>JAGDYQ010000153.1:2364119-2597725 GCA_021962125.1 Bulinus truncatus | reverse complement strand
GGGGTATTCCTAAAAATGTTACATTTTTTTTTTATGTTTTTAAAATGATTTTCTGTGTTTACTCAACAACTTACGAGTGAATAGCTTTTAACCATCAGTCACATAGAGTCTATTCATTGGACAATACAATTGATATATATTATGTACGTTTATTACAAAGGAGGAATAAGAATTAGAAAGGCTGAGGTGATTGTGGGAAGAGACATGAGACGAAAAATATACATTAACTCCACCTTCCCCTTTAAGAATGAATGGAACATTTTTTAGTAGAAAACAACAGACCTAAAAAAAAAATTGCCAACAATAGAACAATGGCAAGTTTTGTGAGTCAATCATCAGGTGGGTGAAGTAGGGTTGATGTTTACTGTGTCCCTGGATGTGTGTGTGTGTGGGGGCACGATTTAATGTAAACACAACAATGTTAACAAACTTTCATTGAGAATTTTGAAAACAATGAAAAGTTTCATGAGAAAATGTTTCGTCTTTTGTTGAAAGAGTTATTCCGCCATTCATAAAATTTTCTCCAGTGGTAAGCAGCAATGCTTGACACAAGCAGTCCTTGCACTACGCTGTGTAGCCAACAATTTTAACACCAGTAATGAATTTTTAAATAAATGTAACTATATAAATGTGTTTTATATATACAGTGAAACCTCACGTTACCAACAAAGCGGATCACAAACATAAAGATTTGATTTTTTTTTGACTCAGGTAACGAACTAAAGCCTGGGAGAGTGAGTGGGAGAGAGATGAAATATTCCGTACAGTACAAACGTAGGGTACAAAATTCATATTGAGACATTAATTGAGCAGTATCCAAAATATTGATCATTTAAATAAAACAGAAAAGGGCGTTTTTTTCCCATGGGCATATTAGTTTAGAATCTGCCACCTTCATTTGTTGGTCATTTCATCTGCCAGCTTCATTTGATGGTCATTTCATCTGCCAACTTCATTTGATGGTCACTTCATCTGCCACCTTCATTTGTTGGTCATTTCATCTGCCAACTTCATTTGATGATCACTTCATCTGCCACCTTCATTTGTTGGTCATTTCATCTGCCAACTTCATTTGATGGTCATTTCATCTGCCAACTTCATTTGTTGGTCATTTCATCTGCCAACTTCATTTGTTGGTCATTTCATCTGCCACCTTCATTTGTTGGTCACTTCATCTGCCACCTTCATTTGATGGTCACTTCATCTGCCACCTTCATTTGTTGGTCATTTCATCTGCCATCTTCATTTGATGGTCATTTCATCTGCCACCTTCATTTGTTGGTCATTTCATCTGCCAACTTCATTTGTTGGTCATTTCATCTGCCACCTTCATTTGTTGGTCATTTCATCTGCCAACTTCATTTGTTGGTCATTTCACCTGCCATTTTCCTTTGACTTAACACTGACTAGCAATCTCCTCCCTCTCACTCAATGTCTGTGTCACAAGGTCTGATATTCAACGTTAACAGACACAACAAAAGAAACAAAAGATCAAGCCAATTATACAAAGTCATCCTTTTATATCTTCTTGTTCTATCGTACATTTTAATACATTGAAAAAATAAAAAATAATTTAAAGTAAATCAACACATTAGGTTGAGGATAAGAAATGCAAGTCATTTTCTAAATGTGCATAATATAGACAAAATGAAGTAAAAATAATACTCTAGCAGAATCTATAAAGCTGATGGCAGTATTGAAGGTTTAATTATTTGCACAACACCCACGCAAATATAACTCTTGAACAATACATGCAGCGCACTGTAAGGAACCTGTGGCTAGGCTTGATTGTTACTATGCATAATTATTAGAGAATAATTTAACGACTATAATTTACCTAATCTTATATTCATATATATATATATATATATATATATATATATATATATATATATATACATGCATACAAATATCTATCGATCTATATACATGTATATATAACTAGGTTACCTATACCCTACTAACCCGGTATTCATAGAAGTATTATAAAATAGTTTCCTCTATCCAAACCAATACAATGGTGACACTCCTAGCAGCTGGTCAACTTCCATAATAAGACATACATAAGTGAGCACTGCTGATTTCTTTTCTGAAAAACAAAAACAACCTTTGACTCACAAGCTGTACATCGCAGTCACAGCCATAAATATACACACATGAGCATCCAGCAGAACTTTTGAGTTTATTTTGAGATAACCAAGCCCGCAGCCAAATGTTATCAAAAGTTGAAGCAACAACACCCTAAACAGTGTGCTGTGACCACAACCCTCTGCGTACATATTGTACAGGCAGTGGGACCTGCAGTGGAGGTGGCCCCCTTGGACATACGGCCCCCCCTGGAGTGGACAACAGTGTGCTGTGAACACAACCTTCTGCGTACATATTGTACAGGCAGTGGGACCTGCAGTGGCCCCCTTGGACATACCCCCCCCCCCTGGAGTGGACAAATAAAAAAAAAAACATCAAACAATTCTCTCTTACTGACTCATCAATGAAAAATTTTAAAATAAAGCCATCATCCATGACATTCTACGCTGACAAAGTCATTTATCAGAGGATGAACGTCACCAGTAGCCACACAAAGTAACATTGTATATATGACCTAAACTTGTCAGAGGTCTGCTCATGGTCTACACAGTCAGAACAAATAGACCTAAACTAAACTCACTGTACCAACACAAGAACAATGCAAATGAAAACAGAAAAATCATGTGACCAAACTTATTAACATATACATTCAAGGCCGTACCCAGGATTTTGTTTTGGGGGGGGGCTGTGCAGAGAGTTCTATATAAGAAAAAATCGGAACGCAATGATAAAGAAGTATATTTTATAATAAAATTTGATTTTTATAATTAATGGGGGGGGGGGCTGCAGCCCTCTAGCCTTCCCCCTGGCTACGGCCTTGTGTACATTCATAATCTTATTTTCATACGGCAGCTAAAACTGAGCCCGAAAATGAAGATTACAGAGAAAAAATAAAATGATACAAGTAAAAAAAAATATTGATTGTAATTATGTAACAACGCAGAAGTTTGTTTGGGAAATGGTCCACATCGAATACAATGACACCTTATGTTAAAATTCTGGGAGCTAAGGAATGTGCTTGAAGATTGAAACATGTTTTCAAATAAAAAATATTTTGTTTCCTTTATTATTACTTTGAAATGATTTTAAACTGAAAGAAATGTTTTGACAATACAAAGCTTGTAGAAAAAATATCTACTAAATTATTTGCAAAAACAAAAAAATATTTTGATTTATTGACAGATACATGAGATATTCATGACATATCTAAAAAGAAATTCTATTGAATAGTTTCAACCGTCATACAACAAATATCACAATGTCATCTACAAACAATTACTGAATGGAGCTGATATTTCATCATACCGCCATGATTTCATAAAACTAGGACACAGACCTTACAAATAGGACACAGACCTTACAACTAGCACAACTTATGATTCTAGTAGCTAAGAAAAATTAACAGAAAAACAAACGGTTCTGAACTGCAAGGAACAAAAACTTTATAAGGGTGTCAACTGCATAACACGTGTGAGAAGAACAACTTTTCTCCATTTATATAAATATTAATATAAATAATAAATATATATGAAATAACCCCAAACTCAAAATTTAAAACAAAAACATTTTGATTGGTGACAAAAATCCAATTCTAAAAAAAAGGTAGAAAATAAAATTCCCTGAAGTTTTTTTGTTTTTTTAAAATGGAAAAGTAAAATGCAAGTTAAAAAAAAAAAAAAAAATTGAACAGAATCAAACAAAAAGACTTTGTTGACAAAAATTGAATGCCTGGAACAAACAATGGCAGAGATACAGTGTGTACTAAATATAAGATTTTAATGAAAGTTGTTAAAATTTCAAAGCATTGTATATTTTTCCTTTTTAAAATAATGCAAGTTAATACATTTCATCAGCAATATTCTCCACAGGATTTAAATCCATTCAAAATGAACTAAAAAATCCTAAATAAAAAATGGTACATTGGCAATTATTTCTATGATGGTAAAATATGGTAGAAAATATCTAAAGGATAGTAAAATAAATTAATAGTTTCTAGATAACATTTGATTACGTTTCAGGTACGCTACGGACAGGTAAAAAAATAGTGCCTTTTTTTTAGAGAACAAAAAGTGAAAAAAAGTTAAAACTCTGATTTAAATTTTAATTAAGTATCATCGTTTTATGACAAATGCAATTAATTATAGGTGTTCATATAGATATAAACAACTCTCAAATTTGAAAAAGATAAACTAAATTAACTTCTGCCGGCTGTGCACTAATGTATGTTTTTATATATCATGAATTAAATTTTGCCATTTACATCACCTCACAGGTCAAATTATTCTCGAGCATGGGCTAGATGCAATATAAACCAGATGAGAGTGGCTGTGCAAGTGATAGGCTAGAAGGAACCTCTCTCTAAAAAAAAAACAGGCTGAACCTAAACAAAAATCTTACTTAAGAAAGTAACCAAATACCTTCCAATATGTTAAAGTTACATTTTAATAAAACATAAAGACTAAGATCTTTATCTGGTGCATATAAGAACCCGATTCTTCAGGAGGCATGAGGACCCACTGAGGGGATCACAACACTATGGTCATATTCTAATAATGGCCGTGTTTTTTTTTTTTTAAATAAGTTCGTAGCCTTGCCTAGACCAATCTTAAGGTATCAACTATTGCCGTTGAGTAGAGAAACTTGGGATGACTTGGACAGCTCCCCGCCTCTAAAGATTCAAATGAGGAGTCACGCTGGACGCTGCCTGTAGAGGCCTCTGCTGGTGCCTGATGTTCCAGTTCAAACAGTTGGCCAGGCCGTCGAACCAGTCCTCTATCTGGTCAGTCGCACAGATGGAGGGAACAGATGTAATTGGACATGGTTATCCTCAGGCTGAAGCATGATTTAAAAACAGTCGAGATTATACACACTGCAAGCGCAGCTGCCGCCCACACGTTTCATGCGGGGATCGATTTTTATGCATGGTGAAAATGTCTGAGTACATTAACCAGATACTTACACTGGCTAAACAGTATACATTACATAATTTGGGTCCCAAAGTATAACATGTGTACATTACACAACTTAATTATATATAACTCTGCCTCATTACCTGTCACCCTGATGTATCTCCATTCTGTCTCTCCCATCAAAAGAAACCATGGCTGTTCCTCTGGCATCAGGACTGAGCATCACCTGTTCAACCAGATATCATTCACAATTAAGGTATCCCTTTTTCATTATCAATGTGTCATGTAATGTTTTATGAAATATTTATGAAGATTTTTAAATAAATAAATTCAAGTGAGAGTATCAGGTCAGCTCAATAATTAAAATAAAATGCCACAAAAATAAAAGTACAAAAAAAGTGTACATTTTTTTAAATATATATATATTCAAAAAGATATTTTGAACATCAAAAAAACATTAATTAGTAGAAAAGAAAGGACTTGAACATAGTAAAATCACCAATTCATACTAAGTTAGGTTATGCAATAATTTAGAAAATTGTAAGTGGAATAACCCAAACATAATAAAGTGAGAACAATAGTTTCCCC
The DNA here is from genome assembly GCA_021962125.1 of Bulinus truncatus. Lineage (NCBI taxonomy): Eukaryota > Metazoa > Mollusca > Gastropoda > Planorbidae > Bulinus > Bulinus truncatus. Next base: position 2,592,140 of record JAGDYQ010000153.1, on the reverse strand, counting down.
TGATATTACTATGCAGTGATTGTAGTTCATGGCCTGACTGTCCACTTTTATGTTATAAAAGTCTGATTGACGGAAGTTTTGTAATGTTTATAGAAAGATTTTCTTCTCTGAAAAAACTCGCAAGTCTAAGAGTTTTTTCTGACTGCACACAGTTTAAACACTTAGACAAAGCAAGTTAAATAAAGTCTTTCAAAATATTGGACATATTTTGAAAAGTTCTTAGCTTTTAACTGCAGCAAAATTAAAATCCCTGATCTGCAAAGTTTGAATAGACAAATATAAAATCATCCTAAGGAAATGTAAGTATAGCTTAGTATCATACAATAACTAATTTAAAAAAAAATTTATATGCTCGAAAGTGGAAGTTAAAAGACAAAGGGATATTTATAGATTTTTTTAAATACACAATTTTTTTTTTTTTTTTTTTTTTTTTTTTTTTTTTTTTTTTTTTTTTTTTTTTTTTTTTTTTTTTTTTTTTTTTTTTTTTTTTTTTTTTTTTTTTTTTTTTTTTTTTTTTTTTTTTTTTTTTTTTTTTTTTTTTTTTTTTTTTTTTTTTTTTTTTTTTTTTTTTTTTTTTTTTTTTTTTTTTTTTTTTTTTTTTTTTTTTTTTTTTTTTTTTTTTTTTTTTTTTTTTTTTTTTTTTTTTTTTTTTTTTTTTTTTTTTTTTTTTTTTTTTTTTTTTTTTTTTTTTTTTTTTTTTTTTTTTTTTTTTTTTTTTTTTTTTTTTTTTTTTTTTTTTTTTTTTTTTTTTTTTTTTTTTTTTTTTTTTTTTTTTTTTTTTTTTTTTTTTTTTTTTTTTTTTTTTTTTTTTTTTTTTTTTTTTTTTTTTTTTTTTTTTTTTTTTTTTTTTTTTTTTTTTTTTTTTTTTTTTTTTTTTTTTTTTTTTTTTTTTTTTTTTTTTTTTTTTTTTTTTTTTTTTTTTTTTTTTTTTTTTTTTTTTTTTTTTTTTTTTTTTTTTTTTTTTTTTTTTTTTTTTTTTTTTTTTTTTTTTTTTTTTTTTTTTTTTTTTTTTTTTTTTTTTTTTTTTTTTTTTTTTTTTTTTTTTTTTTTTTTTTTTTTTTTTTTTTTTTTTTTTTTTTTTTTCCCCCCCCCCCCCCCCCCCTACAGCTGAACAATCACTTTCTAACAAAGACAATAGATATGGGTTTGTCGCAAAGAGATTACATATAAAGTTGCAGTGCTGCTCAATTTCGATGGATATCACTAGGATTTTTCAGCCATTTTGATCACGTAAGCACAGGTTTTAAAAACAACATGTTTTTTAAGTTGGAAAAGCCAATTTTTAGAAATACTTTTAAAAAAAAGTTTTTAAAAAATAGACAATTACTAGTGTAGCAGCTTACACTGTAGCTCTTACACAAATCATGTTAACAGCTTTGACAGTCTATTGAAATTTTTTTAAAACATGGGAAAAGATGGGGGCCTAATATGAAAGGTTTAAAAGACCACATATACAAACCAACCTTAATCTCTACTCCAGCAGGAACAACAATGGGTCTAAATGATAATGAATGTGGACATATAGGAGTCAGCAGGATGCAGGGAACACTCGGGTGTATCATGGAGGCGCCAGCTGCTACTGCATAAGCTGTACTTCCTGTAGGCGTAGATATGATCAAACCTAAGATAAAAGACATTTTTGTAAATCAGCAATTTGCGTTATTTGATTGGGTACTACATAAAACCACTTGTGGTAATAAAAGGTAATCTTTAACAGGAATTTTGCTCACCATCTCCTTGAACTGTTGTGACTCTTCTGCCCTCAATGTAAAGTTCAAGGTTGCATAAATATGAAATAGGGCCCCTGTCTATGACCACTTCATTTAAGACCTAAAAATTAAAAAAAAAAGTTTTCATTATACCAACCCTTAAAATATACCAGAAATATGGCAAAGATCATATAAAGTGTGCAACTTAAAATAGAAAATGTATCAAATATCGAAAGCTTTATAAATATTGATAGAGAAAATCAGAAAAAAAAATAAATGTCCAAACTGAGTGAATCAATTTAGATACTTTACTTTTACTTTCCCATCATGGCAATGTCTTTAACATTGGTTTAGTACGGGAGAGTGAAATGTGAAAACTTACTAATTTATGTGTTTTGGTCCACACATCTCCCTTCTGTATATTTTTCACATGCGGTATATCTTGTTTAGGTTCAGTGTCATGTCTCACTACAACACACTTTAGACGATAACGTAGCAGCAAAGAGGCTGATCCTGAAATAAGATAATCAATACATATTTATTGAAATAATAATAAAATGATTTTAATTTACTGTAATATAACTAGTACAAGCGTACTCTCAAAACCCACTCAAAATTAGGATTAAATCAACAGTCCTTCAACCCTAAATTGTATAATGTATTTATCAAAAAAAATTTGATACTAAACATAAATAAAAAAATTCTCTACACAATAGAGTCATGCCATGATTATCAATGGGGATACGACCCAATCAATGACAGAGCTCAACTAGGAAACAATATTATGGAAATATGTGCAATATTTAAGAAGGTTGGCTGGCCTATATACGTAAGTGTGTATATATATATATATATGTATTATATATGGTGGATGGATAGCTAAGTAGTGTAGAGTGCTTGACCATCGACCTGAGATTCCCGAATTCAATCTTCTGAGAAATTTGGTGTTAACTCCCAAGTCTACCCAGCCTTGTGCTAACCACACAATCCCTTTATATGCAGATGATTTCTACACTTCATTTGTCCTGATTGCCTAATAAGCTAAGGAAACTTTTTATATAACAAATATATATAGTCTATCAAAATTGCACTGGGAGATTTCTTATTCAGATAATAAATGATGCCTTGCATTAATAATATGAATAATTTTTTTTTTAAAAGTATTATTAAAAAAAGGAAATATTTTTGGGTGTTAATTTTCAAAGTTGTTTCTTTTATTTTAGTTAAAAAAGAAACCAAATGCATAGCACTTAATTATCTGCAAAATTCTCTTCACTTTTTCCTTTTTTTTTATCTTCACAACTCATTTGAAAACTTAAGCAGTTAAACTAAAACATTATTATTATTTAGTACACAATAAACTCTCATCAAACTTGCTGGTCAGTCATTTGTTACACATTGGTGCCACCAAACTAACACTGGCGCCACCAGACTATTACGAGTGTTACAGAAATCAAGGAATATTAATTTTTTCTGATGAGTTTTTTAGCCAGAGATGATTAAATTTTTTGCCAATATTTTTTCAAGAAAAGTAAAAAAGATAATTAGTTTTGGAAAAGAAAATCTAAACTTTATATACAGTATGAACGTTTAATTGGGTACCTTGCATGACTTTGGTAACTTCATTTTTAAAATACTCATCAAATTTGAATGGTGTGAGGAAACCTAAAGACCCCATGTTGAATGCCATCACAGGAGGTACATTGCTCTGTATGGATAAAGTTAACATTTCAATTTTTTAAAATTATCAAAAGTTTTACAATGCAGTGGTTCTCAAAGTGGAAAAGGCAAAGAAGGAAATAACATTCAAGGTTTTTAAAACAGAAAAAAAAAAAGGAGGCAGGAAAAAGAGGAGTGGAAAGTAATAAAGTGGAGTGGAAAGTAATAAAGTGGAGTGGAACGTAATAAAGTGGAGTGGAAAGTAATAAAGTGGAGTGGAAAGTAATAAAGTCTGAGTGGAAAGTAATAAAGAGTGGAGTGGAAAGTAATAAAGAGGAGTGGAAAGTAATGAAGAGGAGTGGAAAGTAATAAAGTGGAGTGGAAAGTAATGAGCAGTGGAAAGTAATAAAGAGGAGTGGAAAGTAATAAAGAGTAGTTAAAACTTGTTTGGATTCACAAATAATTTACAATTTACGTCACAGTATCCTCAAAATTATCCATGTATGAGTTGTGATGTGCTCACCTGGAATAAAGACGAGACGTACAACAAAGTCCCATCTCCTCCCAAACATATAATAAAGTCAACTTTATCTGTCAAGTCATCATCTGAAAGAGATATGACAAAACCAATACCTCAAGGACGTTAAGCTTAATAAAACGAAACTCAAGTTTTAGTCCTAAAATGAGTAACATTTTATTAAAAAAAAGGCAGGGAGATGCTGGCATTTAAAAAGCCTCCAAAGAGCACTAGTAAGAAAGGTCTTACATCTGATAATCTGCTACATGGAATTCACCGAGCATTTGGAAAGCAAATAAAAGCTAATATTATGGGGAATTTCAATTAAAAATAACTTGATTTTTAGAAATCTATAAAATGCAGCTCGTTTAAAAACCTTTCATAACATGTTTTAACTATTTTAATTTTTCAAGCGCAGGAGACCAAGACTAATGCCCGTTGCTCTGTCTTTTGGCCAGCGCATCTCTATTTGATGGTTATAGAAACAAGTTCACTGCGTACAACTGGGTTTAAATGCACACATCTGGCCTGTCCCTCAAAAGATAAAGGGAAGCACAAATGACAATTAATGCTTTGTCTGTCAATGCCATTTTTTTTTTTTAAATCTGCCTATTTGAGATGTTCCACATTTTTTTTTTACATCTGCCTATTTGAGATGTTCCACATTTTTTTTTTTTTTTTTTTTTTTTTTTTTTTTTTTTTTTTGTTTTTTTTTTTTTTTATTTTTTTTTTATTTTTTTTTCAATTTTTTTTTTTACAAATTTCATTTGTGGATATCAATAAGTATAATTTATTTATAATTCACATATTTATAAATAAATTTAAAAAAAAAAGACTTTATTTTTTCTGGAGAATAAATGTACACATAAAATGGGGGAACCTGAAAGAAAACTTTGTCTCTATATGTGTGTGTGTGTGTGTGAACTTCTGTTTGACTGACTGTACACATTGACTTAAAACTACACCTCTGGCATTCAAATGTGCAATATATTAACTTTGATACCACAAATCTACTTGTCTAAAATGTGTGAATACAGTCAATCTTCCCCCCCATTTTCTAATTATCTAAAATTGCAATTTTCATTGCAAGTGGACATAGCCTGTCTCTAAGCTTTTTTTCATCATTGAAAAAAAATGAAATCTCAAAAAATCTGTAATAGTGGTGTAAATAGTAGGTCTACCTAACTAATGTCTAATTATTTTTACAGTTTTAGAGACACGCATACTTAAAAAAGGGTAACAATCTAAAAAACCAATTATTACAAAAATGTGCAAATTACCTATAATACAGGATTTAATAGCAGAACAATTGCTGTTGAATGTTTTTGAATTGAAATGTATTAAATAAATACATAGCGGTTTACAAGATGCTAGGGCAATCCCCAAGCTGCCAACAATAACTGTTGTAATAGTAAAATCTGGCAGGCCGACATATATTATTACCATTCTTTCATTTGTCTATGACAAAAAGGCTGGTAGTAGGGCTATATCTTAGGCTATTTTTAGTGAAACTCTAAATAAATATTTTCCATCTTAAGTTCATTTGTCTGCATTAGATCAAAAGTAAGAATGAAGAATACTATTTACTTTATAAATATTAATGGCTTCTTGCTTGCATCTCGACTCGATAAACGTTTAAAAAAAAATCTACTGTATAAAAACAGGTAATGGCATCCAAGAGGCAAATATAACAAATTCTTCATACTGTCTTATGTCAATAAATGTAAATTTAATGAATGTAACAGCCACTGAAATAATTCAAAGACTAAAATAAAAAATGTTTTGTTACCTTCCTTAAAAGTTTTGAGCTTGTCACGAAGACTCTGAAAGTCTTTATCATCTCTGAGAATTCTGTCTTCCATTACTGCCTGTTCCACTAGCACAACCATACCTTTTGCCTGTAGATGATAGGTCAACTAGTAAGCCAATACACACATGTGGTAAACAGTGAAACAAAACATAGCCACATTAGAGGTAATTGTAAAAAAATTTATAAAAAATTTAAGCCTTGTGAAACAACCTATGACTAGCAGTAACATCATATTTATTACAATAATACAAAGACTCTGAAATCAAAATTAGATCAAGGTGAGAATCAGAATATATCATCTAGCTCACTAAGTAGTTGCCTTGTAGAAGACACAGACCTGGGACCTACATGCTGCCTCCATAGCCCTTCCCCCACCCCCCATCCCATCTCTCCCAGACTCAATAATAGTGGGGGGACTGACAACATTTTAATGCAGGCGAACCCACTATTAGAGCCCTTAAGTGAAATGAAGCCGCAAATAGAAAACCTGTAGTTTCTGGTACTAAAAAGGCATCAAATTTAAGAGATGAGTTGTTAGAAAGAACAGAAAAGATCCTAGCGATTTAGATTGAGGATTTGACTCAAAATTTTTATTCAATGTCTGCAAATTTCTTAATAGCAATATTTGTGTTAATTTTCACTCTTTTAATTAAATTCATGCAATTTGAGAAATTTTTGAATCATATCCATATTTTTACAAGCCTAATATAGAATTTTTCAACCAATTATTTTTATGCAGCATGAAAAAGACTTTACAGAATAAGAGTGACATTTTTTTTTTCACAGTTTGCAATGTTCTATCTTTTCTAAGCTTATTTTAACCAGTATCTTTCCCAACAAAGTGACCATCCAGTAACAACGTAGGTAGTACATGTAGACATTTTATAAAAAAAAATTATTGAAAACTCTGGACCATAAATTACCATACATAAACAGAAATATGGAGCAACAGAACACAAGATAGAAGTTTAAAATACAAAAAAAATAAAACTAGAGTATTTCTAAAAAAAACAACAACAAACAAATGATGTATCTTTTAAATCAGATAAAAAGAGGGAAAACACTAAATACCAAGAATACAACGAGAAAAAAGTTTTCTATACCGTCCGTCTAATAAATATCAATGACAGAAAATAATTTCCCTCCATTGATTTTAATCTATGATAATCCCTGCACTCTGTTTTGTTGTTTAGTCTGAATGCAGCTCAAAACATGTTGATGTCCTATATTTTTTTTTTATTTTGGAAGTTGGCAACAGGATAGTGTACTATATCAAATCAACTGATAAAGGCAACAGGATATAGTACTATATCAAATCAACTGATAAGGCACGAAAATTAATAATTTCTGGAAAATGCATTTTATTATAATAAATTTGTTATGTATTTCAACGAAACAAATTTACTTGTGCATATAGGACTAGTCAAGATTATTCAGAAGAGGGAAAAACATTTTTTTTATCACAATGCGAAAAAAAAAAGAGGTGGCAATGATTAAGAGATAAATAATGTACTGCTTTGAAAGGTAAAGTAGTTCTCCTTTGTTTGTTAGGTAAAGTAGTTCTCCAATGTATCCTTACATTGATGAGGTTGGGTCTCAAGCTGTGCTGTGACCTGGTGAAGGATGGAAGGAAGTGGGCCACCCACAGTAATTTTGAGACTCAATGTTAAACTGACCAGTCACTAGTAAACTTTTTTTATTTAAAAAAAAAAAAAGTCAAAATAGGCAGATGAAATATGAAGCACAAAGGTTTAAAATCTGTGTTATATTTCATGTATATACTAAACAGAAGAATATATTTGATTTACTTTTAAACATATTTACATTTTTTGTAGCCACGGTTGACAGTTGCTGGTAAACTCAAAAGAAAAACACCAAGAAAACAATCACAAACTTTTTTTGTACTGTCATTATGAATATCAATGTCTGTACAATAAAATATTCCAGCTACTAACACAACAAACCAGCCATTAAATTTAAATGACAAAAAAAATAAAGAAGAGATAACTTTTCTGATCTCAAAGATATTAAAATAAAAACAAAAACTCTCAATAGTGAGGAGGTGGAATACAGTGATGATCAGAAGATTGGACCATATGAAGAACTTCACACTACATAGATATCTTGGGCTCTGAATCTGTTGATATCTTGGGCTCTGAATCTGTTGATATCTTGGGCTCTGAATCTGTTGATATCTTGGGCTCTGACTGTTGATATCTTGGGCTCTGACTGTTGATATCTTGGGCTCTGACTATTGATATCTTGGGCTCTGACTCTGTTGATATCTTGGGCTCTGACTCTGTTGATATCTTGGGCTCTGACTCTGTTGAATACCATTTTACCTCCTCAGTGATACATTGGTTCCCATGATGACCTCATGATTGCAGTGCACAGAGCAGGAATCTGGTGATGGAGAACTTGACTGAATAAGTCAGTGCCATAACAATGAGCCCACATCAGTGATCTGGACAAAGTCAATAATAAAGGCAAGTCAAACATATCCCCCCACCCCCCCTCCAAGTTTAACACTATGTTAACTCCAAACACCTCACTCCACCATGTCACCAGTCTGTGTAATGATCACTTGTGATAAATCATTAGAGCCGTCAGTCAGCCAATGATCTGAAATGTGGGAGACAAAGTTCAGTGCTCCACAGAGGTTCCCCCCCCCCCCACACACACACAGATAATCACCACTGATAAATTGATCCACTTACCTCGACCAACCAGATGAGCAAATCTCTGAAGGGAATCATCACAGACTCGTCCAAATGTTTGCGCACAATCAGCACGTACAGGGGCTCTTTGGTCCAGTTCAACTTCTGATTGCTTGGATCCGGGATTGTCCTGGAATTCAGATAAATACGAATAAATTTAAATTAAAAAAAAAAAAAAATCCATTGGTGGTCATGGCATGATGCATACATGGAACAAAGTCAAACATAAACACAACAGGAAGCAAAACTTGGACGTTGTATCATAGAATACAACAGGAAATACAACAGGAAGCAAAACTTGTACGTTGTATCATAGAATACACACTGCTTAACCTGTGGTAGAGGATGATGATATTTCATTCAAATGAACTCGCCGCCATAAACAACAAAACACACGGAAACAAACATAAACTGTAGATCAACTTTGATCTTAACTTTTTTTTAGTCTTGTTTTCCCATGTGACTGACATCTGCTGTGAGCTACTCAGTTCTAAATGTGGATTCATGGTATATTAGGTCCGCAAATATTACTTTGACTCAAGCCATTTATTTATATACATATTCAAGTTGGCCATAAACGAATGTATCAGCGAAAAGCCAAAGAGGGGAAAAAAAAACTGCCATAACTCCTTGACCAGGGATTCTCAAACCTGTGCACGCGGGGGGTGGCGGGGGCCATGACGCCGGCCGACGACTTTTGGATGAGCCCGCCGACGGGAGTCAACGATACGAAGCGGAGAGTCCAGGCTCTCACTGACCTAAATAAAAGTAAAATTATATGAAATGAATAGTGCCCGCCGCCCGGCCATAAATTGTGAGATGCGCTCTAGTGTAAGTTGGGAACTACTGGCCTAGCTCATTAACCGCCAAGGGACATTGGTAAAGATGGTGCGTGCGTCATGCAGTTAGCGGCGATAGCCGGCTGTCATCTTTTTTATGAATCTCCTGAAATTGATCGTCATTAATGACAGCCGAAAAAAGGATATTATTTTAAAAAAAAAATGTCGATGTGATCTTACATAATGTCACCTCGACGTAACGTTCTTCTTCCCAGATTTTGACCGCCTGTCTCGTCGTCTGCCGGGGAAACTTAGTTCGCCTTACGTGAGATATTGATTAGTAAGGGTTATCTCCTCTTGACCAGACGTAGAGTAATGTATCCCCCCCCCCCCTTGTGCCAATCCACGCTAAGAAAGAAATATAGCTCCCAGTGGCAATGTTCTCACAGCAGACAGAATAAATAGACTGGTATTGATCTCACACTGACCATAGCCCAGACGAACCATGCATAACATAGCAGCCCCCCCACACCACTTCTTTGAAATGTATCAATACAGAACTCGGCAAATTAGGTCAGAATACAGAAGTAAGTTTTGAAAAGGAGGGGAGGAGAGGTGGAGGAGTTTAAAAGAACAACAACAACAAACAATGCTATGGAGTGCGTGCTGTGGTTAGACGCATTGTTTAGTGATTGTCAGCCGTAACCTCCAACAACGTGACCTGTGACCCCCAATATAATAGTAATTAAAGGGTAAACGAAAAATCGTTCGCGACCACACACACACGCACGCGCACGCACACACACAAGAGCTTTGTCAGTACACCTCTCTGAGCTTGCGACCTTGACATTAGACCCAAAATCTGGATTAAACAAATCTCTTGTTGGTGTAGTGAGACCTACAGCCTCCAGGCAAAGTGTTACCCTAACACAACGAGTTATATAAAGTGCACGAATGTCTTTGGGTCATTTCTCGAATTAACTTCGAGATATTTTTTTGTTTCCTGACCGAAAAAAAAAATCTCCTCGTTACTTGTGTGGTAAAGGTCAAACAGAATAGATTAACACAGTGGCTCTCAAACGTTCTGCGATTGGCTACCCACTTAAAATACTTGTTCGGCTTTCCCGACCCATCGGTTAAGAAAAAAAAAGTAGAGGGGGGGGGGTCAAGATTTAAAAAAAATAAATAAATTAGAAAATGAGTTTTACGTTTTATGTGAATTGTGACAAAACAGCACTGAATACCAAGCCCACAAAATACTGCCAGTCAACATGGAGGTATTACGACATCTACATCTAGAATACGACATCTACAGCCATTCAAGAAATATGTAGGGCGAGGTTGGATTAAATCAAACACAGAAATGTCAAGCCACATAATCAAACATTGAGTCCCAGTTTTGTGTCATCTCTCGATCAATACCAACCCCCTGTCAATCGGCCTGCAAAGAGCAGACGGGCAGGTGCCCCCATTTAGATCGGGCCATTACATAAGATGCACGGCAATGACACTATTTGAAACTGACCACTGATCTGTGGACAGCGTCCACTACACTAGTTGCATTCTGATGACCACCAGACCTGAAGATCAGCAAACTAAAAAACAAGCAATTAAGCCTGTTCCATTCTGGACACAGGACGTGTTAGCGCATTTTCATCAGTACGTTTGTTATCTTTCAGTAAATATTTGTAAATTTTGGAAATGTTTATAAATTCAATTGTGTAATGCATATATCTGAAAAAAAAGATATTAAAAGGACAAGTAAGTCATGTTGAATAACTGTTACAAAAATAAATAACGATTACGCCCCTTTGATTAGCTTTTATTATTTATATTTAAAATATAAACAAAACGGTACATAACAAAGTCTTATATTTTGGCCCTGAGAGGTCTAATCGCGAAATGGACTTTTGATGTACACTTGGCAGGCCAAGACCTACACAATGATATATACATCATGGGTCTAGGACTTATGGTTGCTGAGATATAGGGCGGTCCATTATTAATATAGCTTATATAGTAAAAACGGTACTTTATAAGGCCCCTTTTACGGCCCTGAGAGGTCAGATCGCGAAATGGAAAAAAGTCATTTCTTGGCAGGCCAAGACCTACAAAATGATATATACATCATGGGTCTAGGACTTATGGTTATTGAGATCTAGGGTGATGACAGACAGACAGACAGACAAAACGGGGACAAAAAATGCTCTAAAAATAATTAAATGATAGTTCGGAATATCATCATTAGCTGAGTGACAGGATCAGAGCTGGTTGGAGGGGGGGGGGTCTTCATATAGTGAATCATTATACCCCCCCCCCCGTATTATGGATGATACTGAATCAATTCACAACCACCATACCACAAACAGGGGATCATGTGATCGTGTGGGCTGTAGGATTTGAACCTTTTCACCACACAGGCCGAGAAACCGTACCAAAGAATGTGACCATAGAATTGGAGAGTTGGTTGACACTACCACTTCTTGTGTTCTACTAATTCTTCAGACTAGTCCACTCAGTAATGACAGTCTGAGGGGTGGGACCTATGGCAGTAAACCATCCACACGGGGCGGCATACAGCCATGTTTGAATGCCCTCAACACTAACATTAATTATGTGACAGTCCGATACATTCTGTATAGGTCTACAAAAGGTTTATTTTCTGTTATTCTCAGCTCATAGTTTCTGATATTTTACAGTGTGAGCACCCTGTGGACCAATCTTTGACCCCCATGACTACATTGTGTCAAGCATGGACCACGTACAGATACTATTTCAACATTGGCTACTATCTAATGGCTGTGTTCAACATTGGCTACTATCTAATGTCTGTGTTCAACATTGGCTACTATCTAATGGCTGTGTTCAACATTGGCTACTATCTAATGTCTGTGTTCAACATTGGCTACTATCTAATGGCTGTGTTCAACATTGGCTACTATCTAATGGATGTGTTCAACATTGGCTACTATCTAATGGCTGTGTTCAACATTGGCTACTATCTAATGTCTGTGTTCAACATTGGCTACTATCTAATGGCTGTGTTCAACATTGGCTACTATCTAATGGATGTGTTCAACATTGGCTACTATCTAATGACTGTGTTCAACATTGGCTACTCTCTAATGGCTGTGTTCAACATGGACAATAAAAGCATTGTTTTAAAAGGTAAACAACAATAAAACATGGTCAAAGTACATCAAAAAGTAGATGAAAAGTTGCGGTACGTACAAAGCGTGAAGCTATTAATACTATAATCAACATGTACACCATATTTTGCCCATGGCATTCTACTTACGACGATTTGTAGTCAAACGTTTTTCTGCAAGTGAACCATAGGTCAGTGCTGCACTCAGACAATCGGCGCAGACGACACCGCCTCCTGGCCCGATACGGCCTGTGACTGTCTTCTGAGTGGGCGCCATCGTCGTCAGAGATGATGGCCTCGAGTGTGGCGCCGCCACACGCCCCGCTGCACCGTGGCTGTGTTGCAGTGGAGTCCTCACCGATAGATCTCAGACCTGGACCGGCCGCAGGGTGGAATGGCAGGACAGATCTCTGACACGCACTGTCCGAGCGTCCATTCAAGGGGTCCGAGTGGGCGGTCACTGTCGCCCTCTCGTCGGAGGAAGGCGACACGCCCGGGTGTCGCTCATCGGGCGTCCCCCGCACAAATAGTTCACCGCTGGCATCTGAAGTCGCGTACCGCGGTGTTCTTGAAGAGTCAGGAGAAACTGAACCGACACCACGACAGTACGACTTGTCTGACCGACGGTCGCCGTCGCTGACCTGAGATGGCCCGCCGTACGTCAACACCTGGCACAAACAACGGACGCAGTCCCCGTCCTTCGCGCACACGCAGCTGGCGGAGACGCCGAGGCCCTGAATGGGCCCACCCTGGACAGATTCAGTGAAGCCGAGGTGGCCACGTTTGGCGTGACCGTAGGGCGACGACGACGCCATGCTGCTCCCGGGTGAGATGAGGTGCAGCCAGCTGGAGGTGAGCATGTCGAGGTAGACAGGACCGCCGGTTCAATCATGACGAAGCACCGCCGGGAACCAGCCCCAACAACAAGCCCGATGCACGCCATTTTAACATCCTCGAACACACACACAAATAATGAAGTGTTAAAATTAAGCCAGCCATCAGTGTTACACCCATTTAACCTCGGGCAGAAATAAAACTGGTCCACTCAGAAAAAACCATCCCAGGGAAGTATTATTGAAATTAGCATAACAAAAGTCTGAAAGTGTTTCCAGTAATTCAACCAAACCAACAACAACGTTAATATAATTCAACTCATGACACTCCAACACCAACACACACACACACACAGTGCTGGTGTCAGTGAAACTGTTCAACCGTTAAATAAAGTTATATAAATGAATACACCATCTGCTGGCGGCAAGTTCATGTGTGTGGTGGTGGTGGTGCAGATGGTTGGATGGCGGTGCTACCACGCAAACCGCTCTGATTCATACAGTTTATAATAATTGTCAACTTGTGGTGGTTCTGCGGGAATGGCGGTAAGAAGAATGTCCTTAAGTGTTGTTGTTGTTGTTTAAATAAGACGGGTCAGGAACATAGTGACAGGATGAATTAGGTCTGATTGAAAAAAAATACAACATATTTAAAAAAAAAACAACTTTCCCCAAAGCATTTTCATGAAACTAGTCAAACGTGACGAGACATAAGAACTGGAGCGAAACGAGTTTTAAAAAAAAAATAATACTCTCCATTTCAATGAGATTAAAAAAAACCCCACAACATCAACATCACAACAAAGTGCTCTCACAAGTACTCAAGACATTCATCCACAGTAAACATCATGGTACTTTAACTTATACTCAAAACTATGGCACCGTTTCGTTACATATATTCCACTTGACACACATATCTGTTGGTTTAACCCAGCCATTGTGTTAGTATGGTGTTTGATATGGGTGTGGCGGCGGGGGGGGGGGTACTTTGTCAATCTCAAGTACATCAACTCAGTGAGTACACAGTACTCTCAGTGATAACTGGCCAGGCGATTCATTCACAACAATTGGAACATTCAATAAGCAGAATGATAAAAATTGTAAAACTTAAAGAAAAAACAATAACTGGACTTGGTTAAACAAGATTACGTCCAGACAACAGATATAGATGGATGTGACAATAGATACAGATATGACAACAAATACAGATATGATGTGACAACAGATATAGATGTGATGTCAAGTATAAACAAAGTCATAATGTCTTCAGTCTCAAGTTTATAAAGACATGGGCTGATATAAAGAAAAATATTGCAATGCAATTACAAAGTTTTTTTCTGACAAATAACTATATGTATATATATAAAATTATAGTATGTAATATATAAATACACAATGCAGAATGGGAATAATAATAGGTAACATTATAAGGCGCGGACATATATACAAATTATGCAAACAAAAATGAATTGAGAAACTTCCTATTGCTATTTTCATGTTTGTTTGAATGGGTAGATGAAGGGTGAGTGTGTGTGTTCATATCTACTTGTAAACATACACAATAACTAATCGATAATACAGCGTGAATGAATTACCACGGGTGAAGTTGAATGTATACATCACATTGGTTGTTTTAAAAGGGTGACTCTGTATTGCAATGCTAATTATCATTACGTTGCTTTTACTAGGTAATCAATCAATACATCGTGTTTACTTCTGGCATATCCCATTTCTTTTTTAAAAGCTGCGCTTGAAGCAGTTCGCGGCTTTCGTTTTATTTGGTAAAGTAATACACCATCGATTGACGCAAACAGAATTAATCATGAAACACTACTCGCATAGAAGAGGTCTCTCTAAAACAATTTTTTTTCAAGGCTGTGTCCGGCATCTGTGGTGTGCGGATGTGTACCGTTTTGGAAGCGAAACGTTTTATTAAGTGCTCAACATAATGGTAAGGGTGTGATATTAATTGTTTTTGTAAGAGTTTTCCCGATGAGACTTCAGTGAGACAGAGGAATTGCATGGTAGGAGGATGAAAGAGTAAAACATGAAATTATGGTTGTTGGCCATGTTTTCTGATCAATGGCATATTTTAATGACTGTAAATATGCATCATAATCGAGAGATACTGTGACTATTTTAATATAGTGTAACTAGATTTCATCAGGTGTGGGGCAAGGGGGGGATATTTCGATTTGCCTTATATATATATGTGTGAATATTATGTTTGGGAACAAATGTATGAATCAGAAAGTGCACTTTGTTTATATATAGAGAAGGAAGGATGCAATGTGCCCTGGCTACAAATCTATAATACAAATTTTACATCATGTGTTCCGGTTTCCGTCTGTCATCGCGACTTCCGTCTGTCATCGCTACTTCCGTCTGTCATCCAACATGGCGGCATAAACAATTCATCTAAGATGGCGGCACAAACAATTCAAAGATGGCAGAAACATTTACTGTTTTCTTAATATGCATAATCCGGCTACCAACTGGCCAGCCGAGTAAGAATAGTCTCCTACATGCCTGCCAGAATTGACATTGGACCAGCCATATGTTTAGTGCCGAGGTGACAATACACCGCACACTAACATACGGCAGGTAAGATCGTGAATGCCAAATGGCAATCACAATGTAATACTGTTTTAGACCGCCTCAATCATTACCAAAGGGCAAGAAGCGATCTTACGAGAGGTAACTCAAAATCATGCCCAAATATTTTGTGATACTCTCCGAAACAATTTTTTAAACCGAAGAGTGGTTCCAAAGGCCTATGTATATCTCACAGTAACGTAATAAATCTATGGTGTTAAATTTGTTATTAAATGAGAAGCGATCATAAAAGAAATATTTACAGAAATCGTTCAATTAATATTCTGTGTTATGTTCCACAATTTCAATTTTAAACCAAAATTATGGATACCTAAATATAATGTAATATTTATATTGTTTAAATTGTTATTATTTCTAAAATATGTCTATTTCTAATGTACAATTATTTCCCTTTATTACTAACCTAAACTACGTCACATTTTTTTTTCATTTTTTGACTATTACGTCACATGAATGAATTGAATAAGGGTTAAGTTTGAGTAGCGCCGTACACAATGTTTACAATGCAAACTAACCCATTTATGATGGGGGCTTCACACAGAGGGTGTATGGAGGGGGCCCAGTTCGAGGAGGGCCCCCAAAATATTTTTTAAACTAAATATTAAGTACATTATCTCATGTCAAAATGTAGTGGCTCCCGAAGATGCCTAAAATCCCTTGGTTCGGCATTGGCTTCACAGAACTATAATGTTGAAAGCTTTGATATGTCTTTCTTTTTTAAAAGGCCTAATGTTTTCTGTGTCCTCGGCCTCAACTGCATTGATGGAATACTATGTTTTTAATCGAAGGTCAGCTAAAAGCTACACGATTCTTTCTTCTCGGGACCAAGCTTGAGAAGCGTCAAAAAATTATCTCATGTCAAAATGCAGGGGCAGCCCCCAAAGAGGCCAAGCCCACCGGGCCCCTAAATCTCTAGGTTCTGCACTGCCGGGTCGGCAATTTTTCTTAGTTAATTGTACTATGCTACAATGTGTATAACAGTAAATAAACCACCTGTTAAACATGTAGCGTTTTGCTTAACACAAGCACTCACTCACGTCTCTCTTTTTTTTTTTTAAATACGTCATGTTGAACATCATAAAACATTAAATGAATAACTGTTTGGAAAGGAGTCCGTTAAAATATTATGAAGGAATATGATTTTAAGAGTTGTTGTTTATGTTTACCCATAGTGAGGATTATTTTCTTTGGGAGGAACTATTTAACATATGAACTTTATTTGATGTATTATTAGGTGTCCCTGTTCTCAAATGTATTTTGGCTACAATAATCTGTTCATGTCCTTGGGGCCACTGCAAGTATATAGACTGATGGTTAACGCGCTAAAATATATATCACCATTTTCAACTCCAACTGTGTGCCTACTCGCCAGTCCGGGTACCGGGCCTTTGATAACTAGTATAATACAAATACCCCTACAATGATGATCAGTAGGCATCCTACGCCCAACGATAACATCACGTGGCAGAGGTGGGCCACGCATGCAGGCGATCTGAGCCACAGTCCAGCCGTTTTATAGTTACAAATTAAAAACTATAGACTCATAGAGAACTGCTACAACCAAAGTCGTTTTAACAAAACTAGAAAAAAAAAAAGACTGATATGAGCCACCATTAAACTCAACCGAGTGCCGCATACAGGGTCACGCCATGGTTGATTACAATAATGTTTGCCCTGGGATTGAAATAAAAATAATGCACGTTCTTGTGGGAGCACAGAGAGTTATAAATAGACTAGAACAAAGGCCCGGTACCCGGTCCGGCGAGTCAGAGCAAGAGAGTTAACTAATATAATGATAATTGAGTTGTATCCCTTTGACCATTAGGTTAAGTGAGACGAAAATTTTGGAATTCCCCAGTCTATTTTTAGCAGCGGAAGTTATACACACGTACGCACGCGAACGTACGTACGCCAGGCTAGCCGGTTATGTATTAGATACCTTGACAACATCACAGACTCAATACAAGAGAACTTCGACATATGTTAATTGCATAAGGGACAGTCCACACATTCAGGATGGCTCCGACTCCATACAATGAACTATGAGATGAACTCCATGGTCAACTTAGGTCCGTGGCATGGACCCGGTGACCGGGGCCTCTTAAACAGTAGAAATAATTGATAAAACACAACAACAATAATAATAATAGACCAACTTTAAAATCAGCGAAGGGCCGCCACTGTTTGTGTCAGTTGAAGGAAGTCAAATGTGAAACTGATACACGCCTCAGCTATTGAAACTGATACACGCCTCAGCTATTGAAACTGATACACGCCTCAGCTATTGAAACTGATACACGCCTCAGCTATTGAAACTGATACACGCCTCAGCTATTGAAACTGATACACGCCTCAGCTATTGAAACTGATACACGCCTCAGCTATTGAAACTGATACACGCCTCAGCTATTGAAACTGATACACGCCTCAGCTATTGAAACTGATACACGCCTCAGCTATTGAAACTGATACACGCCTCAGCTATTGAAACTGATACACGCCTCAGCTATTGAAACTGATACACGCCTCAGCTATTGAAACTGATACACGCCTCAGCTACTGAAACTGATACACGCCTCAGCTACTGAAACTGATACACGCCTCAGCTAATGAAACTAATACACGCCTCAGCTAATGAAACTAATACACGCCTCAGCTATTGAAACTAATACACGCCTCAGCTATTGAAACTAATACACGCCTCAGCTATTGAAACTGATACACGCCTCAGCTAATGAAACTAGTACACGCCTCAGCTATTGAAACTAATACACGCCTCAGCTATTGAAACTTTGCAGTTTAAAACCAGCTTGAAGTCGCCCTAAACAGATATAACAACAGCCAACTATATATGCAAACAACAGTCAACTATATCTGCAAACAACAGTCAACTATATCTGCAAACAACAGCCATCTATATCTGCAAACAACAGTCAACTATATCTGCAAACAACAGCCAACTATATCTGCAAACAACAGCCAACTATATCTGCAAACAACAGCCAACTATATCTGCAAACAACAGCCAACTATATTTGCAGGAGCAGATGAAAAGAAGGGCTGACGATCAGCCCTGTCTGGGTACAACAGCACACACACAGTGATTCAATGCAAATCGCGGACCGTTTACCAGAAAGTTAAATACAGATAAACGAAACAACCAAGTTTGGGGATTCGGTAAAATATCAAAACATTCAATAAACAAACACAGGCCAACATTTCAACAGGTACATAAGCACTCAATGGACTACACATAGTGGAATCCGGTTAGGTTACAAGTTACAACAACACTGGGGTCAAGGAAGTAGCACCGAACACCGGAGAGAGTCCAGTGACTCCAGTCAGCAATGGTACGATAAAAGAAAACATATTGTACATAAAAGGTGTGGGAAAACTCAAATATTTCACTTATTTAAACATTTAAAAAAATAATTATGACGGCTATCGCGAAATGCGCCACGAAACCAGTTGCCAAATGTTGTTCAATTTTACTGTCTAAATGTACAATGTTCAAGTCAAGAAACCGGTTGTGAGATGTTGTTTAACTTTACTGTTTAAACGTACACTGTTCAAGTCAAGAAACCAGTTGCCAAATGTTGTTAAATTTTACTGTCTAAATGTACAATGTTCAAGTCAAGAAACCGGTTGTGAGATGTTGTTTAACTTTACTGTTTAAACGTACACTGTTCAAGTCAAGAAACCAGTTGCCAAATGTTGTTCAATTTTACTGTCTAAATGTACAATGTTCAAGTCAAGAAACCGGTTGTGAGATGTTGTTTAACTTTACTGTTTAAACGTACACTGTTCAAGTCAAGAAACCAGTTGCCAAATGTTGTTCAATTTTACTGTCTAAATGTACAATGTTCAAGTCAAGAAACCGGTTGTGAGATGTTGTTTAACTTTACTGTTTAAACGTACACTGTTCAAGTCAAGAAACCAGTTGCCAAATGTTGTTCAATTTTACTGTCTAAATGTACAATGTTCAAGTCAAGAAACCGGTTGTGAGATGTTGTTTAACTTTACTGTTTAAACGTACACTGTTCAAGTCAAGAAACCAGTTGCCAAATGTTGTTCAATTTAACTGTCTAAACAACTTATCTTGAATTTGGCAGTCACATCTACAGACATGTTTACATATATGTACATTTCAATCATGAAATAAAGCTTCACAATAAAGTAAGGATTCGAAATATTTACATAAACGTAATTAAGGGAAACTACAATATTTATATTTGGGGAAATGAGAAAAAACGAACGAAGATGGAACAACATAATTTGAATAACAAAAAACTGGCACATACAACTATGAATGACTTGAATGTGTTTTATCACGTGAGACAGATTGTGTCGATGGATGAGTGCCTTGCTAAAAAAAGCTTCTTTAGTGCAGTATTAAAAACATTTATTTTAAATTCTTACAGCCTACGACATTGCGCTTAGTTTGCTGCACTGTATAGGAGCAAAAGAAAGTTTAGATTCAGTGCTGTAAATCATCGGTGTTCGTTGTGAACTGAACAAGTCATTGAACCGCGTCCATTTAGTAAACCGGTTCTCGGTCAATAGACAGGACTGATTCTTATAAGGCTTCAAGCAGACCATATACAGTACAGATATATATATATATAGGCTTCACAGCTAAATTTAAATGCTAAGTCACTAACATAAACAACCACAAATGGTCTATTAGTGACACTGGTGAAATATTCCTTCAATAACAGATTATGGTTCAATGTAAATTATTAACAGATGAGATGTCCGTTGATTTTTCTCTGCCGAGCTGATAGCGCCGAGTTCAAAATGTTGTTTTATTACACAACTAGATCAAAGGCCCGGTACCCGGACCGGCGAGTGACTCTTTATAATTGTGTTGTATCCCTTTGACCATCTTTACAAATTCCCCAGTCTATTTTTAGCCACGGAAGTTATACACACGTACGTACGCCAGGCTAGCCGATTATGTATTAGATATTAGTTTGTACATACACTTACAGAATATATAGGTTTTGTGGTATAATATTTGAATGAAATAGTTGAGTCAACACAATGGTGAAGTCCAGGGCTGGAAATGAGGGACGCTGTCAGGTTTTTTTTTTAATTACGAAGAGTCACAATACAATACAACAAGAGTCACAATACAATACAACAAGAGTCACAATACAATATAACAAGAGTCACAATAAAATATAACAAGAAACACAATACAATATAACAAGATTCACAATACAATATAACAATTCACAATACAATATAACAAAAGTCACAATACAATACAACAAGAGTCACAATACTATACAGCAAGAGTCACAATACTATACAGCAAGAGTCACAATACAATACAACAAGAGTCACAATACAATATAACAAGAGTCACAATACAATACAACAAGAGTCACAATACAATATAACAAGAGTCACAATACAATACAACAAGAGTCACAATACAATATAACAAGAGTCACAATACAATATAACAAGAGTCACAATACAATACAACAAGAGCCACAATACAATATAACAAGATCCACAATACAATATTACAAGAGCCACAATACAATATAACAAGAGTCACAATAAAAAGCAACAAGAGTCACAATACAATATAACAAGAGTCACAATAAAAAACAACAAGAGTCACAATACAATATAACAAGAGTCACAATAAAATACAACAAGGAGTCACAATACAATATAACAAGAGTCAGTGGAAAAAAGCCCTGAAAAAACAACATAAAAAACACAAACTACACAGAAACTAATGGACCCCCCCCCATCCCCAATAAAAACAAACAAACGAAGAGCCGTATTAGGATCTGAGAGCAACATTTGGTCACCCATGTTGTAGTTTTATAGACATTTAATCAGTATATCTACTGCCTGCTTTGAATACCACATTACGGCTTCTTAAACAACGACAGCAACAATATGCTTTAACGGTCATTACGTTTAACGGTCATTACGTTTAACGGTCATTATGTTTAACGGTCATTATGTTTAAAGGACTTGCACAAAGCTACGGTACGAAATACAACAACCGTGATACGACATGAAACTATTGGCTTGTCTCATTGTTTTAAAGCCAGGGGTGGGCAACCTACGACGGCCTATCCCAGGGGTCGGCAACCTTTTGAGATGGAAGTTATAATTTACAATTTTCTCAGTTTTTAAAGAGCCACTCAAAATTGTTCTTTCAATATTATGGTATTTGATAAATATTTTAATAGGTATATAAAATAATATCATTATAATTATTTGCGCATTGAACTGGAAGGCCGCAATTCGACATCGAAAGAGCCGCATGCGAGTCGCGAGCCGCAGGTTGCAGACCCCTGGCCTATCCTATGCGCTCCTTCATGGCTACGCCCTGAATTAAGGTTTGCAAACGATAAAAGCGTTCATATGAACACAGATATTAATAAATGCACTTAAAATGAAATATGTGGACCGGATCAAGCAGCAATTTGTTTAAATGATTTTGTTTTTTTTTATCCTGCGATCCTTAAAGTGAGGAAAGTGATTACCGCCACCACTGCCACCAATGAGGACTGGCCCCCTTCCCCACCCACACACCGAATGTGATAGCTGTAGCACCCCTGACTTCTCGTGGACTTATTGCAGTGTGAACACATGGAACAGTAACGAGCCCAAACCAGAGTTCAGGGTTTACATGATACAAACAATACTCGATCATCAAAACATTACGTGTGACAGACCATGTGCACTTTATTAAAACCGGGATATCCCGTATTGACGGAGCACCGAACGGGGGTGTCATTTGAATCCTGCTAGTCGCTGATCGTGAGACGGCAGGGTTTACACCCGCAACTGAACTAACAGGACATAAGATAAAGAAATGAACCGCCTTAAATTTTATTATTTCATCCGTCTAACTTTCGTGACCTGTTTCACACATACACCCAAGTTTTTTTTTAGGAAACAACAAAAAATAAACAAACAGACAACAGACTTAACAAAAATAGAAGGATTGTGCGTTACCAGGATGGACTGAATTTTTCTACATTGAATACATGCCGAGTCAAAATTTTAATGTAATAAGCAATATGGTTTATAGTACACACACACACACACGCACTCATATACAAAAACTAGGAAACAGGGAAAAAACCACAGTGTATTTGACATATTCCATAGCTAGCACTAACACCAAATAATATGGAGTCACAGTCTCTTGTCATAACACCACCATCCACCACCAGAGTTTAGTGTGGCGATGACCGGAGTACCTACTTGATGTCTTTGTAAGTTACACTACAAAAAGATGAGACTGCATCTCTAGCCACACTGTGACGAATTCATTTGGTTCACCTTAAGACGACAGTCTACTCGGCAAACTAGCTCTATTCCTTTTTTACCTCCCCTAGTAGATGTTAGCCACAGACAGAGGCGTGTCGAAGCCGTGTGTGTGTGTGAACCAGGTCACCTGATGTCACCTATTAGACATGGTGGACGGGTGGCAGGTTGAGATCCTAGTTACTCACCAAATGATATTGACATACGGGATGAGCACCACATGGTGAAAATCACTTCAAATTAAACACACACATGATAAATAACAGTGAATGATGACGGAGTTGAAATGAAGATAATAGCAAGTACATATCTGGGGGCGGGGGCAGCCAGCCAGAAAATCTGGGCCCTTCTGTTGCCCCTTTCCCCATAAAACAAAGCTCACCTTCTTATTTTCGTTTTTAGAGCATTTTCGAAAAAAAAATGCTCTATTGTCCCCGTTTTGTCTGTCTGTCTGTCCGTCATCACCCTAGATCTCAACAACCATAAGTCCTAGACCCATGATGTATATATCATTTTGTAGGTCTTGGCCTGCCAAGAAATGACTTTTTTCCATTTCGCGATCTGACCTCTCAGGGCCGTAAAAGGGGCCTTATAAAGTACCGTTTTTTACTATATAAGCTATATTAATAATGGAGCGCCCTATATCTCAGCAACCATAAGTCCTAGACCCATGATGTATATATCATTTTGTAGGTCTTGGCCTGCCATGTGTACATCAAAAGTTCATTTCGCGATAGGACCTCTGAGGGCCGGGCTTCAGGGCTCCTAAGGGGCTTATATATTATATATAGATTATAAGCTAAACAAAGGGGCGAAATCATTATTTATTTTTGTAACAGTTATTCAACATGACTTACTTCCCTTACTTTTTATAAAACCCATAATCAATGACAACTTTGCAGCACAGCTCAATCAACAAAAAGTCATCATTTGTTGGGACTTCAATCAAGATTTTAAAGAGCCCGGGGCAGAAATTGAAATTTCTTCGAAACAAACTTCAACATTCAACTACTTTCACCAAGATTGGCAACAACAATTTATCAAACAACAATTGACGGAGTTTTCGGACGATTAAATAACTACAATTTAGAATGTTTCAATTATGAGTCCTATTTCAGTGACCACAAACCACTTGTAGTTAGATTTAAGAGAAAATATTTTTTTTTCAAATATAAAGAAACGTCTTTTTAATATCTTTTTTTCAGATATATGCATTGCACAATTGAATTTATAAACATTTCCAAAATTGACAAATATTTACTGAAATATAGCATACGTACTGATACATACACGAAAATGCGCTAACACGTCCTGTGTCCAGTATGGAACAGGCTTAAATTGCTTGTTTTTTTTTTTTCGAAAGCTGTGTTTCTAAGAATGGAGGCTATGCCAAGTGTTTTGGTAGCGGCAGCTCTATATTTAGATACAAATATTATCTCCCACACGTCACTTGAAACTGTGAACCACGGGTTCACTGGGGGGCGTTACCTTATGAACCAAGATGGACTCGTTTGAACTCAATCATTTGACAGCAAGGCCAACTCAATCACTTGATTGACAGCAAGACCAACTCAATCACTTGACAACAAGGCCAACTCAATCACTTGATTGACAGCAAGACCAACTCAATCACTTGACAACAAGGCCAACTCAATCACTTGATTGACAGCAAGACCAACTCAATCACTTGACAACAAGGCCAACTCAATCACTTGATTGACAACAAGGCCAACTCAATCACTTGATTGACAGCAAGACCAACTCAATCACTTGACAACAAGGCCAACTCAATCACTTGATTGACAGCAAGACCAACTCAATCACTTGTCAAAAAGACCAACTCAATCACTTGATTGACAGCAAGACCAACTCAATCACTTGTCAAAAAGACCAACTCAATCACTTGATTGACAGCAAGACCAACTCAATCACTTGTCAAAAAGACCAACTCAATCACTTGATTGACAGCAAGACCAACTCAATCACTTGTCAAAAAGACCAACTCAATCAAAAATTACTTGGGGTGGGGGGGGTACATAATTTAAACATGTTTTAAAATACTAGCCACTTCATAAAACTACACCAAAAACTACACCATACAGTTCATGATTAAATAACGCATACAAAATCCATCATCTCTAAATGAGACAACATTAACTGTGGAGGACACCATGGGAATGTAATGTGGAGATCACCATATAGGAATGTAGAAAATATAAAACATGACACGGCAATCTGTGTGTGTGTGGGTGGAGGGGGTGAATACGCCATGACAAGGCACTTTTTATTTTTGTGCAGATCACAATGTCAACACGACTCGAATGGCTGGAATGGAACGTTCACATTGGTGCTGTGGTCACAGAATGATCTTACGTACTGTATTCAGCTACATGATATAACACGTTACAAAAATGTGCATTTATCAAACAAAACGTGAGTTTATACATATACACGCCGGTGTAACACACGTAACAGCTCGGGGAATACAGCAGGCCAACAACTCATAGTGGATGACTATACTGGACTACACTATAACCGAGTTGCAATAAAGAAGAATTTATATCTCTCCAGCAGAGGTCTACATGGAACATCTTCAAGTACATATATCTCTTCAGTTACTGATTTCTTTTCCTTCATCGTGTGGACACAACGCCATAGACACTCAGCATATAAAGTGACGTATTTATACACACAAACACACACATTTTTAGTGACCATGATACTAAAAAAATCAGTGTTTGTAGAACAGTATGCTTCTGGGTCAGCCCCGCGTTACTAACAATGACAGATAAGATCCAGTTAGTGACCCCAGACAATGTTCAGTATAGATGTCTTGACCTCGAACAGGTCGGATACTTTATCAAATGTATCCTCATGTATTGTTCAATGTATTAAACAACAAAAGGAACGATTGGCTAAAAACAAAAAAAAAAACATTATTCAAACGAATCAATATGTCCTTATCTTAGTACGGTGGCTTTATCTTCAGGAGGAGATTTTAACTTTTCAAGTGTCCAGTGGCTGCTCGGGGGCAGGAAGGTGAAAAAGTTGGACGACTACTAGACCGGGGACTAAACCACTCCACTCTCTTCAACCTTTTTGAAGTTAATGAATAAATACTTGAATCATTCTTCAAATGGTCGACACCTACCCACCCCCAACCACTGCCCTAAACATTTATAGTTGAGCTACACACGCTAATTTAAAAAAAAAAAATTTATCAAATTAGATCAGGTGTAACAACGCAAATGTTAGCAACTCAAAATAGACCATACGGGGGATTAAATTCCACCACAGGCCAGGGGCGACCACATGCGGTACTTCCGTGAGTCAGTCTTGTCAGGGCTACCAACTAGCCCAATTTTTTTTGTTTTTTAATTTAAAATGGCTCAATTTTGTTACATCGCCTACGGTGCGGATTTTAAAGTATTTTTTAAATGTATTTATTTAATAAACAAGAATGCGGCTCTCAATGACCTCATAGATGGCTACCCCCACCCCCGGGCCTAGGCCATACCCCTCATGGCGTCATACAACCAGGCACGCCGAGAGGGGGGGGGGCCCGGCCGCCCGGACCATGCCAATTTTTTCACGCCTCATTGTTTAATAAGGGGCCCGCAATGATGCCCTGCCCTGGATCCCTTGTTGGCTCTCGGCGCCCCTGCATAAAACAAATGGACAGTAACACACGTACAGTATAAGGGGACGGGTGGCCGTGCGGTGTAGAGCGCTCGACTGTCGACCGGTGGGTCCCGGGTTCGAATCTCAATGAGAACCTTAGGATTTTTTCAGGTCCTGGTGAAAGTCCCCAAGTCCACCCAGCTTTAAATGGGTACCTGACTTTAAGTTGGGGGAGTAAAGGCGGTCGGGCGTTGTGCTAGCCACACAATCCCTTCATATGCCGAGGTTATAGAAACAGAGGAATTCTACACTTCATCTGCCCCGATAGCCCGTTAGGGTTAATGGAACTTTACTTTTTACACGTACAGTAAGTAAACCCCACCATAGGCTTTCTCAGTCTGGCGATTTAAAAAAAAGCAAGCAATGTACACACAAACTGTTTCACACTAATACTCACATCATGTCTTCATAAAGCTATACGTTTGCCTATCTACAATACCGTTAATTGTGAAGTCATGACGCAATCAATATCAGTCATGAAATGAACTTAAAGAATATCCAAAAATGTAAACATTGGTACCTACAGTGGTAAAGTTTACAGAGGAATACGATGTCGGCACGTATAAATAACTTATTACCGCACTAACAGTTTTTTTCCAGAACTGAATATATTCTGTGAAATCAAAACGGAGTCGCATGTTAGAAAGTCAATAATGGTAACAATAAAATAAAATAGAAGAGGAAAAAAAACCCACTAGAACACAAGCACAGAAAAAACACAACACGACTAAAATTTATAAAGTCAATGAACGTTGATTGCAACACACAGCTAAAACTCCCAGTATTAACCCGGGTTTTCAAAATGTAAACACACAATTACCCTTCCTAGCATGCCTCATCGTCAGATCATGACCTGACCAGTTCAATCGGCGGGTCATGCAAGCCGTCTATAAATAACTTATCGGGAAAATCGCTTTGATCCATTCACAATAAAGGGAGAAAACCGACAAAAAATATCATGATGAACCCACATATTATAAATACGCCTACATATATAGTGTGTGATGAACCCGCATGTTTTTAAACCCAAGCTTACCGAAGAAGTGAGACAGCTGTTTACTTGAAAG
This sequence comes from Bulinus truncatus, assembly GCA_021962125.1. Taxonomy (NCBI): domain Eukaryota; kingdom Metazoa; phylum Mollusca; class Gastropoda; family Planorbidae; genus Bulinus; species Bulinus truncatus. Next base: position 2,564,296 of record JAGDYQ010000153.1, on the reverse strand, counting down.
TAATAGAAACAGTCGGACATAATTTACAAATGCCCCCCCCGCGCGCTATTATTGATTTAACAGAAAGACTTGGACCACTCAATGCTGTACAACGATTCAACAATTAACGCCATTAGCGAGTGAGGAAGGAAAGTTAGAACAACATGACAGTAAGCTATCAAATGGAGTACATTAATCAGATATATCTTTTCGTTAAGGTGATCAGACTTTTCCAGCTTACCAGAGATACACCCCAGCTTTAAAATCATCTCGGCGTCCTGGAAAAGGCCATGGAGTGTCCCGACCTTGGGCGTGCAGTCTGAAGAAGTGTTTATATAATACGACTAAAACGATTCCTGTGCGTCGGACACCTTTGCTAAGCACCCCCCGTCCAGGGCCGTTTTAAGGTCATCGTAGGCCCTAGGCACTTTCAAAGTCGTAGGCCCAGCCCGACTTCATTTAAAATATTTTTTCAAGAATGCCCCCGCACTTCTTTGCGATTTGAAATCTAAATAAACTTTGAGGACGTCATATGTGACTTTGCTAAGACAAAGAGCCGAAAAGTTAACAGACTGTAATTTACAGATCTGCAGCTTGACCTGCTTATCTCACACGGTTTTATATAGTTACATTAATACAAACATTATCAAATTTTACTGGCATTCTGAACTTGTTTTCACTTTATGTTCTGGCTTTCGTAGGTCCTTGAAAAGTCCGTAGGCCCTAGGCACAGTGCCTACTGTGCACAGTGGATAAATCGGCCCTGCCCCCGTCACAAAGTTTCTTCCCAGGGTCTCCAAAAGACTCAAGAAAGGCGCGGTTGGCATATGCCACTGGTATGCACTGCTAAGACCTCATTAAATGAGAAAAGCTTGTTATAGCTTAAAGCTTAAACTGACTTCATAGCCTGCAAGAGGATCTTTTGTTTACTTGCTTGCCCTAACCTAAACCATAACAAGTACTTTGCATCAAAAGCACGGGTAAGTCAGACTAATCAGATCTGAGGGTGACTTGTTAAATAAAAATACATGGACAAACTGGCATTGTAAAAAAATTGATTTCTTGGGTGGAGAGTGACAGCTGGATTATGCACCGTGCAGCTCATGAAATGGGTGGAGCGCTGAAAGGTGTCATATCCATCACCTCATGGTGGCAACAGGTGTCATTACAGGAACAAAGGAAAACATCTCACTCACAATAACGATCTCATACAATGTGATGTAAAGAACTAGTCACAGCCTGGGCATTGCTGTATCTCTGTAAACTGCAGTGAAACTAATTGTACCGGAAGGCCTACATACAGTGTGAATGAAGAACAGCCCTATTTAAGACCTAATACTAAACACTGCCCAATGCAATACAAGTTAGTAGAAAACACAGTTACAGTAAGATAAGCATTGATTGATAGAAAAAGCAATCTATATTGTAGTGTAAAATGTCAGATGGAGAAATGGATAATGGGAATAAGAACAAAAAAAAAATTACTTACAGATTTGCACTTGATCCCTGAGCTAAGTAACCTTTTGGTCCAAACTTACAGTCTGGGCTGACACCATACAGTGATCTGTTAGGGCGCCTGGTAGGAATAGAGAAAAATGAAGTTAAAAGTACACAAGTGACATAATACTTAACAAATGCATAAATGACTTGTTAATTGTTGAGTTTACCAGAACCAAAACAAAAGTAACTTTTATTTATATACTGTGTTAGTTGAGGGTGTGGTATTATAAACACCTTCCAACTTCTCCCCCTAAAAGACAATGGTGGCGTGGTGCCCCATGGCAATGATCACAGAAGACCACAACTTGGATCTTACAGTAGAGGATGGCTGAGTGGCACATTCACAATATGTATGATGGAGTGTACAGACCAGTGGTTACAAACCAGTCCAGTGGCTTCTATAGCCAGACCAGTGGTTACTGTAACCAGTCCAGTGGCTTCTATAGCCAGACCAGTGGTTACTGTAACCAGTCCAGTGGCTTCTATAACCAGACCATTGGTTACAGTAACCAGTCCAGTGGCTTCTATAACCAGACCAGTGGTTACAGTAACCAGTCCAGTGGCTTCTATAACCAGACCAGTGGTTACAGTAACCAGTCCAGTGTAGGGCTGTACCGGATTGCAATTTTTAGATCCTGCAGGAATCGGAACCGGAATCAGATTTAATATTTGAATCCTGCCGGAATCGGAACAGGAACCGGATTTTACCAAATGAAATAGTAACTCTTCCGAACGAAGTAGTAAGTTCTCGCCTAACATAAAAAAGATATAAGAATAAAAAATAGAATAAAAATTTTAAGTTCTAGATAACAACAAACAGTATTAACCATTTAGATCTTGAATAATGTGACTAAAACCCCTTCCCCAATCTTGAGTTAAGAAAGATAACTCTGTCAAAATAACAGGTTCTTTGTTTTAAAAAAAATATTTTAATAAAGCTGTACCTAATTTAACTTGATTTATTTTACAATCAAACAAAGAAATGGGTAACATATCTTAGAAAGTATAATTAACATGTTTATTAATAAATGAATTGCAAAAAAATTTATATACTGTGACACCACCTGACAGCTCATTTTTCTTTAGTTTTCCATAGTCACGTCACCAGACCTTGTTATTTCATTCATACTTTCCTTTAAATCATTTTCTGACTATTTCCAATAAAACGCAAATTAAAATGCATTTCAAATCTAAATCAATATCACTTTAATGCTCAGTTAAAAATGTATCTTCAAATTATTTATCTAAATATGCAAGGAATTTTATCCAAATCGTGACAAAATCCACTAAATTAAAAAATTTGCAGAAAAATAAATTATTGACCTATTTTTAAACTGTAAACAATCAATAATAGATCGTCTCCTCTTTAAAGAAGTTAAACTTTTGTAGCTTAATATAGTTAAAAGAAAACACGGAATCAACAGTTCCGGAAGGTAAGGTGTCGTATTACTACTACTAGACTAAATACTATTCAAATCTTCCTTTTTAATATATTTTTACTTACATAAAGAACTAAAAGCGATCGACGTTATTGTAGTTTCAAAAAAGCAAAGGAAGCTATTGTTTTAATTTAATTGTATAGCGCTAAATATTTCAAAATTATGTTGCGCTAAAAAAAATGTCTTACAAATTTGAAACAACAAAGAAATCCGGCTTAAACGCTGCACATTTTAACCGGAACCGGATTTGTTAAAACTGCCGGAATCCGGCTTAACAGGAACCGGAATCGGATTCCGGTACAGCCCTAGTCCAGTGGCTTCTATAACCAGACCAGTGGTTACAGTAACCAGTCCAGTGGCTTCTATAACCAGACCAGTGGTTACTGTGTGGGCATGAATTAGTGAGAGAGAGAGGAGTGGAGGGAAGGAAAAAATGCATGCTTTCAATCATTTGTCCATCATTCATTTTAAACACTGCTAACATTTGCAGAAAGTCATGTAACACAACCCCAAACACAAATTCAAATCTAAAACAGACATAAACTAAATGGCTTTAGTAATAACACTTGACAGCCACTTGAATTAGTATTACATTATTTCTACCTTGCATTGTTATTATGATGATGATTTTGCATTATGCTTTTAAAACAGGAGTAGCTAATTTCTACCCAAAATTTTTTTTCACCGACGTAATCAAAGAGTAAGCAGGCACTGGTATTCTTTCAACAACCTTCAACTAAGTATTGAGAATTATGCAACTTATCAACAATAATCAAAATCAAATCACACATAATAAATGATCTCTCACACATAATAAATGATCTCAGAATGATGTATTATGTTTTATATACATGTTTCACTCATTTAAATGGTTTTTTTTTACCCTTAGATATAGTTACAATTATTTAACAATTGAATTACAAATAATTACATATTTTACTTGGTCAGAAAAAAAAAAAAATTGAGTAAAAAATGTAAATTGCTGTGCATACGAAGCTGGCCTGTACTATTAAGTCAGAAAATTTGCTGTTGCTATAAGTAGGTATTGATTGATATCTGACCCAAACTTGCATGACATTAGGTGGGTGAGTTCAATGTCTTGTAAACACATTAGCTCAGATATGTCAATCAGGAAAACAAAGGAAATGTAGTGCTCCCTCCTTCTACTCTGAATGTTAAAAATATTGCGTCTTATTGGTCTTTATAGGTAGAACACATTCTCTTGGACATAAGATAAAATAATAACTGAATGACATAATAACAATGTTGACCATTTGAATACCTAAGAATAAAAAGTTTCTTATCACAAAAAAAAAAAGCCTGCAACCAATCTTAACTTTTCACTATCTTTCAAGTGACCCTTTAAGCTAAACATTTTTTAGCCTAGTTACAATTTATTCTAGATCTTAACATTTAGATAACATTTTATTTAATGTATGTTTTATAGTTGTTGTTTTTTTTTAAAACCCTATTGGCAATATGTGAAAAGATTTAATATTTTTTTATAAAACAATACTAGTGATAGAAGCCCATTTTTAAAAAAAATAAAACCCCATTGCTTTAATTGCTGATATATGGAGATAACTCTCAATTGACTAAGAATAAACTCATACAAAGACATAGAAAGATTAATCCCAAAATAATTGCAGCATTCCTTTGAAATGGAATATTTTACGTTGTCAGCAAGACCCACATTCTGTGGCCAGACCCTTTCGATTTTTGGTCAGCATCTTTTATTTTGGCATTCCTATACCCTAAATAAGGAGTGGAAAACTTTTTGTGCAGTTGGATGAAGGATTTATACGAAAGAATAAACATTAAATAGGAGATGGGTAGTCGTGCAGTGTAGAGTGATTGACTGTCGACCAGAGTCCTCAGGTCCTGGTGTAAGTCCTCAAGTCCACCCAGCATTAAACGGGTACCCCGACTTTAAGTTGGGGGAGAACAGGCGACTGGGCAATGTGCCAACCACAGAATCTCTTTGTTTGCAGAGGTTACTGAAACAGATGAATTCTACACTTCATCTGTCCTGAAGAGCCCTTAGGGCTTAAGGGAACTTTACTTATATACATTAAGTATAAATGTCATCGATGTGATCTTATATACATTAAATATAAATGTCATCGATGTCATCAAGCAGAACACATGTGGACCAAACAGCCTGTAGAACCGTAGCTTTCCAAAGTCTGCCTTAAAGTTTCTGGTCATTTTTGGATTTAGAAAAATAATTATCTGAATAGTTGAAAATTATTTAATTTAATATAAATGAAAATGCTGCAGTTAAACATTTTTTAAAGTTGTCATAAGCATTTATTTTAGAATTATTCATATTTGAATATAATTTTTTTTTAATGAGAACTGAAAAAGTAATAATCAGTATTCTGAGGACAATCGGATACATCTATTCTAAAAGCAAATAAAATAAAATAACTAAATTTCATCTAACCTTCGACTCTGTACTCGTCTCTTAAATGAGCTGCCGCTGGTAAGCATACTCTCATCTTCACCAAAATCTCCTATGTGGAATCCTTCTGACCTGAATTCTGCAGTATCAAATGGCTGTGAAATGGCTCTCCCAAATTTGTTAGCAATTGGTGTGCTTAGTAACATGCCTTTCTTACTGTCAAACATGTCTGTTTGATGTGAGTCCAGAATAAGCTTTTTCCCTTGATTATCCACAGGAGAGACTGTTATATGAGAGTTAATAGAGTAGCCATCATTTTTAAAATGTCCAGCGTCTTCTTCATACTCAAGCAAAGTATTTTTTTTTTCCATTGCTTTATCAGTTCGTTGATGAAATTGTTTATCAATTGTTTTTTGGTTTAAAACGCTTTCAGCTTCTGTGCCACAATGCGAATTAAAGATTTTATCTATTTTATTTTTTCTCAGGGTTTTCAAACTTCCAAAACAACAAGTCCATGAAAAGTCAGACTTTGTCATGCCATACTTTTCAGGTCAGCTGCAAGATAAAATCATAAAATAATTCATTATGTACAGGTATCAGTAATAAAAGGTCTTCACTGTTAAATCTGATAAAATCTTTTATAATTACTTATTGACCATTTTTAGAGTGACGTCAGATATTACAAATCTCTGTTGAAATGTTGAGATTTTTTTAACTGCTGCATATTTGTATAGCATAATAGCTTAAACAGGTCATATAGGATAAAAGTAATAAAAAACTTTCATTAAAAGAAAAATACGCTTTTTTATTTCGAACAGTGAAAACTTTATTAATGGAAATATTTTTCAGCATAAAAAATAAATATTATGTCTCAGGTTTAAAAAAAAGAACAACTTAACAAAACAAATACTTTATGCAAACAGTATAGCCTGGATCATTGCTGGATGTGATTAGCGAATACAAACATTGAAAATGATTTATATATTCTTTTATGTGCAATGAAACAGTGTGTATGACGAAGCAGGGCCACCAAACAGGAGTGCAACCTGATCATGACGGAACCTGTATTAGTGGTTTTCAAAGAGTCTGTCGTGACCCAGTGGGTCATGGGTGAAATTCAAGTGGGTCAAGATAAAATTTATATTTATAGTAATCCTGGCATTGCACAGAATTGTATTTATTTCAATGTACTGAAGTTAATACTTATTGGACTGTTTGGACTTGAAAATATAATACCCAATATTGTTCATAATATACCACAAGAGCTAGACAGACACAGTCGCAGAATCATATTCAGGAACGAATAAATGTATTCATAAAAGTCTCATAAAGCACTATCTTCTCATGTTACGCTGAGTATAGTGATACTATATAAAAATATACTGAGTATTTGGGTGGGTGTGATCAGACGCCACCTGTTTTTGGCAGTTGTTAGGAATACTAGATTAAGATAACCCTGGACAAATATGAACCTTGAAAAAAAAACCTGCCTTTGAAACTCAGATTAACAGATAAATATAATAATTTAAATTATGCATAATCAATTATAAACCACTGAGGTATAAATACTACTATAATTTATAATACTAATAGTTAGTATACTTATTAATTTGTTTAAATTTCATCAATAATAATATTGACTATAAGTTTTTAAGCACTACAATGTTTTGTTTGCTATTATATAAATTAATATATTATATTATTTTCTACTAATATTTACTCATAATTATTTCATAATGTAAAATTTTAAATTAAACATATAATTAGTACAGTCTAAAATAAATTAGGGCCTAGCATGTGAATACCTTGCCTTATATAAAAGTCGATAAATTACCTCAAACTGACTCAAAGTGTATTCTTATTGACAAATTTAAACTTATCACATGAAAATGTTCATACTAATTAATTATACATACTTATTTCACTTACTAAGTTACTACACAGCTCACTCAGCTACTGACTGTAGTCGAATGTAGATGATTGATAGTAGTATAAGTATTGATACATAGTCAGTTACTCAGTATAACTATATTTATAAACCACAGTCTCTGTCCACTGTTTGAAATACGAATATCAAGACGTAATCCTGAACATAATGCGATTATAAGCAACCAATAGAAACTGAAGAAAAAATATGGGTTAATATAACACACTGAAAACGAATGTATGGCTTGTTAACTTGAACTATAACTAAAGGCAGGCACAAACAAAACACTGACCGACATGCACTGACCTATGAAACATTGAATCGAGATAGCCAGTGTTGCCGGATGTTTCTAACTAAATCCGCGACAGCGTTCAGAAAAATAAAACAGCCAAATATTTATCATTTTCATGACCAACATGCTAAAGCCGCGGGGACATTGACCTTTATATCGACCACTCACAGGAGGTTGTTGTGATGTTATCACTCATTGAAAAAAGATCCGGAATAGAATGGGACCCAATCCCTTCAGTGCTCATGCCAGCACTTTTTAAATCTAAATAACGCAGACGAAGAGAGCAAGAAAAATGCCTATACATCCACAACTGCAGTCTACATTAAACGAAACATTCACACGGGACATTAAAATCCCGATGGTAGACATGTATCCAAAAAAAATGAAGAGGAAAGGAGCTAACAATGGGCACCCAAGCATGGGAGACATTAGTGACATTGGGGAGCTCTTCTCGAACACATGTGCCTTCAATGATTTTTGTCACAGGCGGTATTGTTTTCAAGCACAAAGATACACACAAAACTACCTGCACATCACCCGACGTCAAGGCAACAAACCAGACTGACTTTATCATAATTTCCAGGAAATGGGGACGCAGCCTTCTAGTCACAAGTACTCATAATGAGCAATTATAGGTGCAGACCACCACTTATTGGTAACAACCATAAAAAGGAAAACAGTGTCTTCGATGACAAGCAAACAGACCTCTCATTATATTCAACAAATAAAAACTAGAAGAAAAAGACTTCAGAGAGGCCATCTTCATTTCCCTCAAAAACCGTTTCAACTCTCTGGACATTATCCCAGAGGAGACAGCAGTGGAAGAACACATGACCTTAACCTTTGCAAAGACACATGTCAAGAAACAACTGGAGAGAGGAAGAGAGCTAACAAAGAATGGTTGTCAGAAGAAACGTGGAAGATGATCCAAGACAGGAAATATATTAAACAAACTTAATAAACTGCACAGATAAGCAAAAAGAACGGATGCTTAGAGTAGGGGCCTACAATACACCCCTCAACAGGCCCGTAGCGTGAAAATTTTACAGCAGGGGCCAGGCAATAGCAGGGGGGGGCAAGTAATACATTTGACTAAGTAGAGCAAATAAGCAGAGGGGGCCAGACAAAATGCAGGAGGGGCCCGCCCCCCCGCACGCTACGGGCCTGCCCCTCAATAAACTAGAGAAGAAATGGGGCCAGGAAAGACAAAGAGACTCACTATCACATTGCGACATTAAGAATCATTATTGAAAAATCATTGAGGCGGCAGTCCACGTTATACCTATAGGCCTATAGATTGAAATAGATTGGGTAATGAGGCAGACTGGGATACAATGGTCTATGATCCAGTTCTTATCAGGTTTAGACTTTGCAGATGACTTTGTCTATTAGCCCAGAAGCAACAGCATAAGCAGCTAAAAATAAAACTACCACAAGAAGCTGCCAAAACTGGACTACATGTCAATACAGAAGTCATGTCCTTACTTAGCGCTAAAGTCAAACACAGATCAACCTTGGCAATGAGCATCTTTGGGCCTTCATCTGTAGCATTGTCCACATGGCGTATCAGACAAATATACCAAAGCCAGAATAGGTAATGCAAGACATAATTTTGTCTCCTTAGGCTGTGTGGTAAACAGCTCCCCCCCCCCCAACCAAGTATTTTGGTCCTGTTGCATGGTTTAGACACATAGAGAATCACCTACATATTGACCAACAAGCTCCAGACGTTTGTAAAAGGTTGCCTCTGGAGCAATCTGAAGATGACTGGACAGTGTAAGGACCAAAAATCTGGCAAATGGAAAACTATGCCCCCCCCATAGATTTACAATTATCAAAAAGGAAATGGAGATGTATACTTGATAACTAAAAAACAAGTCTGTAAATAAGAAATGAATAATAAAACAATAATATTTTATATGAAAAGACACAAGTATTTGAATACCATATTTTATTTTGTGCAATTTTTAAGCAATTTTTTTTTTTTTAAATTCTCATTCCTACTTACAATATCATTTTTTTTTTTTTACCTTTAACACCTAAACTGACACCAGAATATATAATTTACAAACTTTATAAGTAAAAATAAAATTAATAAAAAAAAATATATCACGACTGGATTTGGTTTATAAATCTTAAAAATAAAGCTTTGGTATGTGAAAAAGAAGTGACAAAACATAAAAAAATATTATTGTGTCATTATAAATTACATGTATTAACTGTATGTTAGAGTATCAGAGCTTAATAGAAACAATGTGTCATTATTAAGTATTAAATGTAATAGTATCACAGCTTAATAGAAACACTGCTTTAGGACATTTTATTTTTTGTAGCACTTTTTCAACATTCCAGCCAGAGTGAGGACTCCAATGGCCATGAAAGAACCACCAACTTAATTGACTATCATCTGCATCTTCATTTTTTAAGTAATTTAAAAAAAAGTAGAATTTAATTTTTTGTGCATTGCTGATTTTAAATGCAATAAAAAAGATTGGTGTAAAAGTCCTATAAGTAATTGTGTGATAAATGTAAAGTAGGTAAAGCCAATTAATAAATCCCAACGTAATCCCTGATATCTACACTCGATCAAACACAGTGTATCATAAATTTTAATTAACCACAACAAATTAAGGAAATTGTGGAGATTTTTTTTTTAAATTTACAAAAATCATAAAAAACAAATGAGCCACTAAAAAGTGGGCCAAAATTACACAAAGTAATAAGGGAGTAGAAATTGTAAAAAATGAAAAAAATCCCATGAATTAAAATTCCAATGTAACATTCATTATATTTTCTTTAACATCCAAACCACACATTTTTAGTCACAGATATTTTTAGCATTTAACAAAGTATCACATGCGAGAGTGAAAATGTATTACTTAACTAAACAACTACTTGAATTATAATTTTTTCATTAAAAAAAAGAACAAAAACTGAGATAATTATTGTAGAAATAAAATGCTGTTTAGGGTAATTGGGGTGAAATATAAAACATACATTCTCTATTTTTATTTTTCATTGGAAAAATAATAGAAGAAAAACAATCGGTATGTAAAACAAAAAACAACAACAACATGTAAATAAACAATTAGCATCTAAAAACTTAAAACAGTTTAAATCACTTAAAATGATTTTTTTCAAAGAAATCTACTACAGGACTGGGGCAGCAGGATTCTTGTTTTTATTTCATTTTTCAACATGAAGTATATTCTAAGAAATAGTGATTGATGGTTTTGTAGTTTGAAAACTTAATTGGTTAATGAAATAACTAAGAAATGCAGATATAATATCCATAAAAAAAATGGAGTAGATATTAAAAGTAGTTAAGAAAAATATGCAAGCCATCCATTGTTTATGTAAGAAAGGATTACTCAGTAATGGAACAAAAAAAAACCAACAATAAAAATATAAATAGTGAAAGCCACCAAGCACCAATGATAATAATAAACTGAAGTAAATGTCAATATATATTCACATTTTTCACATAATTGAAATACATTATGCTCTTTCATAATGTATTTATTAATAAAACATATATATATATATATGTGACATTTTATATATATATATATGCATTGAAGTCATGAAAATGAATTCATTTTAGAAACTTATATCAGCAAAATACTTTCAATCACAAATGTGGAATCACATTTATATAATTATGTAGCTTTATGCATATGTAAAATAAAAATATTTTTTTTTTAAATTGTTTGGTAGTAACCAGGACTAGATTAACATTATGGTGATTAGGCTGTAGCCTTATATCCTGGAAAAAATCAGCCTTCCTTTATCAGGCTATAAGTATTTTTTTGTGATATGTCACCTCTAACTACATGTATTCACAAGAAAAAAATGAATGAAATCTGAAAAACTTTTGGCATCTTCTAGAATCTTCTAGAATCAGGCATACTATGAACATATTATTTTAAATAAATTTGTAAACAATGTGTTATTTTGTTAACTAAATCAGCCCTGTAGGACGGGTGGCTGAGTGGTGTAGACACTCGACTGTCGACATGAGAGTCCTGGGTTCGATCCTCGGTGAGACCCATGGGGAATTTTTCCAGGTGAAATGTGTTTCAAAGTCGTCCCACAAGTCCACCCAGCTTTAAATGGGTACCTGACCTAAGTTGGGGAAGTAAAGGCGGCTGGGCGTTGTGCTAACCACACAATCCCTTCATATGCCGAGGTTATAGAAACAGATGAATTCTACACTTCATCTACCCCAATGGCCCGTAAGGGTTAAGGGAACTTTTACTTTAAATCAGCCCCCTACCCCTTTTTTTTTAGCATCAAGCCTTATGCCCACCAAACCCTTAATCTGGCCCTGGTTGTGACAGACAAAACAAAATATCATACAGCAAGAAGTAAAAAAAAAACAATCAATCACGACATCTAAATCATTTATACAGTAAAGAAAACTTAAATTCTTCATAAGTAAATGAACTAGAGAAGAATTATTCTTCATTAATTGCATCATAACAAAACCATTGTTAGAGAAAACAGAATAAAATGGCAAAATATATCCCGAAATACAGTGCATTGAGAATAACAAGATCTATAAAAGACTGAAGTACAAATAAATTAACACAAAACAACAACATAACTTAAAGTAATTTAAGTTTTTATATGGTCTGATGAACAAAGGGAATATTCAAATGAGAGAGACAGATAGCCAACAGTCTAGCAGTGGTTCTTAAACTTTTTCACTTCACCACCCACTTTGACAACAGCTATGGTTTCGCAACCCACTATTGCATTGAAAAACTATGAATAAAGAAAGACAATAAAAGTACCATTATGTATATATAAACGTATTGATTTCCTGTTACTCTTTATATCTACAAACATATATTTAGTAACATATAAAGAAATAGAGTTCTAATCAGGCATATTCTTTATCTCGCAATTTAACTTGAAAATTTGTTGTTACCCAAGTGAAATTTGTCGCTACTCACACTTGGCGAATCACTGGTCAAAAAGATTTGAATAAAAAATGTACACCCAACAATTACTGACATTTAGCAGGAGGTTTTCACATTTGTAGCTCTTCTTAAAAGTAAAATCAATTAACTGACATAATTTAAGCATATTTAAACATTTTTTATTAACAATAAGACTTCATGCTTCAAAAATGAATCCAATAGCCAACATTTATATTAACTCCTTATTGGTGTAATTGTCAAAGAATTTAAATAAAAATCTATTTTAGGTGCTAATACTGAATTGGAGTTAAATTTCATCTGATTCGATTTCATCATCTGCATCATCTCCACTTCCAGAGAGAAGGCTATTTCTTTCCTGCGCCCTACCTGACATCAAAAGACTATGATCAGAGTTTGCCTTACACAGCACCATAACTATGTAGAATATGGCTCCTGAAAACAAAAAGGTGGAAACCATACACATTAAAATGAATATTATAACCATGTGATATACATGTATTTAATTAACAGCGATTGTATCTTAAAGTAATACAAAAATACTGATAATTTGTATAACTTTTTATGATGGTAATTTTCATGTAACAGCCAGTATAAATATGTAATGGTCAGTGCTGTAACAGAAAGTTCTGGCAAGTATTTAAGCTATATAATGAGACAATCAACAGATATATTTAATATCAATTAGACTTGATAGCTCTACTTAGAAAATAAAGTACATAGAATACAAAAACTTAAGTCATTAGGTAGGCAAATTATAAAACCTGTATTTAACATTATGAGGTTAACAAGGTACATAAAACCATGACCTAATCTTTTCTCAAAGTGAATGATAGGAACAACAAAGATCCCAAAACAAACTCCAAAACTTATGAAACAAATCTGTAACAAAAACTCCCATTGTACTTATGAAACAAATCCATAACATCAATAAGATCTTACATGAAATTTTATATCCCAAAACCTTACACTGCACAGGTACATACTTACAGCTTTAGAGTCACTAAAAAAAAAATTGTGAATCACAGTGAATGTTTAAGCACTATATTACTATAACTGTTTTGCGTCAGAAATTTTTAAACCCTGAACGTAAAAAAAATATAAAGAGATTTATTTATGACAGGGAGAAAAAAAAATGGAACCAGATATTGAATTGTGACTTTTCTCTTCATGCAAGTGAAATATATTATTATATTGCACAGCCATGGATAAATGGATGAGCCAGAAAAAAACCAGCAATAGCACTGACCAGTAAAAGCTAGTATAATAACTTCAACGAATCCAGATAGATCACCAGCAGAAAACAGCAGCACTGAACTGGACAACACTGACAGTGTTGGAATAAATGGCATCAATGGAGTCTATGATTAAAAAAAAAATTAGTATGTAATTAAATCAATGAGAAAAAAAAAAATATTTCAAAAGATATAAAATCGACACCAGGTACTATATAAAATTATGAACAATAATGTGTAAAAAGAGAATTACCTGAAAACCAATTTTATTAGTCCTACGGCACTGTGACCACAGTAAGAAGGATAAAAACAAAAGAAGTACCAGCAACAGGATTATGGACGCCATGCCGGCTGGCCTCCAGTGTATTATGTCATGCCACCCAAAGTTTATTTGCATAGCAATAGCCAAACAAGAGATCCAGTGAAGTGCAAGGATCACATTGACTGACAGTATCCCTGGAAGAAATGGAGAAAGACACGCGGCAACCCGAGACTTGAACCCCAACTCATGATCCCCACCAGTTGTACAATATGTCTCAGTTAACTGAACGTGATTGACGTTGGGAGATTTCTGAAAGAGTAAGTCATCTTCTGTTTCTTCATAGACAGTATTAGTGACTGATGTTCCATCTCTTCTAGACTCATCTGAGCTTTTATCTATTTCGTTGGTTAAAGCAGAGTATTCTGAAGTTTCTACGTCTCTAACTGATCTGTCTAAAATGTGCACGCTGTCATCAGCATGGCTGTTATTGCTGGTGATATATTCAGAAACGGACTGTGAGTATGTCAGAGCTCTACTGTTATCTTCAGCAGCCGAATCTGCACCTTCGCAGGTTTTCAACTCACTCACAATAACTTCCTGTTCAATAAAGTCCTCCTCGGTTTTGGCTGTCTTCAGGTCAGAGATCTCTTCCAGGGGGCCGCTCTTTTTCCCCGCCTCAGTAGTGATGAGCTTAATGAGAGCTGAGCCAACGAAAATGTTGCTCATTATCATGAGAAGCACAGATATTTTGATGATATAAGACAAGTCAAACATCAGGGCAGAAAGAGACGTCACAATCCCGATACATATAACGCTGTTGAGAGGAACACCTGTCTTTTTGTTGACTTTAAGGAAGCACTCAAGAAAAAGTCCATCTTTGGCCATCCTGTACATTAACCTGGAGACGCCGTAGATCCCCAGCATCTGAAGGTTGGTTATACCAAATATTGGACCAATGGTAACTACCAATTTCCCCCATGGCAATTGGCTGTATTCAAATGCTGATGGTAGAGGAGAACGTAGATCAATCAACCAGTAAGGGATAAGAAACAGCATCCCAACGGCAGCTCCAACATACACAGTGCCCACAATCAAAAGCTCAAGTATGATAGCTCGAGGGATGGCTCTAGCCGGATTTTTGGTTTCCTGAAAAGATATACATGTATGTGTATTCATAAAAAAATGTCAACCTCATCAAGATAATTTTATAAGAAAAAATAAAATAAACTTGAAAAAAAATAATTAAGTAACGGAAAAGTATATTATAAATATGAGAAGCTATTCTTGCATCTAAAATTATATCCATATTATATAAAATATTCAACAAGTATAGCGGGTTCTGCTCTTCAGTAATCAGATAATTAGAATTAAATTTATAGAATTAGTTAGCTCATCAAAATGTGTAGTATGGAAACTAACAAACCTTTAACAAATTTGGATTATACACTTTGGTCTATTTAAAATATTGTAGGAATTCAAAAGTTTCAATGTAATTGACATTAATTAATTTACTTCATATAACAAAATAATTACCTCAGCAGAAAGACATATAATATCATAGCCACTTGTAGCGTACAGTGCAAGTGATGTCCCTTTGATCACCCCAGCAATACCAAATGGGAAAAAGCCACCATGGTCTGCATTTTTGAAGTTGTCAGGGTTTCCATAAATGAAACCAGCAATAAATACAAAGATGAGAACTGAAGAAGTGAGAATACCAAGGATAGTGTTAATGACAGATGAACACAGCACATTACATGATATAATTACAGCCACAACAATCTGGAAAGCAAAGGCCAGGACATCTAAAGAGTCAGCAAATGGCATGCCAAACTGGATTTTTCCAAAAATGTGGTCAGTTTGTACCTAGTGTATACAAAAATGAACACAATAAGTTCAGTGTATTCACCTAGTGCTATTATAATTTTATTTTATAGTTATCAACATGAGGAAAAAAAAAACTGTCTGGACAATGTTACACTACAAATTCAACCGATTAAACACCACCCTCACATTGAACAAGTAAAATAAATTATTCCACAGGCCATTAGTTGGACAAGTGCAGTACTAATTTAACTTTTGATATCTTAAGCTCAAAAGTCAATGTGTACAGGTGTCTTTAAACATCATATTATTAAATCAGAATGAAGCTAAATTTTAAGTCCACTCCAATATCACAGAATGTACACTGAACATAACGCTTACTTCATTTTGAATAGTAAAAAAAAATTATATCATTAAATGCTGCAACTTTTGTACTTCGCCATAACAAGCTAATCAGATTGTTATACCAAAAAAAAAAGGGAATCTCACTCATTACAGACTGATGAAGTGTAGAATTCATCTGATACATAGCCATGGAATGTTGGTGGATATTGATAATAGAAAATATTTATTTGTTGTTAAATAGCTCAACCATGGTCTATTGCACATTTTCCTAAGAGTCCGATAACAGTGTCACTGAAAAAGCATGCAGTGTAGATTTCCTAAGGCCGAACTTAAAATTTTATCAGTAAATGAAAATCAAATGTTTAATATTGGTATTTTTGATTGACTTAGTTAATCGGAAACATACATTACAACACTAACCTGTATAGAATTATTAAAAAATGAATCTAACATTCCACTCCATGCACGAGCACCAACTGAGCTTGAAAAAGTATAAGCTAAAATTTGACAAAAGATAAACAGAAATTCATGAGTAAAATCTGGATAAGCTAAAAATGATATAAAAATAAAATACTTATGATAGTCTATATCTATTTGTTAAGTAATTTGTGTTGAAATTTTAAAATAGAGCAAAAAACGTTTTAGCAAGCAAGTGGTTTCATACATTTAAATAAAATATTTGACTTGATTTTGAATCAGCTACAAAATCCAGAAAATCTCAAGTATGCTTTGGGATACAAATGTTTGAAAAAATATTTAACCAGAATTTGTATCATTTAACATGTTATGTCATTGTCAGAAGCCATTGCACATTTTTGACATTAATTTTATGTATCTGCTTGGTTTTTTCCTTTTTAATACATAAGCAATTTAATGCATTAGTTATAATTCTTTAAATGAGTAGTATAAGAGGAAGAGAAAGACTGCCAGAACTTCAGCTAAGTTTTCAGAAAAAAAAAAATGATTGAAGAAATAAAGTCTCTGTGGCCCAGTGTCTATTATTCTAGAGATTAAACAGGATTCTAAAACTGATAAAGTTTGCATTTAAAGGCAGGGTGTACTTATGGATCGGAAGACTAGGAGACAGCTTAGGGGGCCTGCTGTCATTTTTTTATGCCTTAACCAAACACTAATTTCAAATATTGTTATTTAAAAATCCAAATTTTCTTGGCCATGTTGTTCTTATATAGTTATTTACATGTTGTTTTTTTTTAGAAAAGCCTTCAACAGTTGGCCTTGGGGAACCTACACAAACCTTAGCCTAGGGCCTCCATCACTGTAAGAAAGGCTCAGTTCAAAGGTTATATTGTATTTATAAGTATTTATATATAGATAGATAAATGGACAGATATATATAGCAGTAGTATAGAAATAGATAGATGTCTAGAAAAAGTTCAGTTCCAAGATATATTTTAAAAATACATACTTATTAGAGTTAACCAGCCACACAAGAAAGCAGCGAATTCACCAAAAACCTATGTAAAAAAAATTTTTTATTTTAGAAATTAGTTTTATTGACACATTGCTCTACATAAAAATGTTTTTGTGCATTTATTTGTTTAACATTTAACCAATTAGAAGAACTAAAACATACAAAAAAATTCACCAAACCTTATAAATATAAATATAAGCAGCACCGGTCTGTGGAACATAAGTGGCAAATTCTGCATATACTAGAGCATTCATCAATGTCACAAAAATGGCTGCAGTAAAGCAGAATATAACAGATGGGCCTAAAAAAATAGAAAAATAGAGAAAACTATAGCATACAAAAACAAGCACAAAAAGCAAACCCTACATCTAAGTACTGATCCTCTCTCTTGCTATATTAATTTTATAGTGCAATTCCTTGCAAAATTTCTATAATAAATTATCATTGTGAAATTTTTTTTTTAACGTTTATGTCATTAAGTTAAACAACAATTTATGATTAGAGGTTTTATACGAAAAATGGAAATCCTGACCTGCTTTTTCCTTTGCCATAACACCTAACATAACATAAATTCCTACACCAATGGTATTTCCTACACCTAATAAAATCAGATGGGGTGTTGACAGGCATCGTTTAAGTTCTGTGTTTAGATCATTTTCACCCACTACTTTTTGTTGGATCATACGTTTGCCTAGATATTGAAATCTAAGGCGGCAACCTGATGAAAATCTCATTTCCGATTTTTTTTTTTGGCTGTAAAAAATTTAAGATGGATGAAAATATGGTAGCCATAAAAGTAGAAAAAAAATAATGACAAGCAGCAATACATTTATTAGAGTTGAAAGCCATTAATTTTATTTGGTCAAATCAAGTTGAAAATCTACATTCAATTAATCCAGAGCTGTTTTGAGTTACAGTTAATAGATTCTGGTCCTTTTTGGCAAGTTGATGACAGATGAGGCAAAAAAGATATAGAGGTAGTATAATAACTCAAATTTTGACAAATGAGGGGACAACTTTATAAATTCAAAAAGAAAACAAGATTTCAAGTGTAGAGACACAGAATGACTGAAAAAAGAGTGTTGTCTATATTTTAGTTCATTGAGAAGTAGCTTTAAAGTAATATTTTACTGGGCATAATGTTATGATTAAGAATGGGATGTTCATATAGTTTTTATTAAAGATATTATATATTGCAATGAAATTTAAGCATGCTGTACCAACAATACATTTTAATAAAAATTGTAAAGGATTATAGAAAATTTCATTTATGTTTCATTTTAATTAAAAATATGTATTTTTTAATTGTTCATAAATTTCCATCGTAACTGTGTTAAAATTTTTGAACCCAGAACGCTCAGGTCGAAAGTCGAGTATCTACACTACTTGGCCTTCTGTTCCACATGATCATAGGAAAGTTTCATTAAAATTCTAAATTTTTAAACATAATTAAAAAAATAATATGGTGGCTATACCTTTTTTATCTGTCATATTTTAAATTTTCAATCAGATATCACAGCTTAAGGCTTAGAAATAAAAAAAAATTCTGCTTAAGCAGTTAAAAACCTGTGATATGGTTATTTTAACACATTAAAATAAACGTGTCATGTGAATCCATGTCTTTATGGGAACAGGAACTTTTAAAAAAGATAATGAATGCTTTTTGTGTAAACTCATGTACATTTTTAACACTTTGAGCTTTTAGTTTGATGGAGAAACAAATACATCATAATCATAAAAATGTTAAAAAGAATAAAAAAACCAACTCATAACATGATTATGTGGCTATAATGCATTGGTTTTTTTTTACTTAGTAGGATTTGGAAAGAAAAGGTCTCTTGGATTTAGCAGTTATTGGATACAAATTTTAACTTTTTAAATAAAAATAATGAATTATCACACTATAACTATGTCAACAGTATTTGTCGACATTTTATCTAGTACCTTCAGCACTAAAAGTATTTTCAATAATTTTAGGATTTAGCAGCTTTTAGAATCGAACAAATCAATTTCCCTATTTATTAATCATGGCCTCCAAAATTATTTATTGGGGAAGGGGGTGGTGGTGTTTAGGTGTCTGCTATCTATTTAAGAGTATATGGTACTGAAATTTGTTATATAAATGTAGGAATTTTTTATGTATATTTTTTTTATTATATAATATGTTGTTAAGTTTGTATTTTCGGGGAAAGGGGGTAAAATTTTATTTACATACAGGGACTGCAGATCACTGAAAGTTTGAAGTAGATGGAGAGCCAAGCGATGTAGAAAACATGATGCATTAGGTAAGTAAAGACAGCTAGGACTTAGGTGCTGTGCTAAACACACAATCCCTTCCTATGCTGGCCAAGCTGTGCTTTCAAAAACGGATGAATTCAACACATCATCTGCCCCAATGGTCTGTAAGGCTAAGGGAACTTTACATAAAAGGATGTCACTGAAAGTTTGATACTTGTTGACCAGTGGGTGTCTAAAAATTTGTTGACATAAATAGACGACCCCCTCCCCTTTTTTTTATATTTAAAAACATAATGAAAGAAATTATATCTTTGCAGAGTAATTGACACTACTAGTTGATACTTGATAGTAAAACTTGACTTTGTGACTAGACACTACTCAATAGTAAATTTATTTTTCATGTCCAGAATCTGTTAAATAATTATGTAACGCTTTAGTTTATACTTCATACTGTAATACTTTATTATATTTTCATTTAGCCTTTCATTTATCATTTATGTTAATAACGTTATATTTTTGATCTTTAAAATTCAGTGTTGAGTATTACCAAATTTAATAAATGTATATAATTCTTAATGAAGAAATCTTTAAAAGTACCTTATAATTATAGCTCCCTAAGACAGAGAGATTGTAATATTAAACTAGACATATACGGCTGACGGATGGATAATATTGAGGTGTAAGCTCTAGGAGCGACAATTATTAAAAAAAAAACGATTACATGGCTCCAACGCTTTGTTTAGTATTCGCATTTTCAACTAAAATTTACTCGTTTTTTATACTGAATTTTTCTCTAATAGCAAGATATCATTTCAAAATTCGTATCTTTTTAGACATTTTATAACTGTGGTATTATATATTAATAATTAGGCTGTCTTAAGTTTTCTTACTCCTAGTTTAAGTTTTTTTCTTTATTTGTTATTTATGTATTTTTTCGCCATGAAAATCACGAGATAGGCTATAGTGTCCTAACCTAGATATTTTAGCTATGTTTTTTTCCACTAATTTCCGTGATATTGGACAATGTTTTTTCTATGTTTTTCTGTATTTTCTATGTGGAAAATAAAATAATTCTTAGCGTCATCTTAGAAGCGAGATATCAACAAGGCTCTTTTATAAGTCAACTTCCGTATTCAGAAATGGGTTGTTTACAGGTTTGTTTGTACCAATATTAAAGCATTTTTTCATTTTAAGTTATTCTAAATATATACATGTGAAATATGTACATTTTCAGTTATTATATATTGGCATCTTTCCATTAAAACCTTTTGGTCGGACTTGTTAATGTTAGTAGTGACCAACATTGTGGCACTGTACTTTGAAGTAAAGGACGTCAGTCAGTACCTAATACCTAATAGACTTAAATAGTAGAAATATAAGTGTTATCTACTCTAATTGGATATAATAGTAGTCATTTGAGTCTTCCCACACTCTCGTTACGCATTTTAAGGTAAATTTTTTTAATAATATTAATGACAGTTCCCCCATCATATAAAATGGTTTATTCACTGGATACTTCATTCAATGAATCATTGCAAGGATCTTAGTTGATGGACATACAAATTACGAGCTATTAATTCTAAGTTACTTTAAAAAAATATTTTGTGTACGATCTTCATCTATATTTCTTTTGTATTCAAAAGTAAAAACCTATATTTAGTTATTCCTGTGGTGACACTTGTGCAGCTAACTTAACATACCATTTTATTAAATATCTTTGCATGCCCTTGCTTTAGACTTAGTAGGTATATGAAAGAACCATTTATCTTGTAGGTGGACTGTTGTTAACAATTACCAATTTCAGTTAATTACAAAATAAAAATGTAAGTGTCAGTAGAAATTATAAAATAAATATTAATTAATACGCTTCTTTATTCACCAGGTACTTGATAAACGTTTCTTCGTCTTGGTAATATCTGTTGCTTGTACTTATATAGCAGGAATATTCGTTGTCATTGGGCTATGTACTAATTACTGGATAGAGATCAGAAATCGCAACCTTTATAGGGAAGACACCATTGCTCATTTTGGACTGCAGAGGGTGTGCTGGTCCAGCAGTGGTAAATGTACCAATTCTGGAAATGATTATGATAGAACAAGTAAGTTTAGTCTAAAGAAGGCCTTTGCAAAAATGGCAGTCATTGAACTGTATAAAATAAAATAGAAAAACATAACTTAGCTATAATTTTTTAAACTTTGTTTTTGATTAAGTACTACTCATTCGATCAGGGGTCTTCAGGGACACTGTAGTAGATGGTACTCTTCATTCCTTTGTTTGTCTTTTTAATAAAATTAAAAGTTTTAAACCAAAGATTTACTTTCCCATTTAAAAAAGAACATTATTTAATTTTCATAATCAGTTTTAAATTTGAAATGCATTTCTGAATGAGGTTGACTACTTTGAAAAATATTATCAAAATTTAGTATAAAACTATAAGAGCTATCACGTTGTTGTACATTTTATTAAATACTATGACTGCACTTCAGTACTGGGAGAAAATAGCTTTTTATTGCACTTTTTGTTATTTTTTATCAACTTTAGTCAGTACAAACTGAATTTATTATCCAGTTGTTTTTGTATTCAATTTTGAAGAACTGGTAAATATTGAGTTGGGCCCATGTCATGCCTGCATCTTTTATTTAGCTTTTAACAGTTTTTTTTCCATAGTTGCACTGATGTTCCTGCTCTTTTTTCCACCCTTTTTAAACTTGTGACATTGTCAGCTGTTTTTTTTTTTAAAAAGATTGTGTCTTATACACAGGCTTGCGGAGCCGAGGAGCCGGGAGCCGCTACTTTTTGCTGGAGCCGGAGCCGAAAAAATCTGGCGGCTCCACGGCTCCCAATTGTTTTTTTTTTTACAGCAGAATTTTTTCTTAGCTTTAAAATTACAAATTTGTTTGATTGTTTGCCTCCTACAATTTGTAATAGACTAAAAACAAAATGGTAGCTTTCTGTATTTAACAATTTTATTATAAACAGAATATCTGAAATAGAGTAGATAAATTTATAAGACTGTGTCTATTCGGACCCGGGTCCCAATAAAATTCGATTGTTATTCGGACCCGTGGCAAATATGCACTAAGCTTAGCTATATTTAAACTTTATTAGACGGAACCCGAAAAAATAATAATACGGAGTCCGCTTAGTGGAACCCTAGACACTAGCTAAGTGCATATTTGCCACGGGTCCGAATAACAATAAGACTTTATTGGGACGGGGTCCGAATAAAAATAGGAGTTTATTGGTACCCGGGTCCAGGCCCGTTCATGACCTGAGCCCCACCCCCCGTGTATGATTTGAGCTTTTTGACAAAATTTTAATAATAACGGCTATAAAACATCAATCATTTTGTTCAATTTTGTTTTAGGGGCCCGGACTGAGCTGACCAATCAACTTTTGAAAATATTAACATCAGCACGGGGCCCGTGTCACCCATGCCCAGGGACCCTAAATTTCTGTCGGTGGGCCCGTTCGCAACCTTGTAATGGTTTTATATATTGATATCTTCTGAGGACAACTAGAAACTTAAATAAGTTAATAAAATAATATTGACTTCTGACTTCACTTTTATACATATGTATAATAAAATAATAAAGTATAAACTCCGTGATTTCTGAGTGATGTTATTTAATCTGCAAATTTACTTTTTAGCAGAATTAATTTTATTTTTAATTGAATAATTGCGACTGGTCAGTTTGTTGTTGATAGATCTGTTCTTTGTTTTCAATATTTTGTAAGAAATATCACACAAATAGCTAAGCTATATTCGTGCATCTTTGTCGTTCTTCCAGGGTTGTACGTTTAACCAACAGTATAATGATATAAATTAGGTATCTATTATGTAACAATTGTGTAGCAGAACAAATGGTCAATATATTTATAACAGGAATCAGAAATTGCTCAGCCTCAATAAATTTTTATCATTAAAACTCTTTACTATTTAAATTATTTTTAACAAAACTGCAACATGCCATGCATAATTCAAACGTAGTTAAAATTATATATTTCTAATTAATAGCTAAACAATCGGTACTAAAATGCACCATTCCAGATATGGAACTGCAAAAAATTTCACTGAGGTCCCCTCCCTATACCCCTCCTCTCCGTTCGCAAGCTTTAGGCGCTTCGCACCTCCATCTTCGCCCCCCCCCCCCCGAACATTTCTTCTACCCCACCAGGGGCGGAATTATGGGGAGGGGTCGGGGGCATGTCCCCCCCCCCCCCGGTTATCGCAAGTTTAGTAATACATCATTAAATTATCGAAATATTTTTTGTTCAAAGAACAATTTTCAACAATGAAAACAGTTACAGTTCGCCTCCCCGGAGGTCAAAGTTTTGCCCCCCCCCCCCCCCCCCAGTCAAAGTTGTCTAGATCCGCAGCTGTACCCCAGAATCAGTTCTTCGGCCCCCCCCCTGCCGAGAAAAAATTCTCCCCCCCCCCCAATGCAATAATCCTGGCTACGGGCCTGCCCGGGTCCGAATAGTCACTTCGAATTTATCAATCATAAATATAAATACTGAAGTCTATAAAATATTATTTAAAATATTATATTATTACTTATGAAAATGGCGACTAGTGAAACCTCGATCGAAAATAATGATATGATTCTGGATGCACTGAAATGGTTTGTTTTTAGTAAAACCGACAATGGACAATGCGCATATTTTTCAAGTTCCTGACTGTGGGGGTGAACGCGGCAAAATTTGCATAACTTTTTATCAGCGGCATGTTAGCATGGAGCAAGTACAAAAATTTTTGTCTCGTGTGATACCATCTTAATAGGGAGCCGGAGCCGTCAAATTCTGTGGGAGCCGGAGCCGAAAAAAATATGGCGGCTCCGCAAGCCTGCTTATACATTGCCATTTTCTTTTCTTGATTACTTGGCCAATTGGCATTTGTTTAGTTGTCTCCCACAAAACTATTTGTCAGGGATCTTTTCAGGACATCTTTATGTTAGTGGTTTGGCAAAGGCATCTAGAGGTAATCATGTCTGTAGTTTGTAACATGGTTTATCACTCTTCAAGATTCAGATCTGTATATGAGGACAGCTTTGACACTTGTCATAAAGATTCTCATTTGTATATTAACATAGAAAAAGTTTTTTTTTTTGCCAGTTGCTTTTCTATCAACTATGATTTGTCGTGTATTAATGAGATCTATACCTGATTTGTTTTTTTTCCATATCCTGCTTTTTCTGCCCTGTCTCTTGTCTATCAGTTTTCCATGTAGTATTCTTTTCAGTAATTCACCTGTGTCAAACATAGCAAGATTCCACGCCAGTTGTTGCGTATGGACACACCTCCTTTCTAGACAAGATGACCAAGTATCTAATCTGTTGAAACTATGTATTAGTCCCATATCTCATTCAGTAAGGAAAATAATACCTTTCAGCTGCTACTGGGTCTGTGTTTTTTTAAAGAAGTCTTTGCAAATAAGAATATAAAAATGTGCTAAAAAATAAAACTAATTGAAAAAAAACTGTTTGGTTGTACCAAATATAGAGCAAATAAAAATGATTTTTTTTTCTCAGGTGCAAATATCTTATGTTTTTATAGCAGTACTTATTAAATAATTAAATTTTGTTGGTTAAAATGTTCGTGTGTGCAATGCATGGAACATTTTCTCGGATGTGTGCTATGTAATTGTCATAACTGCTCCAGAGGAATACCACCTGGACTTGCTGCCTGGTTATCATTTTGATGAACTTATTTTGATTATGGACTCTGTTCTACTGCAAGTGATATGCTAAAGGTCTCTAATTTCTATGAATATTATTGTGTAATTTTGTAATGTACCGAAATACTGTGTTTATACATATAAAAACTCCTGTGACCTGCTTAAAAAATTTATAACAAATTTTAATAAACTTATTATCTGTGAAATATCAGGTTATCTACAAATAATATTATTTTGTGACAAAAGCAAAACCACTATTTTCATGTCATTTTTTCTCATGTTAATAAAAAGGCTGTATGAAACTAGAATACCTTAAAGCCAGTCTGTTTTATTTATCTTTCATCGTGCTTCCATTTTTCACATTCAATGCTAATTGCCTTTTTTTTTTATTACATTGACAGACACAACCCCTGCTGCTCAAGGTCTATTAATAACTGGTGGATTTGTTTGTATGGTTGGCTGCTTTTTGGCACTTTTTAATTTATATCTCGACAGATTGGGGCGCTCTAGAGGTGTCCTCTCAGCTATTTTTGCTTCAGTAATGGTTTTAGGAGGTATGTAATTTACTGTA
This sequence comes from Bulinus truncatus, assembly GCA_021962125.1. Classification (NCBI taxonomy): domain Eukaryota; kingdom Metazoa; phylum Mollusca; class Gastropoda; family Planorbidae; genus Bulinus; species Bulinus truncatus. The sequence goes on along the minus strand of JAGDYQ010000153.1, from coordinate 2,538,227 downwards.
CTTATTTTATAGATTGCAACTCTAAAGAATAATTAACATCTGGGAAAATAGTATTATGACATTTGCACACTTTATTTGATGTTTAATTTTTCATAACCACAATGGAAACATAACTTAGCAAAAAATACCAACCTAGAGATAAGCTGTTCTTGAAATTCTCTTCCCATTTTTTATTGCTATAATTTTTTGTGTGTGAAGCATTGAAAAACTCATGGAGAATTAACTTTAAAATTAATATCAGATGTGTTTATCATAATCAGGCTTTAAGAAGCCTTAATTTTATTTACTCCAATATTCTCTGCTTTAAAAAAGCTTGGAGATAAACACATTTACTTATAGAACGCAATTCAGATTCATTTTACCTATTAATTAATTATTTAATTTTAATAAACAAAAGCACATATATATATATATATATATATTATCTCTAAATAGACATTTTTCTTAAAAGATAAATTTTAGTTGTTTTTTCTCTTTATGTTTTTCTCGTCTTGGCAGGAATAATAGTATTTGTTGTTAAAAAAGTTTGGCACTTAACAATTTTTTTTTATTGATCCAAATTTAGATTTATTAAGTGATAAAATAATGCATATAATATTAAAAAAAGAAAATATTATTTCTTTTACTTTTAAATCAAGCATTTTGCTTAAACAGATAAAATTTAGTTTTTTTTTTTTTTAATTCTTCATTTTGTTTTTCTCTCCAGGTGCTCTCCTTTTTGTTGGAATAATTGTGTTTGGTGTTAAAGTTGAAGTACGAACAGAGTACCTGAATGTTGGACATGTCCAGTACATGGGTTACTCTTTTGGACTTGTGACAACTGCTGCCATCTTGATGATGATTGGGGCTGGCTTAAGTGGATTAAGTGGATGTATGCCTGCCACCCAAAAGTTTAATGTAAATAATTAGCTGTCTTTTTTTTTTTTTTAACTTTTAAAGAAATGTATTAATTTTAGTTTAATTTCGTGAAATAACTGTCATTAACTGTAAATTAATTTCATTTTCTGCATCATTGATCTTCACATAAACATTCCATTTTTATACTATGTACATGTATATAACACAATTTTTATTAATATACATGAGTTTGTCATATAAATGTTAAAATCTGGTATCAATAGTTGTAAATAATTCAGTTATTTACATAGATTTACCAGAGTTGACAGTTTTAGCAATATTTTTCTCTAAAAACTGGGATGCAAATTTTTTCCTGTAGGATTTATTTTTTCACCTTGCAAATTATGTAAAGTATATTTTTACTTATTCTTGTATTCATTTAGAAATATGATATTCACTTAAGATCACTTTCATATTTAAAATGTTTGACAGAATACACTTCTAATAAAATGTATTCAAGTAAATATTGAGTGATTTCTTATTCAAGGATATTATTTGATCCATTATTGACTTTATTTTTTTCCCCATATAAAATAAATTCAACTTTATACTTATACACTGTCAAAACCAGATCATATGTTTAAAACACATCTGGTATATTGTTTTTTTGTTTAGCCTAAACATGTATATAGACACCACTTGAACATTTACTTTTGTAAAGCTCTTTACTCTGACATATTGAAGAATCTTAAAGCTCATATATACATGTATATGTATTACATTTTTATATGCATCTAGGAGTTTTTTGTTTTTCTCACATTTTAAGCTTTTTGAAATAAATTCCTTTTTAATACATACACTTTGGTGTGTGTATGTTTTCAAGATGAATGTGTTGTATAATGTGTTGTTTACCTATCTCTCTCTCTATATATATAATTTTGCTTTTATTAAAATGACTAAATAATAAATAGAAAATCTTTTAGGTAAAGGCATTCTCCAGTACTGGTTACAATTCTTTACTAGTCAATATTTAATAAATCAATGACGTTTAAAGGTAATATCACTTCTAGTAAACTTTGTTCATTTCTTTCAATGAACCGTGTTTGGAGGCAAGACTTTGTCCTGAACATTTTAATATTCCAAAATGTAATACATTAATATTACTGTTCACTAAAAGTTATTAGAATAACTAGTTTATTTTTACTATAACTTTTTTTAGTATGCATTTAATGTAATATAGGGGCTATAGAGGCTTTAAGGGGTGGTAACAACAGAATACAAATCATACAGAATGCACATTGCCAATTTGAATTGGTTTTTTCTTAAAGCTTTCATATTTATGAATTATTCTGTTGTGTATGAATATTAAGTTGCTACACCTTTACATCTTTGTGCTACACAATTAAAAAGGACAATAACACAAATGCCGGTATATTTATTATGAGAAGACCTTTTGAATAGTGATGTGCTTTCTGTATAATATAGATATTTTGCAATAGCAACTAAGGATCGAGTCCTTAGGGGGGGGCCCAACGCTTGGAGTTTTTTTTTTGGGGGGGGGGCCCAACGCTTGGAGTTTTTTTTTTTACCATAACTAAAAAAGTTAGTTTCAGGCCCCGCATTCTCCCTAGCCCTAGGTCCTGCAAATGGCACCCGTCCTATGCCTCGCCTTTAACTAAGGCGGCCACTTAGAGGTGTACGGTGCACCCTGTTTGAGGCTAGAAGATAATAGCAATAATAAAAATTGAAGATAAACTAAAAAGAAAACAAAGATTAAAAAATGACTTTAGTTAAGAAAAGCAAACAAAACTACTAGTCATTTCAAATTTAATTAAAATATGTTCGGTAGTACTCTATGTGAATGTCTACAAAAATCAAAGAAAAAAAAACACAACAATGGGCATGTCCATTTCTAATCGACGTCACATGCTCCGCTCACATTCAGGGCCGGATTAAGCTATTCTGTTGCCCTAGGCACAAATATACACGGGTACCCCCTTTTACCCCGGGACCCCCGATCATCCACTGACCCCTGGTACTTTCAATATTATGCGAAAAAACACAGAAAAAACAGTTGTTAATACATATTTTTGTATTACTATCACTCACATGAAGCGTATAATCAGTGGCGTCGCAAGTGGCCAGTAGTGGGGTGCGGGCCGCACCGGGTGATACCATTTTAGGGGTGACACCAAAATGAACAGTTAAAAGTTCATAGCAGAAAGCTATCGGTCTAGTCGGGTTTTATAACCGATCATAGTCAAAACCATGAGCAGTACCACAGTGTCAACATACAGAGCAGTAGCACAGTGTCAACATACAGAGCAGTAGCACAGGGTGCTATCATGAAGAGCGTTGGGGCTTAGTAAATGAATACAGTTCAAAGCACCTCTGATCCATATAGAGTTTTTTTTGCAAACGTTCAAAAAAAAAAAAAGAACGCATGTAGTCACGTGGTTTCATGAAATTGGTGACGTAGTTTAAAAATATAAATTCAGTTTAATGAAACTAATATAGCGTATATCTTTCTGAAATACAGTCAGTACTATTATCGTTTTTATCGTTAAAAAGTAGTTTAAATTAAATTATCTCAGGTCTAGTGCAGGAAAATTTGAAATATGTACCATTGCTCTTGGTGGAAGTCTTGATTGGGGTTTGGGGAGGGTGAGACCCTGATTTTTCCGCACCAAGTGACTTCAACCATAGTGACGCCACTGCGTATACTGTATTTCTGTATTGAAATAGTTAATTAATTGTGTAGTAATAATCGACAAAAATACTGTAACTTTTTTAATAGATAAGCGCACATTTACATTTTAAAGTTCTTTTTTTCTAGATTTACGTCTGGCAAAGTTTTTGAGTACATCATCAAAGTTATTAAGTTAATTTCGCACAACAAGTTTGTCTCAATCATTAGCAGGTATGTAGAATCAAGCCTTTCTTGTTTCATTGTCGATCTACTTGTACGTCTCAACTGATAAAAAAAGCGCTCAGATGAACAGATCGTAGCCATTAATGTTAAAAATATGCACAACGCGATTTCTCCATTAGGAAAAGCACACTCGATGTTGTCTCTAACTATTAATTTGTATAACTCTTCATGACTGAAACGTGTCGTTTTCAGATTTTGATGCACGAAGCTTGTGGCAAATATATGAGTGGAACTGTTGTAGTTAAGTACATACATTATTGGTCAGATCTACATGATAGTCATTTATTAGTCCTTCACAACACTGAGATGTTTGTGATACATCGATCAAACAAGAAAATCAAACTGCTGTAGCATTAAACACCTGTCCTCGTCTATTCATCTCTGTCTCAAGTTGTCAACAATGGCGTAGAAAGCAGATATACGAAATTTGTCTCTGGTATTCAAAGATACTTCAGGGGCATCACCATCAATGACAACTGTCTTTTATATGTCAAAGTTGACTTAAAATCCACACCTGTTGTTTTTAGCGCATTGTCGAGAAGTCGAATGCGCTATTGTCCCCGTTTTGTCCGTCTGTCTGTCATCACCCTAGATCACAGCAACCATAAGTCCTAGACCCATGATGTATAACTTTTTTTTGTAGGTCTTGGCGTGCCATTCTTGCATCAAAAGTCCATTTCGCGATCTGACCTCTGAGGGCTGGGCATCAATGTTTCTTAGGGTACCGTTTTTTACTATATAAACTATATTAATAATTATGTCATTTTCATGGCCCCATTCTACACCTTATACGTAGCGATACGAGAATAAGGGCCCTAGGGGCCCCAAGAGTATCTATCTCCTAACATACATTTGGTTTTTATAAACATTTCCAAAATTTCCAAATATTTACTGAAAGCTAACATACGTGCTGATACATAACACGAAAATGGGGGCAGGGGGGAGAGAAGAAAGGAGGGTAGGAGTGAGTGAGGGAGGGAGGGGGAGAGAGGGAGGGAGGGGGAATGGACAGGGGGAGAGAAGGAGGGGGAGAGGGGGAGATGGGAGAGGGAGGGAGAGAGGGGGTAGGGAGGGAGAGAGAGGGTAGGGAGGGAGAGAGGGGGTAGGGAGGGAGAGAGGGGTAGGGAGGGAGAGAGGGAGGGAGGGAGAGAGGGAGGGAGGGAGAGAGAGGGTGGGGAGGGAGAGAGAGTGGGAGAGAGGGAGGGAGAGATGAAGAGTGAGGGGGCGGGGAAGGAGAGAGGGAATGAGGGAGGGAGGAAGAGGGAGAGAGGTGGGAGAGGGAGGGAGGGAGAAAGAAGGGAGGGAGAGAGGGAATGAGGGAGGGAGGAAGAGGGAGAGAGAGGTGGAGAGGGGGAGGGAGGGAGAAAGAAGGGAGGGAGAGAGGGGTTAGGGAGGGAGAGAGAGAGGGGAGGGAAGGAGAGAGGGAGAGAGAGGATGGGAGAAATGGTAGGAAGAGATAAAGAGAGAGAGGGGCAGGGAGGGAGAGAGGGAAGGAGGAAGGGGGAGAGAAGGAGGGAGGGGGGATGGACAGGGGGAGAGAAGGAGGGGGAGAGGGGAGATGGCAGAGGGAGGGTGGGAGGGAGAGAAATGGGAGAGAGAGGGAGGGAGAGGGAGGGAGAAGGAGGGAGGGAGAAAAGGAGGGAGGGAGAGGGAGGGAGGGAGAGAGAGAGGAAGGGAGAGAGGGGGTAGGGAGAAAACAGAAGGTAAACAGAAAACCTTATTTTAAACCCGGGCAAAGCCGGGTACTTGCAACTAGTTTATATATATGTATATTAGCTCCTTTCATACGAGTTAAATACTTATCTGTTAAGGTGGCATCGTAAACAGAGAAAATTAAAGACAGAAAGGTGAAGAGTAAATAAGAAAACATTCTAGGAATGTTTTCAATGGATCTTATATATATAAAACAGAATGAAATTTTAATAATGTACCAAGAGATGGACAAAACAAAAAGTGACATCATTCAGTTCGCCGAATAAACGTTTTCAGAATACGAAATAAATAAACAAATACATGTACACACTGTTTCGTCAAATCAGTTTATTTATAAATATAAGCTTATTATTTTAAATTGGAATGTCATTCATTAAACATGTTATTAATAAATTAAATAATACACACAAAAAAAACTGCTGAGTACTTGCATAATGCAAAAAAATCCGTGTTCATTTATTACTAAGAAATGAAAATCTTAATTAATATTTATTTATTATCCCTGTATTATTACATGATATTCTAATAAAGTTTACATCGTGTTAATAAACATCACAATAATTAGTAACTGTTACACATATTTTTTTTACATTGGCAGATTTTTACTTTGATACCTGCATGAGGATGAGACGGATGTCCAGGTGGTTTAGAGGCTCGGCTCTCGACTTGAAAGCCCTGGGTTCGATCCTCGGTGAGAAAGAAGGGACATTTTCCAGGTCCTGGTGAAAGTTTTGTCCAAATGTCCACCCAGCTTTAAATGGGCACCTGACTTAAGTTGGGGAAGTAAAGGCAGCTGGGCGTTGTGCTAACCACACAATCCCTTCATATGCCGAGGTTATGGAAACAGATGGATTCCACATTTCGTCTGCCCCGATGGCCCGTTAGGGCAAAGGGAACTTTACTTTTAACTCTTTACATACATTATGCGAATGTATTAGAACGCGGGATTTAAAAGGAACTGTCACACCCAGCAACTTAAATATTTTACATCTCACCCTGTTTCTTTAAAGAAGTCAAATATTTTATTTCTGCACCCCAGCTCCTCACTTAACTTTGATTCGCTTCTAAAATTAAAAGTAACAAAGGTATAAGTTTCATAATTTGATTTTTTTTTTAATTTCACCCCTAGATGAACGAGGATACATTCATTTATAAATCACATTAACGCGTTTTTGGTGCATTTAAGCAGTGGCGTAGTGAAGGGGCGCTACTCACAAAGGTTCGCCCAATGGTATATTTTACATATAATATTATATGGTTTTTTGAATGGGGGGGGGAGGGGGGGCTAAAAAGGTGTTGTGCCTCGGACGCGATTTAAGCTCGCTACGCCACTGTATTTAGGTGATAATTAGTTTTATACACCCCAGAAAGAGCTTGGTATTATCATTGAAATATCATCAATGTAAGAATATAATAAAATGATTTTGGGTACAATTTAGCAAAAACATTTAAATGGACCTATTTGAACAATTCACATGACCATCATTCATCATTTCTTTGAAAATAAAATTAGAAAAATTTCAAATTTTAGAAGGGAGATAAGAAGGTATTTTTTTGTTGATAATGTCCGAAAAAACGTAAATACACTGTATTTATATTTCTCTGGTGGACAGTAAAATATTGAATCATGAAAATTACATTTTAAGTAAAAATAATGTTTATCTTTAGTGAGGAAATACATTATAAGTAAAAACTATGTTATCTTTAGTCAGGCCCGTAGCGTGCGGGGGGGGCAGGGGGCCGGCCCCCCCCCTGCTTTTTGTCTGGCCCCCCTGCTTATTTTTTCTACTTAGTAAAATGTATTACCTGCCCCCCCCCCGCTATTGTCTGGCCTCTGCTGTATAATGCCTGATGTAGAATTTTCACGCTACGCGGCTGTTTTTAGTGGGGAAATAAGATACATGGATCAAAAAGAGACGGAAATAAATTGTGCGTTTGCCAGTTAGTGAAAAGAGAGTGTCAGCGAGAGAGTCAAACGTATTTGATATAAAAGTATTTCTCTCAGATCAAACATCTACCCATTTATTAGTCTGTATGTCAGTGTCCTCCATCTCATCTATTAGTCTGTATGTCAGTGTCCTCCATCCGTATGTGCCGGAAAGTCCGCCTGTCTGTCCAAACTTGAGACCCCTCTCTGTTCTCTAATAGAGACGGCCATCTCTTGTTCCGGTCCTGGATTAATTTCGGCCACTGCCGTCTGTGATGCAGGAATCAACTGTTCTTCCTCTTTATCGACTGGCCTATCTAATGTAACAAACAAGTCACACTGTAACATATCACACCACATTTATATAATAGTATATACACTGTATAGCAGGGGTGCACACACTTTTATACATGGCAGCCACACTGAACGTTCTATTCTATCTCGTTAGAACCGGCGTCAAACTGACTTTTACTTCTATATTTATGAAGAAATATATATATACTGTTAAATGATCTCACTGTTGAATAACTGAACGCACAGGTATAAAGGAGCATTTAATGATTACAAACATTAAACAACAATAATGGCCACTGTTCTTGCCGGCTTCGTTATTGTCTCCTTCTCTCTATCTGCTGTTACTACGTCATCACTCTCATACCGTCACAGCTTTCAATTACAAATTCTATGGTGCACTGATACAGGGAATTCCCAGATACTACCGAGGGCAATGAGAGATTTATAACAATATGTGGTTTTTCATTAACCGCCCCTACTGCCACAGGTTGTGTACCCCTGCTATATAGTAAACATCGTTACATTTAATTATATCTTTCATCTTGCTTAGCAATAATAAAATTGGAAATAAATAGATTAAGTAAATAAAGTGAGGTAGACTAAATTAAAAACGACATTTTTGAATTACTAATCATACCTTCTCATTGCTATTTGTGTGAACTTAGTTTTTTAAATCAACAGGTTCAACTCGATTTAGAAAAATGTTATCTACTTCGCAAAGAAAGGATCAAATTACACAGCATGACAGGAAACAAAACTTTTCTTACCAGCAGTTGCGCCTCCTTCAGTCTTTGTTCCATTGTTCCTTTTCCGCGTTTTCCGTTCTAAACGGTCGGGGAAATTTTCTAATTCAAGGTCACACTGTCGGTCTTCTTGTTTTTTCCTGCAGCAAATCCATAGGACGAAGAGGACGATGGTGATGAAAGCTAAACAACACACAGTGGTAAACAACCACATGAAAATATCTGAAAGTTAGATAAATAGATAAACAATAAATTATCTCCACTTGTCACATTGGTAAACTTAACCGTACTTTCTGACTTAGTTATTTAAATATTTTCTCTTTTTCCCCACACCTTTAACACTCATCCACAAATCCGGATACATATATATATATATATATATATATATATATATATATATATATATATATATATATATATATATATAGAGAGAGAGAGAGAGAGAGAGAGAGAGAGAGAGAGAGAGGGTTAGGAGAAAAGTAAAAAATATATTTAAAAACTTTCTCCATCAAGAATATTTTAGATAAACAAATATAAATGTACTATCTTTTTTTTTTTTACAACATTCGGAAACACTCAAAACACTTCAAGGATGGAGAAACTTAAAAAAAAACAACAATTTATAATGCTCTATAGCAGTGGTCCCCAACCCCCGGTGCAGGTCCATGGATCAAAGGGTTATGTGACTTTCCATGGACTAGGGGTTAACAGGGAGCTGACTGAATGTGAGCGGCAGTGTCATTGTAAATCAAAACAATCTAAAATATAAATAATCAACGATTCTCTCTCTCCCCGTCCTCCTCCTCCCCCCCCCCCCCAAGCGGGCCGCGGTGACATGATTAAATGACGACCGGTCCGCGGCGAGAAAAATGTTGGGGGGCCACTGCTCTATAGGATATTTTTACAATCTACCACACAAACCAAATGATACTTTAGTGATTAACATTTGTAGAACAAAAAATGTTTCCACGATTGTCAGTTTGTCACTGAAAACTAACGACGAGGAGTGTGGCCATTAAACACGTCATCCACTCAGATGACCCAGCCAGGCTGCAATGTTTAGTCTACATTCTGATGGGCTGCGAACTTAGAAATTTAATCTGTGTACGTAGATTGAATGTGAAGTCCCTGTAAGTGTACGTACATTAGCTTGATCCATCTAAAATACTATCTAGATAATCTAACTTAATACTTTTTTTTTGAGTTAACTATGCTTATAAATATTTTTCGTATATCAATATATGTCTATGGAAATTAGAAATCTATTTCTCAATAATTAATTAGTGAGAAAAAATGTCAGTGTTGCGTAGAATGAAGTCTGTCCAAAATTTCCATCAAATTATCTGTTCTTTCCTCCCCCTTAGATCATCCATTGAATGGCAAGAGACTACACGTGTAATCCAAATTCAGATCGGCCACATCTTAACTTACCTGCCCAACTCTCAATTTATTTAACAAGAAGAGGGAATTAGTATTTTTATTTGTTTTTATTCTCAATTAAAATGTTTTGCGAAACTTAAACTTCTATAATTATCGTTATTTTGCTTTTTTTTTTTTTGTTACTGTAGATACTCGCGTATAAGTCGAAAAATGTATGTCTTAAAATTAACTGAAAAAAAAACACAGGGTCGACTTATCCGGGGGCAACACAATACATGTATTCCATAGAATTTGGGTAACGACAATATACACTCAACACCACAAGGCAACGCAGGCAATGGCGGAAAGCGGAAACAGAGACTCAACATTCATTTAGCGCAGCGTTTTGCAGCTCTTTATTAAATTTGATTTGAATTATTTCTACCCCCAAGGCATATCTATTTTTCTAAAATTATCTAGACTAGTAGACTTCTAATCTAAATGAGTTGAAGTGGCTGGATAATTCAGTTGGTCGAGTTCGTGCAATGCGATCGTGATGGCTGGAGTCCGGTTGCCGTGCTTATCGGTTGGTGCATAGTGCATGATGATAAAGCGAGTTAACAAATGCAAATTTAAATGAAATTACGGTAAAAATCCAGCGGTATAATTATGGAGTTTGTCAAGTTTTACCGAAGAATTTGCGCGGGTCATAACAAATCTCGTAATTTCGGATTAAAAATAATATCGATTTATCTGCGATATCGACTTATTCGCGAGTCTCTACGGTAGTATTAAACTTGCTCCGCCTTTAACACTGATTTCATGGACTTTTAGTCACTGGTTGTGTCACTGGAGATATTTTAACACGCACTTTTAAAAAATAATTCGTTTTTATTTTAGATTACTATTGGCAGTTTTTATTTAAGTACCTAATTCTTGCTTGCAATCGTCTAGGTCTTCTGAAAATTTCAACCTTTCAACACGCAGACTAGAGATGTTCTTTCTGTAGAGTGGAATGTCATCTAGTTGGAACAAGATTAAAAAGGCAATGGAAAAAATTAGTGTTTTTTTTATTGTAATCGTTGTAACAGCATATATATATATTGTTATAACTCTGCTTCACCCCTCCCCTCATCACCATACCCTTTACCGATGCGGTCGTTTTGGTAGAACACATGGACACCTCAATAGACATGTTTTCTCCTTAGTCACCTATCCTGCGCAGCTTTCTTTAGTTCAATCATTGGTAGCCCTGTCCATTCTTTTATATTGTCGAACCAACATTTCCGATGACGACCTCTGCGATGATATCCTTCTACAATGCCTTGGAGAATAGTTTTCGGTAGACTATCTATCATGCCTTGATTAGGGTTCGAAGTCGCGTAACGTTACGCGTAAGTTACCGTAAATTACGGTAACGTAATTTTGGAAAATTACGCGTAAATTACGGTAATTTAAAAATGCATATTTGACGGCCATTTTTAATTGTTAATGTCGCAATTCGTTGTTTTAACAGCGGCGATTAATTAATTACATTGATTCGGATTACCATCTACATCCGGCCACAAGCCTAAACAGGAAGTATTCGTTTGGTAAAACAGCGTAAACCGCACAGTATATTGTTTGTTTTAATCGTTTCAGTAAACATAATAAAATAAATATTTTCAATGAGGAAGCCGAAGTCTGGTTAAAAATAAGACAAAATCATAACAATTTTCGATTAAGTACACAATGCCGCCATGAGCTGTATGGCAAGCGGCCGCAAGCCAAACGGGGAGGTTATAAAATAAAAAAATCCAAAAAAAAGTTTTTTTAAACATTATCTACAGTACCGTACCCAGGATTTTTTTTGGGGGGGGGGCCTGTTCCAAGTTTTTAAAGGCAAATATTTGACAATTTTTTATGAGTTGAGGGGGGGGGCTGCAGCCCCCCACACCCACCCTGGGTACGGCCTTGATTATCTATATATGTTCCAAATGTCATGAAACGTATAGAAAACATTTTACTGTGTATAGTGCTTCCGTCGATCGCGTCGGCCGTATTACGCTGCGGATTGCATCAGCGTTGATCGCGTCTGCCGTCTTTTGCTGAGTTTGGCACCCGCGGCGGCCGTATTTCGCGGCGCATTGCACCCGTCCAGCGTCGACCGTATTAGAAGGTATTACTCAGCCAAAGATGGCCGCCACTGATGCAGTCAGTACACGACGAAATACGTGGACGACGGGCAAATTAGTATGACCTGTCAAATACAAGTAAAAACCTTTGAAAACATTATTAAAAATACACCTACTAGCAATCAGTGAGCGTGAGCAACAAAAGGAACGTAAATTTTCAAGTAATTGGGCATTAATGGTACGCGTAATTTTGGCGTAACTTACGCGCGCCAATCTTACACGTAATTTTCGAACCCTAATCAGTGTCGATCGCGTCTGCCGTTTTTTGCGTAGTTCGGCACCCGCGGCGGCCGTATTTCGCGGCGCATTGCACCCGCCCCACGTTGACCGTATTAGAAGGTATTACTTAGCCAAAGATGGCCGCCGCTGATGCAGTCAGTACACGACGAAATACTTGGCCGATGCGGACGACTGGCAAATTAGTATGACCGGTTAATTACAAGTAAAAACCTTTGAAAACATTATTAAAAATACACCTACTAGCAATCAGTGAGCGTGAGCAACAAAAGGAACGTACATTTTCAAGTAATTGGGCATTAATGGTACGCGTAATTTACGCGTAAATTACGCGCGCCAATCTTACGCGTAATTTTCGAACCCTAGCCTTGATACATGTCCAACCATATTGAACTTGAATCAGATATACAGAGTTTGTTTAAAAGGTTGGTTTTTTTTTGCTGTTTGAGAAATGAATATTTGCAAATGAATATTTGACTTACCATAGAATTCACTGAGTACAGTAGAATTGAACTTTGACTGACAGGCCAAACTGCACGAGTTGTGTCTCATCAGTGAAACATTGTACTGTCCAGTTTGTCTACACCAGAGTAAGAGTTGATCTTCACTGACAGGGGAAGGAAAACATGTTTCACATTTTCCGCTGTAACAAAATTCATGTCCTGCACAACAGCTGCCATAAGGTAAACAGATGTAGGGGTTGGTTGTTGGACATTGAATTTTAACTAAATCATCAACAGTCGGACTTGATGCTAAGTAAAAAACAAGGAACCAAGTAAATGACACAAGAACACAACAGCATGAATACAAGAACACAACAGTATGAATACAAGAACACAACAGTATGAATACAAGAACACAAAAGTATGAATACAATAACACAACAGTATGAATACAAGAACACAACAGCATGAATACAAGAACACAACAGTATGAATACAATAACAAAACAGTATGAATACAATAACACAACAGTATGAATACAAGAACACAACAGTATGAATACAAGAACGCAACAGTATGAATACAAGAACACAACATTATGAATAAAAAACAATGATTTAATTATTATGAATGATTAGATGTACAAAGCCAACATCTATATACAACTGTTTATTTTAGTGGATTCAAATAATGAATAGAAATAATGGATATAATAAAAGATATCTCAATTGTGTTTTTTTTGGGTGTTTGTGGACATGTTTAAGTAAGTCAATAATGTTAAGTCGTTACAAAAATGATATTTCCAATTCCTTGTCGGATTAAAAAAATTTTACATTGAACAAAAATAATAACCGTACAAAATATAAACTCATGATTAATTCATCACGTATCCCTTACATTTACACCGACAAACAACATTGTAAACAATAATAGTTACAATAATGGACCACATTGTGTTATATCAGAGTGTTCAATAAATCTAAAATCTATATACTATATCTCTAGACAAATAAGTCGGTTTTTCCCCACATTCTATTTATATTGCTTTATATTCCCAATAAATTTCTGAGTCAGGACACTAAAATTAACTACACATATATGATGTCAGACTAGATCTATTTTGATCAATGACGTCGTGGACCGGTACAGTTCCGTGGATCAAATGGTACTGGGTCGCCCAAGAAACATTAAATGATTTCATTTGTATTTACTGACGGGTATTTCAATAGGGATTGTGCGACTTTCCCTGGACGAGAAGTTAACTGGGAGCTGTGCGGCTGTGAGAGGAAGTGTCATTGTGAACGAAAACAATCTAACAAATATATATATATATAAGCATCTTCCCCTTTTACTCCCTCCCCCCCCCCCCCAAGAGGGCCGCGGTGAAATTATCAAACGTTGACCGGTCCGGAGCGAGAAAAAGGTTGGGGACCACTGTTCTAAACCAGCGGTTGGCAATCTTCACGGACCTCCAAATAACAATTTGTAAGACTCCCCCCCCCCCCAATTTATCATAACTTTATTTTTTCATTCATTCTGAAATGTTGTTGTCTTTAGTTTTGGATTAAATCCATTCTAGTCAATGTTCGTTTTACGAACATAACTGTGCACAATTCGTTCCACAGAGATGCTCTTAATCCAAAACACTCGTATATCAAAGCAGATGTCTTCCCAATAAATAAAGGAAACACGGATGATTGATTTCAGAAATTAAAATTACTCTTTCTTAGTCACAGCAAATAATTTTGCATCACTCATTTTAAAATTATATGAAGTGATTCGTAACTTGCACTCAAACGGTTCGCCAACTTTGCACTTACCACTCTTTAACTTCATTTAGTGTGAGGAATTTTCTGATTTTTTTACTATCACATTTAGGTTACTGCTTAGTTCACACAAGTTATAAAACTTTAGTAAACAATATACGATCACACAGGTGTTGACTGTATAAGTGCAGCTCGACCAGTGATGACATTAATCTCACCAGAAAAAACAGCTGATACATTTTACTTGTACTGCAAGACGTCACTCGTGTATCCAGTTAGAATTTATATTAAAAGAAAATTGCTCGTCCTGCCATTCGTTGCTCGTATGTGCAGGCCAATTTTGTTAACAGACTATCATTGAACTATCATTGAACTATCATCTTGCTAAGACGTCTCTGGTATCACCTCGCTCCTTTCCTCGGAGAAAAAACAACAACGAAAAAGTTCACAATAAAATGACATAAAAAGGCAAAAGTAGCGATTGTATAGCAGCTGTAAGGTTTTAAACTAACAGGGTGATGTGGGTTCTGTTCATTTTTTGTGTGTGTACAGATACCAACTGGAAATATCCTGAGGTGTTTAACAGAGAGATTGAAAGATCTGATGGGTTGGTATTGTGTTCACAACGTGAAATATACTAATCGAGTTTGTGATTAATTTTTTGTTATCTTGTTGGTCAGTATTTTTAAAGACTTTATCTAGCTAACTGTCTCTGGGCGTTCTGTGTACTGATGGACGGATATTTGGAAGACATGTGAAGAAACCGGTATGGTGAGTAGCGACATTAGTGAATAGAAATATATTGGGAAATGACCGGACAACCGGGGTATTGCGAATGAAATGACAGAGGTCAGACTACGCCCAGTCGCCAGTGACAGTAATGGCTTGTGGTTCGTTACTCTTCGGATGATAATGATATATTAAACCTCTGTGCATTGTTAACTTAAAACTTGCATCTCTTCAGTGGAAACTTATCGTCAATTGTTAGCTATGAATTAGATACATTAAGAAATAGAATTCGTGTCAACCCCGTTATAAGATACTGTACATAACAGAGGTAGTAATGTGTAAACGATGTGTACGTAAAGGGAAGAAACTGTGCTGGCAACAAACAACATTTCGATAAATATCATTACTGAATAACTGTGTTGCCCCTTGTTATGAATACGGAGAGTGAGAAAGGGAAAAAAGATTCCAGGTAAATCGAGTTGATGAGACTCACGGTTATAGAGGTACTTAAGAGTTAGCCAGTGATAGAAGGGGAAAAGTGAATAGAAGAGACTCAAGAAGAATGATATAAAATAGTGGTCCCCAGCTCCCGAGAAGCGTCCGGTACAGGTCCTTCGATGAAATGGTACCGGGCAGCCGAAGAAACATCAAAGCATTAACTTTTTTATTGACCGTAGTGTATTTCTCTCGGGATAATGTGACTTTCCATGGACGGGAGGTTGATCGGGAGTTGAGCGGCTGTAAATCGCCGTAACATTGTAAATGAAAACAATCTAAAATATAAATGATCACCCCCCCCCCACTTTTTCGGTCTGCGGAGAGGAAAAGGTTGAGGATCACTAATATAAAAGCCTGTTAAAATCCCTTGATGGACCCGTTTAGAAGACTACTATAAAAGTAACTAAGTTTATTATAATTTCTATACTTAAAATATATTGATATGTAATACGTATGTATGATTAGTTTCTATATTTAATATATACAGTGGCGCAACCAGCAAAAAATGCTGGGGGGGGGGAGCTCATATATATATAAAAAAATGCTGGGGGGGGGCTCATATAGAAAAAAGACAGTTTGACAGTCTTTTACAGTAACTTATATAATGAAATAGTATTGATGATTTGGTCGAGGGGGGGGCTCAAGCTACCCCTCCTGGTCAGAGTACCACTGAATATATATATATATAATACATATGTATGGTTAGTTTCTATATTTAATATAAATGTAATACCCATGTATTGTTAGTTTATATACTTAATATATATGTAATGGCGAAGGGGTTAGATGTTCATAATTTTTCAAATATAATATAAATATATGTAAAAAAACACACACACACAAAAAGGCAAAACAAGCTTAGATAAAAGGATTTTTTTATTAAAATGTACTAACACGTAAACTTAGATCGCACAATTACAAATTATAATTTTATAGTAATACACAATGGATTTTCAATACATTCATTGCTAATTGATAACATTTCATTAAGATTGTTTTTTCTCAAATACACCATTTTTACGATAGTTTAACTGAAAACTTCCCCAGACACAGAGCGAGGCATACATCATCAAATACCATTTTTCTCCTAACATAGTTGGTGGACTTTTTTTATATTACGAATAGGCTACATAATTATGTGGTATCTATCGAGTGCATCCCTTATATTAACAGGTAATTTTTTTTCCACTGAAATAAATATTGTTACAATGCGATCGTCAAATGTTTGTCACACATTTAGTAGGCCTCTAATCTATTTGGATGATTTTTGAATATTAGAAAAAAACAAACAACAAATGATGGTAGTAACTAGCTTTTAAATATAAAAATAACCCTTTTAAATTTTGTATAGGTTAAAAAAAGTTCTATATTTTTACGATTTCATTTTATTTTATTTTACGAAAGGTCAATGGCTTTAAAATTTGATGTATTGAAAGCTTTTCGATAAAATAGTTAGTTTTTGTAAAATAGAAGTTTATGAGTTCAAAAGTTTTTTTTATTATTTATATCTTTTTCAAATGATATTCTCAGAAGATAATGTCAGAAAAGTAGAATCTTTTTTAACTTTTGAATGTTTAAAAAATAATTTTGTTTGTGGTGTCAGTTTAATTTTAAACTTACAGTTTATTTGATACAATATTGTTAGGATATGAAAGTTAATTCAATGTTTGCATAGGAAAAATAAATAAAATAAATTAACGGTTTTTTTTTTTTACAAAGGAACCTTTTATTACAATGCACTGAAAAGTAAAAAAAAAATTCCTTAAGATTAAATTTATAAGCGACAATACTGTATGACTGATTATTAAATATGTCTCTACATGAATTGATACGTAGCAATAAATAAATAAATAAATAAATAAATAAATAAATGTATATATATATATATATATGGTGGGCCGAAAAAAATGAGAACATCGTATAACATACGAATTATTTTAAAATGTTATTTAATTAATTGTATTGTTTCATGTAATTTTGTTTGCAAAGTATTTAGCCATTCAGAAATCCTGTACCATATGTCCTCCCTGCTTATCAACAACTTTTTCTAAGGGGCCGTCCATAAAGTACGTCACGCTCCATAGGGGGGAGGGGGGTGTAAGAAAGTGTGACAGTTTGTGACAGGGGGGGGGAGGGGGGTCAGGCCAAGTGTGACGTCACATTTTAAAATATATTTTTTATTTTATTTCTAATTTAATTATTTATTTTTTTAGTAAAATTTAATAGTTTTAAAAATAATTTTCAAAAATTGTGTGAAATACTTAAATTAGTTTAATATCTAAATAGCATGAAATGCATATCTTTTCAATGTACTGTTCACAATTCCTCATGTTAGTTAGGAGTTCATATTTCAACGTTTTACCTTCGAGATTCTTTCCTCCTCCAATCCCAATCAAACAAACAACTGATGCAGGGCCTACGGACTTTTCAAGGGCCTACGAAAGCCAGAACATAAAGTGAAAACAAGTTCACAATGCCAATAAAATGTTATAACGTTGGTATTAAAGGAACTATATATAACCATGTGAGATAAGCATGTCAAGCTGCAGATCTGTAAATTACAGTATGTTAACTTTTCGGCTCTTTGTCTTAGCAAAGTCACATATGACGTCCTGAAAGTTTATTTAGATTTCAAATCGCAAATAAGTGCGGGTGCATTCTTGAAAAATATTAAAAATGAAGATGGGGAGGGCCTACGACTTTGAAAGTGCCCAAGGCCTACGATGACCTTAAAACAGCCCTGAACTAATGGACTCAGAGCTTCAGAAAGAGCAGATGCCGATGCTCATAAATTTTCTTCATTGTTTGTGGCACAAACTTTCAAATTTGATGACATTATGCCAAGATCAACAGGAGTTTTAAAAGTACAACCATATGATCTTTATTGTCCATCTTTGCAGATCAGCTTACATGATCGAATTTGCAAAGTGTGTCACTTATACTTTGCCTCACAAACAATGTTGAAGAAACATATAGGACAACACAGAGCTCGAGCGCAGGAGAATGTGCCAACCCAAAATTTTCCAGAATCAACTCAGATAAAATGCCTCCGTCCTTTGAGAATCGCTGTTAGAAGGCACATAGAACTCATGGCAATTATTGGCAGAATGGAAAATGCACATTCAGAGGATGTTGATTGGCTAGACGAGGATGAAGTTGATCTGTCTGCAATTATTCTTCCAGGAAACGATGATGGGGAAAGATTTATGTCAGTCGTAACTATAGATGAACACTTCACTTCACCATGGATGATGTCTAGTGAATATTTTTTTAATTAAACATAATTCACAGGTCCACTATAAACATATTCTATATAACACAAGACCTGCTCACATAGTTTGTCAATCTAGTCCTTTTTTAAGTCGCATTGTTTTATTTCCATTTTTATTATTTAATCACTGGTTGAGGTCAAGTCTCGCTAATCTACTTCTTATCCTGTGTCAATAATAATAATAATCGAAAGATTATCTCAAAGTTGACAGCACCCATTGTAAATGAAAAGGTAGCATATAAATGATGTTTATTATATAATTGTCAAGTCTAATTTTTGCAATTTTTTTTCACATTCAATTGATTGAGTTACTGTTTCAAAGAATAACTGTGACAACTGTTGACAATTAGTTATTCTACTAGTAATGTCATATAATAATATGATAGTTCTTTTAATATGTATAATTTAAGGCAGTTTAATAGTGAAGTGATTTTTAAGTTTTCGATTAAATTTTAATTAGTTGTTAATTACAATTTTTTTTGAAAGTGTGACGTACTTTAGGGGGGGGGTCCCGAGATTTGTGACACTTTGTGACAGGGGGGATGGGTGGGGGTGGGGGGTCAAAAATGGCCAAAAATAGCGTGACGTACTTTATGGACGGCCCCTAAGCGTACAACTAACAAACTTTGATATAATTATATTACTTTCTACGCAATGTTTTTATTTTTTTGGCCCACTCTGTATATATATATATATATATATATATATATATATATATATATATATATATATATACATAGGCGCCTAATGCTTATTTAAGTAAAAGCTTTAAAGAGTGTATAGTGTTTTTTACATTTTATACAAAATATACAAAATAAATACATAATTTTAAAATAAACATATCGATATATATTTTCAAATAACAATATCACTTTTTCATAAATGTTTCATTCTTACAAAAAAAAAAACAACAAAAAAAAAACACTTCTATACTGAATCAGATCTGTACAAAACGACAGTGGATGTTTTGTTTTGATTGAATCTGGGAAGAGACAGAGACCTCTAGAGATATTTACGTGTACAGGTCAAAGTTCCTGCTGTGGCCCTCCAAGTACCAGATTTTTATAGGAATGTATGATGGCAAGAGGTCCTTTTTGGCAGTGGATGCCCTTAGCGGTTGACTAATTTGCCTTCCCATAAAAAAGGCTCTAAGTCTGGGTATATGGCAGAATGGGACTCTAAAACTGACTTGATATGGTAAAGATACGGCTTTATGGAATCTTAATGCTGAAATTTTTTCTCAAGGGAAAACAGGGTGACATTTTGCTGTGTTTGAGATAATTATTTGACAAAATTTGCCTGTATAATAGTTGATCTATAAAATTTATTCTCAATTTATTGCTAAACGGCAGCTTATGTCTAATGGAAATAAAACAAACAACTAAGTATTTCTTCAGTGAAACAGTCACAGGTTGTTAGTCATTGATAAAACGTTCCTATTGTCTCTAACAATCTTTCACCACGTGTATCTAATGCAGTATATACAAAACATGTTATCATAGCTTTACTGGTCAGAGCCGGTAGTAAATCAATAGAAAGTATTTCCTAGTCGACCACGGCCTTCAAGAAGGTTGTGAATTAAATAGGTCAGGATGGCTGCTGACCGACCCTAGCGCTGGCAAGTCTTGTTCAGATGCACCGTTAACAGATACATCTTGAACGTTAACATTATTTTCCACGTTGGGTAATATCTGCAGTCTGATGTTATGCTCTGACTCACGGGATAAACTTCTGGCCAAGGCAGTGTTCAGTGGAGGTTGGGTATTTCCATTACTGGCTACTGTTGATAGGAAAACAAATAAAAGATATCAACCTTCAAATGTTGTGAATCAGTTGGTTAAAGACATTTGTTGCTTCTCAATACAACATTTTTTATTTTTTTTTTTTTAGAAATCCCCTCTTTCCTCGCCACTTGGGTATTTTTTTTTCCTTGTATAATAATCTTGTGTTAATAAAGAGTATAATACTTAAATAAATATCACAGCTTCAGACAGTTTTTTTTTTTTTTTTAAAACAGTTCGAATAAAAAATTATGTAAATATATATACGTTAATCATTTCATTAGTGTAAAAAATATATTACATTCAGGTCATCCTGATAGCTTTGAAATATAGCGAATCCTGTGAGATATTTAATATCGTATATATGTAGTAAATATATATTTTTTTGTAGAAACTAACATGTTCTCTGTGGACTTACGTAGATTTGTAATTTCATCATTCTGATCTGTCCGTTTTTGCTCATCCTTGTGTCCAGCCTCGTTCTCGCGGACATGTGTTGCCTTCAGCAGCAATTTGCATTTTTTCCTTAAACCGATAATAATAAAGACACAAACAACCACACACACTAATAGTATGAACGTGACGATGAAGAGTATCATCCAGGTAGACTCTGTGTTTTCTAAAAGAAAAAAAAAAGCGAAATAAAAGTGCTTTTAAATCAAAATTTATCTTTCATAGTATCTGCTTATGTCTAAGAATAAATTGGTTGAAAGCCAGCCCCCCCCCCTGCATTTTGTCTGGCCCCCTCTGCTAATTTGTTCTACTTAGTAAAATGTATTACCTGCCCCCCCCCCGCTATAGCCTGGCCCCTGCTGTAGAATGCCTGGCCCCCTGCTGTAGAATGCCTGGCCCCCTGCTGTAGAATGCCTGGCCCCCTGCTGTAGAATGTCTGGCCCCCTGCTGTAGAATGCCTGGCCCCCTGCTGTAGAATGTCTGGCCCCCTGCTGTAGAATGCCTGGCCCCTGCTGTAGAATGCCTGGCCCCTGCTGTAGAATTTTCACGCTACGGGGCTGGATGCGACACATCAAGAGATGTGCTTTCAACTATAAACGTATATATATATCCTTAAAAACATAATCGTCTAACCCAGTGGTCGGCAAAGTGCGGCTCCGCATGTGGCTCTTTGGCTCCTTAAGTGCGGCTCTGGCATTTAGTTTTATTTAGTGTACTACTTATTTAGTGTAATAAAAGTTTACTAAACAAGCAGATTTGACTCCCAATTTTTTTTTGGCTGAAAAGTTTGCCGACCACTGGTCTAACCTATGCGTGCCCATGCGTATGTCGCCCTCGCAGGATTGATGCAAGGGAAATAGCCCATTTATTAGACGTTCGTCATAGTTGAACACGGTTATAGCCCTTATTTAGTAATACTACCACTCGCAGGTAGCAGCCAGATCAACAGGCTTTTCAACTAGTATATATATATATATATATATATATATATATATATATATAATATATAAAAGATACATTCCATTCTTATGTAGTTAAATTAAGTATCCACAAAATTTAATGAGTACTCGCCTACATTTGTTGAAAGTTCTGATTCTTTAAATTTAAATTTACAAGCCAGTCTGCATGACCCGTGCCTCATTAAAGAAGTCAGATTTTGTTGTTCTGTGTTTCTGCACCACTGAAGCAGGTCACTATCCGTTTTACCTGCGGGAAAACACGACTCACAGACCCCAGCGTGACAGAACTCGTCCCCGCTGCAGCACTTTCCATATTTCACGCAAATGTACGGTCTGTCGTGACCGCACATTTCTTGCTTTCTCACCAGGTCATCTGTTGATGGACCCTCACCTGATACATGAAAAATGATAATTATAGACTTTTCCATTTAATACACTGTTTAAGTTGTTGACAAAGAGTTAGTGACGTCACTATGGTTTGGGATCACCCGGTGCGGAAAATTCAAGGTGTCCCCCCCCCCCCCACACCTCAATACTTCCACCGTGACCGATGAAACATATTTCGATTTTTTCCTGCACTAGACTATAGAGAATCGCATATAATTGTAATGTTTGTGAAATACGTCATCCAAATGGTCCAAAAGTTGATGAGTTTTTTAAAAAAATGTAAGAACTGCAACAACCAGCAAAAAAAAAGTCAAATTATTGTAATTTTGACAGTAAACTTTATTTTAAATTTTCATTTCCTGGTCTTCAAAGCTGCAAATCTGTCAATCCATCCATCAATATCTTTCACCATATTACTTTCAATAGATAACAGTGCGAAATCCATAGTGGATGGAAGGTAATTTTTTTTTGTATATTTCAGTTTTGAAAAACTCTTCTCACATGAAACTACAGACACACAGATAGTGATACATAATTGCAGGCTGAGTGAAAGTGTTGGCGGAGATTCTAGGAAGTCCCATTCAGCAAGGAATTTCAAAACATCAAATACTGACCACTCTTTGGCGTTGTCAAGATCAATATCTTCTGCATTTATATGTCTTTCGAGGCCTCGTATTTCTTATAAAAGCCAAGACATATATAAACTTATTTTGAGTTACAGGTGATAGATAAGATACGGATGATTTTATTGTACATGTATAGTGTCCACTTTATTAATCTCATTAGGTGCTCTTTTAACGCAGAGTCACATTCGAAAGCATCTCAACCATCTCAATAATTGTTTTCATTTACCTAAACTCCAGACGCCCTGCAGGGTGGCACCCTGTGCTACTGCCCTGCATGGTGGCACCCTGCGCTACTTCTCGTGTTTTTAACTAAAAGCGGTTATAAAGCCCGACTAGACCAAGTTCTCTCTGCAATGAAACTTAGAATTGTTCATTTTGGTGACACCCCCATTGTTGGTGTTTTAAATAGTCTGTAATATTGTAATCAAACCATAAATTGACCGTTTATCGTTTTGTATGTTCGAATTTTTTGGGAAACAAACACGGTTATTTATCTATTATATTTAAACCCTGTTCTAATAGAATGTCAGTCAATGTTCTTTATATGTCTCCCAGCCAATCTCTCTTTCTCTCTCTCTCTCTCTCTCTCTCTCTCTCTCTTTATATATATATATATATATATATATATATATATATATATTATTTGTAGCCTTGTACAAATTCATTTTAGTATGCTCTGAATGTATTTAAGAAATTGCAATCATTTATACACTTTTTGAGAAGCTTGCTACTTACCATTGTTAAAATGAAAAATACATATAACTAACAACACCACCCCAGACGGTCTCATAATGTTATGAAAATTTTATTCTCGATATGAATTTATTCGAATACAAATCATTATATATTGAAAGCAAAATCTAAAATCTTTTCTATCTAACTTGTAGTGAAAACAAATTAATATTTATTTATCTTCAATCAATTGAATCAATATAGATATATATTTCATCGATAACCAGACGTATTTTTAAACAGTTTACATCGGGCTATAAAGAGAAATACACATCAGTTTGGAAATTATAAATATAACACAATATATATATATATAGTTTACATTTGGAT
Organism: Bulinus truncatus; assembly: GCA_021962125.1. Taxonomy (NCBI): domain Eukaryota; kingdom Metazoa; phylum Mollusca; class Gastropoda; family Planorbidae; genus Bulinus; species Bulinus truncatus. Next base: position 2,514,035 of record JAGDYQ010000153.1, on the reverse strand, counting down.
CACATGACAGTAAATAAACTTTTTTTAAAAAAAAAAACCCTCTCTTTGGGAATATGCGGAAGATTCGCAGTTGACATGCTTTTGCTAAGTAGCATACGTTTACAGTGGCCATTAAGCAGATTATGACCTGAATGGAAATTTCAAGTCAGTTCTGGAGTTTTCAGGATGTTTGCCAGCAGCGGCATTTCCACGCCTAAAAATGCTTTGCTGTCAAGCTTTTGTTACTATTTGGGTCCACATATATTTGTGACCTGAGAGTCCTGGGTTCGATCCTCGGTGAGGACCAAGGGAATTTTTCCAGGTGAAATTTGTTTCAAAGTCGTCCTACAAGTCCACCCAGCTTTCAATGGGTAAAGGCGGCGGGGCGTTGTGCTAAGCATACAACCCCTTTATATGCCGAGGTTATAAAAACAGATGACTTCTACACTTCATCTGCCCCGATGGCCCGTTAGGGCTAAGGGAACTTTTATGTTTGTGAGAAAGGGTTTTCATGTATGAAACTAAACAAGTCTAAGAACAGATCGATGTTGACTGACTGCAATTTAAATTCAGTCATGCGAATCATTACCAGTAAAATGATTCCACAGTTCAAGAAGATTATCGCAGAATTGTGAACAGTAACATATTTCTCATTAATCTTAATTGTACTATGTGGTCAGGTTGTATGTAAATTAAGTTCCTTCGTCTTCAGAATTATTTTGACAGGTAGCAGTAAACTTTTGTTGAAATAATTATGAACAGTAAAGTCTTATTACCAAATTGGCAACTGATTTATCTCGAATTTTAAAATGAAATGTTCATGTGTGATAGAGTGCGAATGTGAAATAAAATGACAAATACATGATTATTATCATTAGTTCATATTTTCATACGTTGTAAATTGTAATTGAAGTAGACAAATTATATATGCGGCCCGCCGATAGCAATAAAGTTTTTAATGTTGCCCTCCGTAGAACATGTTTACCCACCCCTGATCTAAAAAGTAAAATTACATTGATAGATGATTATTTCTTTTACGTATCATTGAGATAAGTGGGGTGTGTGTGTGTGTGAATGTTTGTTGTCAATCATGATATTCTCCTTCTATAATCGGTTAAATAATTTTTGAAATTGCCAATTATGTGTATCCGTTACGATTTCTGTCAGATATTTATGTTACTCATTCAGCAAACGAATCATGGTACTACTATTCTAGATCTAACTAAACAATATTATTTATTTGAAAGATACAGTAGACTTTCGACTGTCCGACCTATGTTGCGTTAAGCGGTTTTATTCGATCAACAGTACACTCCATTCCGTTAATTTACATCGTTAACGTTTACATTAAATTAGTGGTAGTTTACATAAAGATTATAAACACTCCATTAATCCGCTCTTAGTCCGGCCTTTCAATTAAATTTAAGAACCCATTGTGGCCCTTCAGTGGCCCTTTCATCATATAAATTCACATTGCTCTAAAAAAAATCAAAACAACGCTCTGCGTTAATCTCATTTTTAAATGGAACGGTGTCACTGGTGAAATAAAATACAAATTGTTAGTTGATGACATCAGTAGGTGTCAAACTGCAGAGAAGGTCAGGTCAACGACTGACCTATAAATGGTGTATAATCACACTTGTCAGTAGAGGATAATAACGAGTGGAGAAGTACAACAAATTCAGAATTATACGAATTATCTCAAGAACCAATTATAACAGCTGAAATTAAAATGAATAGATTGAGGAGGGTAGGGCACATAGAAAGAATGGAAAACAACAGAGTTCCAAAGGCAATATACAAGGCAACACCCAATGAGAAAAGGCCTAAAGGCAGACCAGGAAGCAGATGGTTAGAGGAAGTGGAGAAAGACCTTAAAAGCATAGGAGTGAGAGAGTGGAGGAAGAAGACCATGGATCGGGAAAAGTGGATAAGAGTGGTATGGTAGGACAGGGCCCTAAACATGCTGTAGAGAGTAGTATGGCAGGTCAGGGCCCTAAATGGGCTGTAGAGCCAAAGGAAGAAGAAGAAGAGACAATCTACACCAAATGGTCCTGCAAATCATACCCTAACATCAATGGCTCTCAGGTTTTAGCACATAATTGTACATGACGGGTTACTTAAAGGCAGGGGGGGTGCTGACGTGCTCAGATTGCAACTCCCTGTGGCGGTTTAGAGGGCAGGCTAAATCAGCCAAAAGGGCCGTTCTTGGCCTGCGGGCCGAACTTTGCCCATACCTGCCATTGTTTGATTGTATAATAAATCATTAACTTCTGGCGCAGAAAAAAAGTTAAAAAATTTGTAGGAAAAGATAAAAAATGGCTACATCACAATGTCCAATAGAAATATTAAAACAAATAAATTGATTTATAAAAATATAATGTATTTTCATAATTTTTGTCATGTTAAAAAACTTTCATCGATGATATATTTCTAAAAATTATGGAATTTTTTTTTTAAATAACCAAGTGGGGAAAATGTCAAAGCATTAACTATTAAACTACAATATTGTGTTTACAAAACAACAACAACAACAATTTCGGTAAAATAAACAAATACACTATATTCCATAGTGGCTTTCTATTAACATTACAAAAGGACTAAACAATGTAAAATTATAATATACGCCCTACTGGAAAGATTCTATTTGATCCAGATCTAAACCGGAACTGACGACTGACGTAATGTTTCCAGAAATAAGTAAATAGAAATGTTGCGTCATTTCTTAATGTTTCTAGAAAAAAAATATCTATTTCACTTTGAAAATGTACGGGGTAGTATAAAGAGTAACAGTGACAACGTTACATATATATTTATTGGTATATAATATATAATAAGTATAACGTGCTTACCATTTATAGAATATAACAAACAACAAATCAACACCACTCCCTTACACGGCGACATTCTGACATACAATTTTTTTTATTCTCTTTAGCGATCACTGTACGAATTATTTCCTCAAACTCAAGATCAGAAATTATTGTTCTATGAATAATTCTCACATATATCCTGTGATAAATAGGAAAATATCATGTTTATTGGTTTTCACTTTTTTTTATATGCATCTTTTAGAAATAAATATTTTTTAAAGACTGCTGACAGAAGACCTGTTGATATAGACACAGCACAGATAACTGCGGGAAAGTTGACGAAGTACATCACACCTTTATATAGCTTATATTTTGGTCACATAATCATAACTTTCAAATACTTTTGAAAACAAAATTAAATGGAAATTCCCAAAGTGATTTCTTGATAACAACATAAACACAAATACATCTATAATGTTACTATGTGTGGCTCTTCTTGGTAAACTGTTGTTTGGCGTCACAGTGATTTTGCAGATTATCTTGTCAATGAGTCACAGCAGAGGTTCCGTAAATGTGGGTACAGGCCCATTGCTGGGTAGCCGGGTAAAGCAATGTTCGTCGCATGTTGTACCAATCTCATTATCGATAATAGATGTTGTACACATGTGTGATTACATTTTATTTTTGCATAACAATGGCATCATAAAAACTACATTTGTCCAGGGTCCTCAGAATAGAAGAAAGAAATTTTATATAATTAGACTTTTTTTGATTTACTGAGGAATTTACTTATGTTGAATTTTTTGTGTTCTTAAGAGCACTCGCGTTAATATTTCTGTTCCAGGACTGGCAGTGGACGACCATAATACTAAAACAGTTACCATGGAAACTATTACAATTGATCGTTCCACAGTAAATATTAAGACAACATGAAATATATAGGTAGGTGACTGGCACATTTTTCAGCTTTATTAATGGCATGTATCATTTTAAGTTTTGGGGGGGTTGGGGGGGGGAGAGACTTTGAAGACTTTTACCAGAACCAAAACACCCATGCATCTCTGCAGGATTCAAACCAGGGACCTGTAGCAGGGAAGTCTCTCGCACTACACCTCACGACCTTCCGCACCGTAAACTGTAAGCATTTTAACTCAATGGACTTTGTGACATGTTCATAGAACAAAATGTAATTTCATTTATTTCACTTTTAATGGAAAAGTTTATGATTTCATTGACAACATGTATTACAAAACACGTGAAAATAAAATCTGCGAAGCAAATTGTTTTAAACAGTAGACCAACTGTTTTAGGAGAAATTCAAAATATTTAACACAGCCAAACAAGAAAAACAATAGGTATTATATAAACATAGAGATTTATTTAAAATGATTGCAAGCTAATTAAAAATTATTCATTATTTTGAAAAGCTTAATATTATGTACAAAGTTTACGTTTTTTTGCATACAATGTAACATACGTAATTTAAACAGTAGTTTTTTTTTCATATATTTACACACATTAAAAAACAAACATATTTCATGTATAACTTTGAGGTTATACAAAAAATTATATTCATAAGAGCTGTGGTTCACAACCTGTTCCCGTATGGCCTCTGGCGGTGGTAGGTGTGGTTGTGGCCTGTAGAGGTGGTAGGTGTGGTTGTGGGGGCCGTGTAAAAAGAATAAATATTTTTTTCATAAATGTATACATACAATTCAGTTTAAATAGAATAGAACGTTCAATGTGGCTGTCGTACTGTGAAAGGTTGTGTAACCCTAAATAGCAGGCATAATTGGATGTACAAAAGTTTTATTAGGCCTTTATTCATTTGATCATTGATACACAGATATAAAAAAATATTTTTTTATAAATATTTAGTATGAAGAGAAATAAAAAACAAAAAAACAAACAATATTATAACAAAAAAATACATTTAAAATAGTTTAGAAGTAATCTATAACTATTGACTTGTACAACTTGAATAAAACCAGTAATCATGTTTGCGAAGAAGAAAAACTGTATGAATAAATTATTATTAGCTTTAAGATTTAGTCTTTATTGAATGTTGTATTGGCTGTGTCACTCACTGCCTGACTCATAATAAAACACAAATTAAAAAAAAATATATATAAAAATTCATCTATTTATTTTGACAGTTTATTATGTAAGATTTTTTTTGAGATCAACAATTATGTAAAATCTGTACATCAATAAAAGAGTGACTATTACATTTGGAGAATGGTCAAAGTTAAGGTAATCATCAAGAATTTCTAACAGATCGATACTATATTTAACTGATATTTTACGATAAATGAAAATAAAAAAAAAACAAAGTTGTGACAAAGAGCAAAATAAAGATTTAAGCCAGTTTTTTTTTCATGATGGAAATTTATCACAGTGATAAAAGATGATTTTTTTCGACTCTGGTAAAGTTACTCATTGTTCTGATAAAATCACTCATTGTTCTGATAAAATCACCGCTGTTCTCTACACTACGCATTTCGATTCGATTCCCTATCTATAGAAGAAATACAAGACTTTAAATAAGACAGATTTTTTTGAAGTGCTTGAAAACATACGAGACTGGGGTCCACTAACAGACCAGTTTTTTTTTAAAGATTGGGAATTCCTACTATGAAATTTAAGATTTTGTTTGAAATAACACTCGAATATACGTCATTTAGAGATATGGTTTATTAATCTTTCATGATGAAAAAAAATGTCCTTCTCTCATCAAACAACGAGTACATGTTGTAACATTCATGTTGTTGTTTTTTTTAAATGACTTAAGTTTAGCGACATTCATAATCTAAAGCTCTCACAATAAGGTAAATTAAAACCTTTATCTATACTAAAATAAAAGCAAAGCCTCATTCACTGAGTGACTGCCTCATCTTGAACAAATATCATAATATATATAGTAATAAAAATAACGATATTGATATTGACAAATAACAAAAACAAAATAGATTTGAAAACTGTTGAGATGAAAATAAACTAAACAGAACTAAGTTAAATTTTAATAAATTTTATCATGATATTGAGCCAATGACAGACTCTCTTTAGTACACAATTTGAGTTACTCTATATAAGTGAATGAGAATATAATATTGTCGTAGAGGTCTACATCGACCGCCTTGTTATTCTTTCTTATTTATGGTCCCATTTTCACAAACTTTGACAGACGGCTTCTATGCACTATGAGAAACCAAAGTACGTACTTAACTAGGTGGTAGGTCGGCCGCCATCCTATGATTTCGAAATCTTAAAAGTAGTCCGAACTTCGCACATGTAAAATTGTTCATGGTTGTTCACTGTCCTAACCTTAACAGGTATGCACACAATATCTTGCAATTTCGACGTCTCCGGCAAGCGACATTTTAAGGTTTTGTTTATAATGGTAGTATTATTTATTTTCTACATACATATTTTCATATCAACCTACTTATTGCTCGTTAATTACAAATATAGTTATTGTGAAGATATTTTAGAGTTATTTATCCTCTATATTGATCCAAACGTAACCACATTTACAGGTCTAGGGAATTCATAACAATGAATAAAAAAATAATAAGGGTCGTAAGAGTAGAAGTTGGCGATCTGGAGAAAGGGATGGGGAATCTGGGAAGGTAGAGCGAGAGGGCGATAGTTCACAAGAAGAAGTTATTTGTGGGAAGGAGGGGAGGGGGGGGGTCCAAGGTGAGAGTGGGTATCTAGGAAGGAGAGGTGGGATTGAAGGGTGGGAGTCCGGGGAAGATGGGTATGGTTAACGGACTGGTGGGACATATTAGATTTACATCATTTCGTGAGAAGAAGAGACTCGAATCAGCAATTCACTGGTTTTTCTCCAGAAGTTGGTAACCAACAATTCACTGGTTTTTCTCCAGAAGTTGGCATCAAACTATTAACTGGTTTTTCTCCAGACGTTGGCATAAAACTATTCACTGGTCTTTCTCCAGAAGTTGACATCAAACTATTTACTGGTTTTTCTCCAGAAGTTGGCATCCAACAATTCACTGGTTTTTCTCCAGACGTTGACATCAAACTATTCACTGTTTTTTCTCCAGAAGTTGACATCAAACTATTTACTGGTTTTTCTCCAGAAGTTGGCATCCAACAATTCACTGGTTTTTCTCCAGACGTTGACATCAAACTATTCACTGTTTTTTCTCCAGAAGTTGACATCAAACTATTCACTGGTTTTTCTCAAGACGTTGGCATCAAACTATTCGCTGGTTTTTCTCCAGACGTAGACATCAAACTATTCACTGTTTTTTCTCCAGACGTTGACATCAAACTATTCACTGGTTTTTCTCCAGAAGTTGGCATAAAATAATCTCTTGGTTTTTCTTCACAAGTTGAAATGAAACAATCTCTTGATTTTTCTCCACAAGTTGACATCAAACAATTTCTTGGTTTTTCACCTCTATGGATAAATTCCGCTCTAATAGGACATTTACTGAATGACCGTTACTGACAGGTGCTGACAGGTACTGACCGTTACTGACAGGTGCTGAATAAGAAATGAATTAATATATATTTCAGTTATTCTGTATGTTTATAAAGATGAAATACTTTTAATAATTTTTTTTACACATACTGTGAATCATATTAGATAACCTAAAAAAAATAATCATTAATAAATAAAGTTACTATTCTGCTACATTCTGGTCATGTTCTTATACGCTGTGCGCATGCGCAAACACATTACAACAGAATGCGCTAAGTTTCGTCTAGTCGACCTGTATACCTCTATAGACCTTTCTCACTTGTATTCCTGCGCGTCAGCTGTCTTTGTGAAAGGGTTATAATGGGCTTCCGGTCGCTTTGTTTATACTTGATTAATACTTAGCTCGATTATTTTTCCTACTTTTTTTTTCTAATATATGATAAAATGACTTTAAATTTAATACCAAAATTTAATTTTTGTGATGTTAACAAGTTTTTAAAGTCACAAAATATCCCGATATCAGAGAGAGAAGTTACGAAGAGTTACAAATACTTCTCTGAGAAGTATGTCTATGACATGAAAAGTTACATTTTACACTAAAATTGTTATTTAAAGTTTATATAATTGACGATTAGGGTTACCAGCAGGCCCGTAGCGTACGGGGGGGGCAGGGAGGCCGGGCCCCCTGCTTATTTGCTCTACTTAGTAAAATGTATTACCTGCCCCCACCCCTGTTATTGCCTTGCCCTCTGCTGTAAAATGCCTTGCCCCTGCTGTAGAATTTTCACGCTACGGGGCTGGTTACCTGTTTAGGGATAGATACGCCCATGCTCATGTACATTATATTATTTAACCATGATTGTTTAACAGTATATTTTTGGTTAGCATATATTGCGCGATAGATAGTAATTAAAACTCGGTAGTAAAAGTTCTGAAACTACTACCTCATATTCAGTGGCGCAACCAGCGAAAAGTGCTGGGGGGGGGGGGGGCTCACATATTGAAAAAAGACAGTTTAACAGTCTTTTTAGTAACTTTATATAGTAAAATAAGTATTGATGATTTGGTCTGGGGGGGCCGCAACCCCCCCTCCCGGATTGCGCCACTGTTCATTATGCTGAGGTGATGGTCAATGTGTTATTTTTCTTAAATAAACAATATACAGTTACAGACCTTAGTTCTACACTAGGAAATGTAGTCAAACTATCAGCGAGATGCTATAGAAGCCAGAGAAAAAATCACGAACCTCATAATTTACAGGTAAAAGGAAAAACATATGATATTATAGTAAAATATGTTACTTATTTAATATTTTTTTAAATGAAAATATCTGGTGATTTTTTGGTGCGAGAAGGGAATTTATATCTGTACAGCCAGATACAAATGTTTGAAAAATGACAAATTAACAAAAAAACATAGCCTTTTGGTCAAGGAAGTCGGACAACAATGAGTCATATTCAAAATGTCAACTTTATACATTGGTATACAATTGTACTTTTTTTTACTGAGTTGAAGTTGTTTGCATTAAACACATGTTTAACTGTTTACAGACAGCCCATTAAAATATTAAGATTAAAATGTCGAGAGCATACACTAGTGTTAGCAGTGGTCTTTAATTATAAAAATTATATCGTATAGTATTAAAAATCAGAAAAAGATTGTTATAGTTTTAACATTTAAGATAATAATAAATAATCACACTGAAAAATATATTAAATTTTGATTATTTGATTTTCATGATTAAAATTAAAAGAATAGCGGCAACAGAAATGTATTAATCGCAAATTCAAGTACATTAATTGGTCCCGGAAGTGTAACTAGCCCTTCTAAACAAACAATTCAGTAAGGGGACTACTTTATGAGAAAGGTCTATGGTGTGCACACAAATATTAATTTCCTTTCAAGTTTTGCACAACCTACTCACAGACTTCCATGAGTTTGAGGGAATATTTATCTGAACTCTGAATTGTTTCTTTCAAAAAATTAGATTTTGAAATTGAAAGAGCTATTTTAATAGTACGGTTGAAGTATTTATTATTTATTTATTAATTCCTTCTTAGACAGATATTTTGGTTAGCGCTTTTGCACTATCAAGAGATTGCTGTACTATACATTGTCAAAAGGGAAACAAAATATCTTTCATTTGTCTATACTTAAAAAAATAACACTTATACTTATAAAATACTTATTCTTATAAAATACTTATAAAATACTTATATTTATAAAAAAATTATATTCATAAAATACTCGTACTTATAAAATACTTATACTTATAAAATAAAAGACATAAAATAAAGACGATTCTTCCCCCGGCGTTTGAAATAACTTACAAAATTCGACATGATCTTTTTCTATCTTTCTGGTGGTCTTAGATCTCATCAGTTTCAGCACATTTCTTCCCCAGTCAGGACACGTTACATCAGCGACCAGACAGACAACAACAAACCCACACATGACTAAGAATGCAATCATCCAGGGGTCAACTGAATCTGTTTAAAAAAAGAGAGGTAGCCATTTAAAATAAAAAAAAGCTAAAACATAATATAATAATAGCGATTTGGGCGCTGCGTTAAATCGAAAGTAAAGAATTAATACAACAGTATTGCAGTTTAAAATACAATCATGAAAAAAAAAAATCGGATCTGCCCGAAACCAAAAATAACCTCGCCTGACGATCAAGCCTAAGGGGATATAACTCTATGCAAATGTTTTGCAGGGTAAAGCTGTATTAAATATATTTAATGCACATAACCACATATTAAAAAGTTAAGAGACATGAGAACATGATGTCAGAATTTCCTAAAAACCATATTTCATTTGGTCTGGGGCGGATGGCCGAGTGGTGTAGATACTCCACTGGCGGTCTACGAGTCCTCGGTTCGATCCTCGGTGAGGAACCATGGGAATTTTTCCTGGTGAACATTTTTTTCAATGTCGTTCCACAAGTTCACCTTGATTTAAATGGGTACCTGACTTAATTTGGAGAAGTAAAGGCGGTTGGGCTGAGGTTATAAAAACAGATGAACTCTACACTTCATCTGGCCCGTTAGGGTTTAGGGAACTTTACTTTTTTCTGTTTCATTTGACTAGTCGTATGGAGCAGGATTGAGATACATACGGTCAGCGGTCCAAGTACATCCAAACAGCTTACTTAGATTTATTATCAAACCCAAGAGCAAAATATTATATGCATTGACATTTATATTTTTATAGTGTACTTCCTATTAGCACTCCACTCATATTTCTTGGTCCACCCCATTGTGTAATACATAAGAACCCATTGTAACTCAATCGTTAAAAAGATATAAGCCCCCTGATATACGCAGCCTATGTACGGTAATCACACATATTTTGCAGCTTTGCCAATTATTTTACTAAATGTGTGGTCAGTAATGACTTTACAACGAAAATATTAGAAAATAAACGAAAAGATTAGATAACAAACGAAAACATTAGAAAACAAACGAAAAAAATAGAAAACAAACGAAAAGATTAGAAAAAAAAGACGAAAAAAGATTAGAAAACAAACGAAAAAAGATTAGAAAACAAACGAAAAAAGATTAGAAAACAAACGAAAAGATTAGAAAACAAACGAAAAGATTAGAAAACAAACGAAAAGATTAGAAAACAAACGAAAACATTAGAAAACAAACGAAAAAATTAGAAAACAAACGAAAAGATTAGATAACAAACGAAAAGATTAGAAAAAAAACGAAAAAAGATTAGAAAACAAACGAAAAAAGATTAGAAAACAAACGAAAAGATTAGAAAACAAACGAAAAGATTAGAAAAGAAAACGAAAAAAGATTAGAAAACAAACGAAAAAAGATTAGAAAACAAACGAAAAAAGATTAGAAAACAAACGAAAAGATTAGAAAACAAACGGTGTTATTACCATCAATTTTAGACAGTTGTTCGGGGGTGAATACGGCATGGCAGGCAAATCTACAGGAAGGATGTCCATCAGAGGATGAGTTAGAGTTGACCTTCTGTCTACACCAGGATGCCAGCTGCAGCTTAGATAACCCGCTGGGAAAGCATGGCACACAATCTTGTCCACTGCAGTACTGGATTTCTCCACAGCACTGACCAGCAGAACACTTCTTTGGTCTTTCAGCTGGACAGTCGGAGAAGGCTGGCGAATCTGCAAAGCATTAACATACTTCATTAAAATACAATGAATATATCTCTGAAAAGTTTAGTCTAGAATTCAGTGTTTCAGTGTGGGTCGCGGAGGAATTTGGGTGAAAATTTGGGATCCGCTGGTCTAGATTAAATATTACACAAAGTCAAAGATTCCCTTATAGAGGCGGACAAAAGTAACATAAAATGCCAGTTGGTTGTGTGACTTTTTCACGTTTTTTAACATTCGGAACTCATATGTCGCTAGGGCTCCTGGCGCACCGGGCCACCACACATGCTCTATTTCAACGCCCCTGACTCTAACTGTAGTTAAATGTCCAGTTTGTGTGACTGTCTTAGAAATTATGTCTCGTGCAGACAGTCTCTACCAATGAACACAATCCCTCACCTTCATACTGTACCAGGTCTGTGACATTGAATTTGAAAAAACATGCTGCCCTGCAAGAGGCGTGTCTCATCTGTGTGACGTCATGCTGTCCCACCTCTCGGCACCAGGTCAACAAGTCCTCGTCCGAGACGTCCCTCGGGAAACAAGAGGCGCAGATCCCCTCGTGACAGAACTGGTCACCACCGCAGCAATTGCCGTAGGGCAGGCACTTGAATGGTCTCTCTGCTGGACACTGAATAACGAGGAGGTCACCAAGGCTTGGTCCATCAGCTGGGGGGAAAATGAAAACAAATTTATTTACAGTTTGACCTTTCTTTTCAATGTATCTTATCTGGCGGGTTTCCAGCGGGCTTCTTTTAGAGTTTTGGCGGTTTTCGTTAAAAACAAGCACTGGCAAGCCATGATAAGCGCGGACAGTAATCTATATAAATAATAGCGGTGTGGGTTCTGCGTTAAATCGAAAGTAAAGAATTAATACAACAGTATTGCAGGTTAAAATACAGTCATGAAAAATTCGCATCTGCCCGAAACCAAACATAACCTAGCCCAGGGGTCGGCAACCTTTTGAGACGGAAGAGCCAAAAGTTATAATTTACAATTTTCTCAGTTTTTAAAGAGCCACTAAAATTGCTGTTTCAATATTGTGGTATTTGATTAGGCCGCAATTTGAAATCGAAAGAGCCGCAACTTGACATCAAAGGAGCCGCATGCGGCTCGCGAGCAGCAGTTTGCGAGCCGACCGATCAAGCCTAAGGGGATATAACTCTATGCAAAGATTTTGCAGGGTACAGCTAGTAATTTAAATAGTATTACTCTTGTATTAAATGCTTAATTTACTTTAACTACTGTAAACGTATTATAAAGCTCTGTGAATCTATTTTGTGCGTCTTTGATTGTATTTACCTGTTATAAAACTTTGAAAATTGGAAAAATGCCAAGAACAATAAATAAATAAACCCAACCCAAATCGGTTGGCGCCAGCCCGCTAAACTTTCCCCCATTCGTCATCCGTAACTGTAAATGACGACCCTTGCCGCGACCATAGACTCGTGGTGATTTCTCTGACGTAATTTTGGCGCAATACTTTTATCATTACTTCACTATCCATTATTAAACTGATAGAGGGTCCACATGATTATGAGAATAATAAAACGAGTTATTTATTACTTTTTCGAAAAGAAAAAAAAAAACAACAACAAAACAAAAACAAAACAACAATAGGGATCCTTGGTGGTGGGGGGAGGAGGGGGGAAGGAGAGAATTGCCGGACCAAGGGCAAAATGTGGTGTTTTATGAAACAATATAACTTAACTGGTAAGTTTATTGAGGTGGAGGATCGTAGAGGGGCAGCGCGCAGGCAGCCCCGTAGCCAAGGGGGGAGGGGCGGCACTGGGGGGGCCGTGCCCCCCCGCTAGGTGTAGAGTGTCCCCCCCCCCCCGCTTAATAAGAAGAAAAAGAGGAAAAAAATAAATAAAAAGTAACTAAAATGAGAAAGTACCCCATTGCTGGGTATTGGTGCACCCCCCCCTCTGCTTACTTTGACCTGGCTACGGCCCTGCGCGCAGGTCGGATCAGTCTGCCGGACTGGCCGTACTTGTACCACGGGCCGTACTTGTACCACGTGCCGTACTTTGTCCGCTAGCTGTAGTTCTCCCAAATCTGTACAATGACCATACAGTTCTACATGACGCACAGCTGTCTAAATATAGACACGGTGTTACCCGTATGTTGTTAGGCGTTTTCTAGAAGAAACAGGTTAAAGAACAATAGCTCTATATTTAGACACACATGTATGTCTTATTTACGTCAGATGTTTACCGGATTATAAAGAGTGCAATTCTTGCGTCAGTCATGCGTCATACATAGAAGGTAGAAACAACACACATAATAACTCAATGTTCTAGAACAGTGGATCTCAAATATTTTACGCTTAGCGACCCACTGTAACACAAAAGTTTTAGTTCTCGCGACCCGCCTACAAATATAAACAACGATAAGAGGAAGAGAATACAAGCGTCATCAATTGTATAAACTAAATGTAATACCCGGCGTAGCCCGGGGAATTTACGATACCCTCCTCCCCCCTCCTCATAATTTTAACGTTTTTTTTTACATATGATCAATTGGGTTTTAGGCCCCCTACGTGAAGTAACACAAACATTTTAAAAAAGAAAATCGTAAAGAAAATAAAAAAAAAACAACGAAATAATACATACATCTTTCACAAAAGCATACAAAATCGGTTGAATGCCCAGGTGCTACAAAATTCAATATTACATTCAACACCGTCCTACAAAGTCAGTAAATATAATGATTCGCTCCACTATATTGAGACATACGAACATCGATCTAAAGTAAAGTGTTCACTAAGCTGTATGCTAGGGTTTAAATATTGTATGTGTAGCAATGAGGCGATATTAGAAGATTGTTTACAAAAGCATACAAATTCGGTTTAATGTGCAAGTGCTATAAAATTCATAAATGGGGTCATAGATCGCCGATCTAAATTTAGCTCAGGTATTATATAACGCAGTGTTGTTACACTGACTATAACATTAAAGTATCCCATCTACTTGTATGTATAAGAGGTTTGAGAGTACGTCGTTGAATATACTGATAGAAATAAATTTGTTCTAATACACTACAAATAATTAAAAATAGAACACAATGTATTGGGTTCCGCATTATAATCGGAAAAGGAAGGTGGCCAAAAGATAAGAATTACGTCAGTACATTCTAGCAATATCATGACATACACAAACATGTAAATAATGTTAAGAAAAGGGAGGTGTGAACACGTAACAAACTGTTCTAACTACTTACCTTGTGAAAATCCAACCGTCACCAAGTTCACCAGAAGCACTAGCAACGCTTTCCCTTGATTGAATGACATTTTCATTGAATGAATGAACATAATATAGAAATTGTCTTATTAAGAAGTCTATGATTGCAGAATGTTACATAAGTCTGTCTACTAAATAAACAATGATGGATTGAAAGTCGAGAACAAGTGTTTATTTAGTTGATGTACAGATAAGTGAAATCTATTGAAGGTAAGATGTAAATAACAAAAATATATTGTCACCTGATAGTGGTCTGATCTGACAGGGGAAGCCCCTAGGCCACGTCATACCTATCGTAACGTCAACAAACATTCTAAAATTAGTTCCACGCAATTGGGGACTTTTTCTATACCTGTTGAATTTCTCCAGAGTCAATATTAACTATAAGACACTTTGGTAAACAAATTCGACATTAAAATATATTTGAGATAAACAAAATAAAAAAAAATGAACTTGAACACCAAGAACATCACGCTATGTAAACGAATCAAACCTAAAGTACAAGGGAGATGTCAACCGGTCTCAGGGCCCTTGTTTGGGTTTTGCGGGCCCTGGTAGACATGGCCGGCCTTAGGCCAACTTGACCGATTGCTCCGCAATTTACATTTAGCATATCATTATCGGTCATGGCTCTTGTCACAGGGGCCTCGCAAGCATCCGTTAAATTGGGCCCCCGTAATTCGTAAGGGCCGGCCCAGCTAGCAGATTTTTTTTTAGATATGTCGTGGGACTATGTGCCTAAAAAGGGGGTTCCTGTACTTCCTGATCTAATTGATGTTTGTGTTGTGGCCATGTAGAAGTGGGAGGCCCTTTGTTGTTTTCATTGTTTGCCTTATCTATAATAACAGAATAGGTCTGTGACACTCTGTGGTATGAAGCGAATTCATTTGGTTGGAAACAATATTTATAGTTTTCACCTAACCTTTTCATAAAGGGTAAAGTAAAGTACCCTTAACCCTAACGGGCCATCGGGGCAGATGAAGTGTAGAATTCATCTGTTTCTATAACCTCGGCATATGAAGGGATTGTGTGGTTAGCACAACGCCCTGCCGCCTTTACTTCCCCAACTTAAAGTCAGGTACCCATTTAAAGCTGGGTGGACTTGTGCGACGACTTTGCAGCAAATTTCACCTGGAAAAATTCCATGGGCCTCACCGAGGATCGAACCCAGGACTCTCATGTCGACAGTCGAGTATCTACACCACTCGGCCATCCGTCCCACTAACCTTTTCATGGCCAGTATAAAAAAAGGACAATTAATGAGAAGTATGAATATAATTCCAGAAAAGAAAATTAAATTATAAACAGAAAGCTTTTTCAGAATAGTTGTTTTATTCCTTTATTTTGACATTCAGTAACAGCGGGTCTAAATATTCCGCCCCATTTCCAGACAAAAAAGAAGCCGCTCCTTGCTGGTGGTCAAGTCATTTCTGCCCGGTGCGGACAGCCCATGCCAGACCGCCCCCCCCCGCTAGTTTGGGGGGGGGGGAGGGACACTGACAGCAGTGTTAAAGTAAATAAAGTTCAATTTTTACAAAATTGATTTCGTCCAATTTAGAGATCGCAGGGTCGGCGAAAACCTTCACTCAAGGGGCTGCAATTTAAGGCAAAAAAAGAAAATATATCCTTTCAGTATTTTACCTTAGGGGGGATGGGTGGGGGTTATGGGTGTGTGGCTGTACACAGTTGGCACGCGGGCAACAGATCTGCTCGGCTAGGTACGGCTCTGGAGTCTGAATAGTGTGTACCATCACATTAGAATAAGTTACTCGTCGATGGTAAATAATGGTCATGATCTCTACTCGATACGTTTGATAACAAACAATACTATACAGGCTGTAATCTATATCTCATCAAACAATACTATACAGGCTGTAATCTATATATCTCATCAAACAATACTATACAGGCTGTAATCTATATATCTCATCAAACAATACTATACAGGCTGTAATCTATATATCTCATCAAACAATAATATACAGGCTGTAATCTATATCTCATCAAACAATACTATACAGGCTGTAATCTATATCTCATCAAACAATACTATACAGGCTGTAATCTATATATCTCATCAAACAATACTATACTGGCTGTAATCTATAGCTCATCAAACAATACTATACAGGCTGTAATCTATATATCTCATCAAACAATAATATACAGGCTGTAATCTATATCTCATCAAACAATACTATACAGGCTGTAATCTATATATCTCATCAAACAATACTATACAGGCTGTAATCTATATTTCATAAAAAAAAACTTTAACATAAAAAAGGAGCTCTGACGTGTATTTGACCTGAATTCAATGTTATGAAGTTATTTATTTAGCGATGTTTATTTATATCACAACAGTTCAATCAATGTCAGTTTTGTGGCTTCAACATTAATTAGAGTTACCAGTCCATGCACGGTACATAAGTTGTGTTGAACCTAAATGACTGGTTCACTAACTAATTACAATCATTAAAAAAATCATGGCTTCCTCATCAAATATTTTGTTCAAAACACACCACTTCTAAAAAGTGCACAGTAAGATAAAAAAAAACAAACAACAACAAACTATTATATTATCCAAAAATATATAATATGTATTTTTATTTTCTTCCAGTGGGTACAAATAATAAATAAATATTGACAATGCAAATTGATTGATGCATAGAAACAAAACTAATTTGTCTGATAATGTTGTCACACATCTTAAATATGTGAACTGGCATATGTAAAAGCCGTCTTTGTAGTACCGTGAGCAATGCAGTGCGCTGGGTTCATTCGTGCCGATGTGCTAAGACAAACCCAAGGGGTGAAGCCTATGAGGCAATGCTCCTGTGGCACCAAGGCATGTTCCCAGCTGACTCCATGCATGAAGACGTCCATAAAACAGACGTCTATGAATCAGGAATCCATGAAACAGGAGTCCATGAAACAGGAGTCCATGAAACAGGAGTCCATGAAACAGGAGTCCATAAAACAGAAGTCCATAAAACAGGAGTCTATAAAACAGGAGTCTATAAAACAGGAGTCCATAAAACAGGAGTCTATAAAACATGAGTCCATGAAACATGAGTCTATAAAACATGAGTCCATGAAACATGAGTCTATAAAACATGAGTCCATGAAGCAATAGTCCATGAAAAACATGAGTCCATGAAACATGAGTCCATGAAACATGAGTCCATGAAACATGAGTCCATGAAACAGGAGTCTATAAAACAGGAGTCTATAAAACATGAGTCTATAAAACAGCAGTCCATGAAACATGAGTCCATAAAACATGAGTCCATGAAACATGAGTCCATGAAACAGGAGTCTATAAAACAGGAGTCTATAAAACAGGAGTCTATAAAACAGCAGTCCATGAAACATGAGTCCATGAAACAAGCACTGAGATCAAGTAATCAAGTGAGAGATGTTCTCCTAATCCATGCAGAATGAAGCCTAAATAACATTGGCTGCATACTAAACAACATTTGTAGTTCAACCATTTAACTTACTGCTATTGAGCATGAATAAAATGCCTATTAAGAACATATGATAAAAGTATCAGTTTGTTGTAAAAAGTATGAAGTATTGCAGAATAGGTTCCATATTTTGACCAGGTCATTTTTGCTGGACATCATATTGTAAGCTTGAGATAAACCAAACATTCATCTGTTTCTAATATAAATAATGTTTCCGTCCACAACGTCATAAACAAAAAGTCATAGGTCATCCTATAAGTTGTTACCTTCTGGTACTATTTCAAACTTTAGCCATCAGTGGCACTCATACAACATTCACTAGAGGTTCCGTCACCTCTGATGGTCAGTGGATGTTTTGACACACTGAATTTTGAAAGCCCGCTCCCCCTTTTTGTTTTCTTTACATAAATTGACATCGATCTGGTGAGCTGACTGACCAAACAGTTCAATATTGTTGACATAGTTGTACGAGCCTCTGGGTGAAGGGGAGGGGGGGGGAGAACAAATGGTCAGGTTCGACAGGCTCGAAAAAATTGTAAACAGCCACGTACATCAGAAAGGGAATAAATTGTCAATCCATCATGCTTGACTCTCCCCACCCAACAGCCTGTCGCTGCTGCCGTTGCTGTCGTGGTCAGACTGGATGCTGCTCTCCGAGTAGAAGGTAGGGGGGAGTTGAAACATGACAGTGGGAGAGGCCAAGAGATCGATGCTTGTCTCCTGCAGGTGCCTGTCCGAGCTCTCGTCTCTAGAGCTGGCCCTGAGTTGCTGAAATATCGCAGGCGATTTCACCTGAATGTACCTGTAGGACATTGATATACCTGTGTCTGGGGATGATAGAAATATGTCAATGAATGTATAGGACATTGATATACCTGTGTCTGGGGATGATAGAAATATGTCAATGAATGTATAGGACATTGATATACCTGTGTCTGGGGATGATAAAAATATGTCAATGAATGTACCTGTAGGACATTGATATACCTGTGTCTGGGAATGATAGAAATATGTCAATGAATGTATAGGACATTGATATACCTGTGTCTGGGGATGATAAAAATATGTCAATGAATGTACCTGTAGGACATTGATATACCTGTGTCTGGGGATGATAGAAATATGTCAATGAATGTATAGGACATTGATATGCCTGTGTCTGGGGATGATAAAAAGATATCAATGAATGTATAGGACATTGATATACCTGTGTCTGGGGATGATAGAAATATGTCAATGAATGTACCTGTAGGACATTGATATACCTGTGTCTGGGAATGATAGAAATATGTCAATGAATGTATAGGACATTGATATACCTGTGTCTGGGGATGATAGAAATATGTCAATGAATGTATAGGACATTGATATACCTGTGTCTGGGGATGATAGAAATATGTCAATGAATGTATAGGACATTGATATACCTGTGTCTGGGGATGATAGAGATATGTCAATGAATGTATAGGACATTGATATACCTGTGTCTGGGGAAGATAAAAAGATATCAATGAATGTTTTTTAAATACATATATTGCTTTTGATGCGCATTGATTGTGTGAATGACTTTCATACGCTACACAAGGCAAATTTTTTTTTAAAATTGATTACAGGCTTGGTTATGTTTACATTATTTTCAGTGACTCAATTCACAAACTATTAGAACATATTAAGTTGGTGAACTAGGTTCCAATGGTATGTTCCAATGGATTGTTATCAAAATAGTATGTCTTGAAAAATCTGGTAAACAGAAACAGAAAGTATACAAGAGGTATAAACAAATAAGAAACTCTCCTACAGAAGCGACTATACACATGTAGAGAAAATGTAAACGTTTCCTCAGCCGTCGGGTGACCATCAGAGTAGACCAAATTTAGATTTGTTTTTTTGAACAAAGGCATATAAAGGTCAGCACAACTTCGGGGCCGCATTTACTTCCCATTTAAAGTGGAAGGGACTTAAGCAACTTTCCCCACGGTCTGGACACATTCCCCAGGGTTCTTACCGGGGTTTAAACCCGGCTACCAGTACTTCTTTTTTTATAGAAGAGTTCATTCATTCATTGCCCTTCACCCATGGCAGGGTATGGGCCACCAACAACAGATCTTCAGAGTCCTCTGTCCTTTGCCATCTTCTCCAGTTGGTTCCAGTTGTGTCCCTTCTTTATGGTGTCCGCTTCCAGGTCTCGACGCCAGGTGTTTTTTTTGGGCTTTGTGGCTTCCTTTCGGCGTTCACCACAACTAAGCTTCATAGGTCATTGTGATGAAGACCCTTCTACTCCCTGGACAATAATTTCTGATTTTTCTGTTGCTCGTGTTTTTGTTGCAAAGGGTGTTTTTTTTACAGGGTGGGGTTTCTAGCCCCACGCCCAACCCTCCTTCTTTTTCAGCCGGGCTTGGGACCGTCCTTGGCGGAGTTTTTTTATAGAGTATTTCATTAATATTAACGGAATGGAAAAGATGATACATTATCAGATTCTGAATCCCAACAAAAAAAGTCATACTCTGTGGCTGCCATTAAACGACTTGGGGGCGAGGGACAACAGGACCCCCGCAAAGTGGTTGCAACCAGAATACATTTGGGGGCCGCAGGCCTTTGGGGGGGGGGGCTGCCGGTTTTAAAGTTTTACATTTGTTCATTTTTTTTGGTGTGAAATCGGGGGAAAGCGGGCAGAGGGTTGCCGTTTTGTATACCCAGTCAGGCATCTCAGAATTTCAGCATTTGAACCTAACCCTAGGTCTCCAGATTTTAACAATAATGATAGGGCTGCCTCTGTATACAACAATGATAAGGCCGCCCCTGTATACAACAATGATAAGGCCGCCCCTGTATACAACAATGATAAGGCCGCCCCTGTATACAACAATGATAAGATAAGGCCGCCCCTGCCATGCCCCGTTGTTTAGACCACACCGGCCACCTACCTATGTTAGTGGTCTGATCGGTGTTCTTCTCTTCTAGCTGTATGTTTAATATTCCCAACAGTGCATTTAACTTTTCGTCCATCACCAATAGTCGTCTGCTTCTCTCTGTAGAGTTGTATAAAACTAAAAATTAGTCTGTATAATAATACACTTATTTAAATGGGTACATACTATGAAACCACTTCATATTTCATACAAAATTAACAGGTAAAGATTACTTTTAAGTGAACACTTTCAGGTGTACACGCATATAAGGCCTCATCATTGTCGAAACAATCAACCATCTCACACTGACAGCTGTATATTGACGTTTCTGCGTGTATGTGACTTTAATATATGTGATAACCCCAGCAGAGCAAATTCTAAACCCCTCGCCCCCCACCCATCCTTTCTATCTTTACTAGTGCATGAGCATGTGGGTGACAAGTTTCTTATGATGGGATGTTGTACCTGCTACATATGGGCACTTTGGGTGCACACACAAAAAAAAACATAGACTAGTTGTCAAAACAAAACATATTTACCGTCCTCTCGTTTCTCCAGCTGAACTATTTTCCCTCTGTACTTCAAGATTTCATCAAATATTCGGTTGTTCTGATGACTTTGTAAACCTTTAGCTGCGGGACTCTCTGGTGATTTCTTCATGGACTTAGGGGCTGCAAATGTTACGAAAATATTAAACGCTGCAGACTTGTGTGGTATTTCTAGTTTAATATATCGCAGATGCGTAGATGACAAAAAATTGTTATGACACCATGGATTGGTTCTATTACGAAGTTCTGTCAGCTATGATGTCATTATCACCCATGGCAAAATGATTAAAAAATGTCCCTTTACCGTGTCGAAAAGTACTAAATCAAGGGTGGGCAAACAATTTTAATCGCGTGCCACATTTGGTTCTGTTTTTTTTTTCACAGAAATACAGCCAAAGAACAGATTGATTGAATGTTTATATTAAAAAAGATAAAGTAAATGTGGTAGCCATTGATATGGACATAATGATGAGCGTATAAAACAGCCAATCAAACAGTATCTGACCCAGGAACCGTAGTTTTCTTAAGTATGTACTAATGTTTGTACTAAAGTATGTACTAATGTATGCACTAAAGTATGTACTAAAGTATGTACTAATGTATGTACTAAAGTATGTACTAAAGTATGTACTAAAGTATGTACTAATGTATGTACTAAAGTATGTACTAATGTATGTACTAATGTATGTACTAAAGTATGTACTAAAGTATGTACTAATGTATGTACTAAAGTATGTACTAAAGTATGTACTAAAGTATGTACTAAAGTATGTACTAAAGTATGTACTAAAGTATGTACTAATGTATGTACTAAAGTATGTACTAAAGTATGTACTAAAGTATGTACTAAAGTATGTACTAAAGTATGTACTAAAGTATGACAGATACCACCCTTGACTGGTTGCACGTTCGGGTCGGGCTTGCTACCTCCTAGTTACCCCCCCCCCCCCAACCCCGGCTCCCTGTATATCACACCAAGATATGAAGCCACAGATATGGAATTCCGGTAAGATATTACATTACTAAATTTATGTAACTTTAAAGTTGTGACAATATCGAGCATATAATATCACAAAGTTGTGACACCAACACTAACTATTAAGAAATAACAAATATGTTGATGTTATCACCCAATTTGCTAGAGTCAAATGAGATATCGAAGTGAGACTCACAGGGCTGTGACTGAAATACTTCCATGTTTTTCTCCAGAGTCAAGAGCCTGTCTTCCACTGTCTTCATCTTCATGGTGAGCAGGAATATGTCTGCGTTCATTTCTTCACTCACCCTGCTCCGAACGTCAGTTAAAAGTTCCTCCTGGTGCTCTGTTTTAGCTTTAAGTTCTGTGAACAAAACAGTACATTTAGTTTTAGCTTTCAGTTCTGTGAACAAAACAGAACATCTAGTTTTAGCTTTCAGTTCTGTGAACAAAACAGAACATCTAGTTTTAGCTTTCAGTTCTGTGAACAAAACAGTACATCTAGTTTTAGCTTTCAGTTCTATGAACAAAACAGAACATTTAGTTTTAGCTTTCAGTTCTGTGAACAAAACAGAACATTTAGTTTTAGCTTTCAGTCCTGTGAACAAAATAGTACATTTAGTTTTAGCTTTCAATCCTGTGAACAAAATAGTACATTTAGTTTTAGCTTTCAATCCTGTGAACAAAACAGTACATTTAGTTTTAGCATTCAATCCTGTGAACAAAACAGTACATTTAGTTTTAGCTTTCAGTTCTGTGAACAAAACAGTACATTTAGTTTTAGCTTTCAATCCTGTGAACAAAACAGTACATTTAGTTTTAGCTTTCAGTTCTGTGAACAAAACAGTACATTTAGTTTTAGCTTTCAGTTCTGTGAACAAAACAGAACATCTAGTTTTAGCTTTCAGTTCTGTGAACAAAACAGAACATCTAGTTTTAGCTTTCAGTTCTGTGAACAAAACAGAACATCTAGTTTTAGCTTTCAGTTCTGTGAACAAAACAGAACATTTAGTTTTAGCTTTCAGTTCTGTGAACAAAACAGAACATTTAGTTTTAGCTTTCAGTCCTGTGAACAAAACAGAACATTTAGTTTTAGCTTTCAGTCCTGTGAACAAAACAGTACATTTAGTTTTAGCATTCAATCCTGTGAACAAAACAGTACATTTAGTTTTAGCTTTCAGTCCTGTGAACAAAACAGTACATTTAGTTTTAGCTTTCAGTCCTGTGAACAAAACAGTACATTTAGTTTTAGCTTTCAGTCCTGTGAACAAAACAGTACATTTAGTTTTAGCTTTCAGTTCTGTGAACAAAACAGTACATTTAGTTTTAGCTTTCAGTCCTGTGAACAAAACAGTACATCTAATTTTAGCTTTCAGTTCTGTGAACAAAACAGTACATCTAGTTTTAGCTTTCAGTTCTGTGAACAAAACAGAACATTTAGTTTTAGCTTTCAGTTCTGTGAACAAAACAGTACATTTAGTTTTAGCTTTCAGTTCTGTGAACAAAACAGTACATTCATAATCTCTGTTACAGGCCTAAAGTTAGGCTAATGTTTTAATATTCAGTGCCAGCTTTCTATTGATAAAACCAGAGCGAGCCTTGGCAGAGTGACATTTGTGGGCCTTATAAAATACCTTAATCAGGGGCCCAAAGCAAGAGAACATTTGTTGGGGGCAGTATGCATAGGAGCATTTCGGTGCCCTAGGCAAAATTTCGTTTAGGGGGCCCCGAGGAGAAAATACGCAGTCAAGGTAGCCCCTTTCCAAACTAGTGCCCCTAATAGTTATCTTTGACAACAGACACCTTTTAGAACACATTAACTGTGGTCATGTTACATAGTTAAGGTAAAGGCAAAATAAAAGCCCCAATTCGGGGCAGAGGGCAAGCCCATAGGGAGTGGTGGCCATAAACGTTTGGCTATTAATAAAAAGGGGCTTTGGATGCAGTGAATTGACAAACACACTAAGAGTAAGACTCTTTATCAATGATTCTATCGGTGGGAAACGGTGTATGGCTTTACACTTGCGCAATGTGCACTGAAAGTTGTTTTTTAACCAGTCGACTCATTTCCACAGAAACACGTGCATAAACACCATCGCAAATGCACACGTACGTACGCACATACAAACATACACCCACACACATACAAACATACACATACATCTATACATCTAAATAAATAAATAAATAAATATATATCTATATATATATATATATATAGATATATGTATTTATATAAATATCTATCTGTTTATCTATTTAGACAGATAGATAGATGGATAAATAGTTAGATAGATGGATATATATAAAGATAGATAGATGTATAGATAGTTAGATAGATGGATAGATAGATAGATAGTTAGATAGATAGATAGATAGATAGATAGATAGACAGATGGATAGATAGATGGATATATATATATATATATATATATATATATATATATATATATAGATAGATAGATAGATAGATAGATAGATAGATAGATAGATAGATAGATGTGAATACATTTTATCCCTGACCTATGAAGTCATCCGGTTTCACCAGTTTCCCCAATGTCTCGTTCACTCTGTCCATGTCCATGGTCAATTTCCTAGACACGTGGTCAACATAGTACTCCTGATCATTGGTCACTCTTCTCAACTCTGAAACAACAAAAGACACCACCCCACCCCCAAATACTTAGCCGATTTCCTTGCAGTTACACATTAAATATCAAACAGTGTCACGGGCTGGTACCACAACTACTCCAAAATGAATAAACCAATTTATGGTCAATGCCCCGAACATTCTTTGGACCCTCGTACAAATGTCTGGACGAGCCCACGTGTAAAAGCCGGCCCTGTGTTTATTTTTGTTCAATATCCAAAATTTGTCAGGGCTTAACTCAATTTAGACAAAATATACTTCTTGCATGAAATACATTTCCAGACACTTGGACCTTTATGAATCAATCTAAAGTAGTGGTTCTACAGTTATGGGTCTCGACCCATTGGTGGGTCATTGAATGATTTAAAGTGGTCGACAAAATTTTTAATAATCACTAGATGGTGATCATTTGTTGTTTTGTTTATTCGTTCTTCACAGCTTTGAGAACCACTGATCGAACAAACCCAAATAAAATGCATGCATGTGTATTAGCTTACAGAATACATACTCAAAAGGAAGGGCTAGTAAAGGTCATAGTTCTGAATTTCAAAACTGACATTCAAAAAAGTACATTCATCTGAATGAAATTCATTTTCTGGTTTGTCCATGTAGCTTGATACATTCAAGTTTTAACAGTAGCAGATTGTTGTTTAGTTGTGCAAGTTGTGATATACATAAACGGGGATTATTGTTTAATTTAAAAAAAAAACAACGAAGTACAAGTGATTCGTTCACAGAGCTGGTAGCGAAGTGAGGAGAAAATGATCTACAATGTGTTGTGAACACTGATGATACATAGAGTAGTATCAAAATAAAGTGGGTTTTAGTGTTTATTTTGTATTACGGATTTAGGGCCTTTGACAAATATACATTTTAGGGCCCTCTGTAACCAACCCCCCCCTCTTCCTCCCCCCCCCCCAAACCAAAACTCTTAAGGTAACACACTAGACAAATGCTACATTTCAGGCTGGTCTGGTTATCAACAATGTGTAGGCCTGTAAGAATGCGAAACGCGCCCATAAGATTTCTTTTAGAAAATGTAAACAGAACAAAATAAAGTACCCAACTAAATTCCCCCCACCCACCCACCCCTTTTAGTTGTGGGTGGTCCCCATAATAACGTGCCCCCACCCCCCCTCCTACGACTAGGCGAGACCAGGCTACGCGTTTATTATGAGTACAGTATACTGTTGGTGTGTCCAGTATTGTGTCTGTAGTTACCATATAGAGCATTGTATTGGTCAAGGTACCTTGGATCTCAGCCTCCTGTTGGGCTAAAATTTTCTTGTATTTTATACATGACACTAACAGGATGACCACACAAAAGACCAGACACAGGATGGACACAGCAAGGGCCGTTGTGGCTGTGGACGGAAGAGGAAACGTTCAAAACACACATAAATGGACACTTGTCATGAACAGATGCGTGCTCACACCGTATGCAGTAAACATATGTATGGATATAGCAATCACAAGTAATAAATGGATAGTTATACTTAAAAGATGTAATACTTAGAGAAAAGTTAAATAGACACATATTTAGACAAATACGTGCCTACCACACCAACATTGTTGGCGGCGTTGATGCACGTCTGCCATGCCTACAGAGCGGCGGGGTGAGTGTGCCCGCTATCATCTGCAGGGATGGCAGAAAGATGGGTTTTAATCCTTGCCAAACCGGCCAGACCAGCAGGGTGTGTGTACTGCCGGTCGGCCAGAATGGCAAGGAAAGGGGTTTTTCCTGCCACTCGGACAGAGGGGAGGGTGTAGTGTGCCTGTACCCTCAGCCGGAAATGGCAAGCTGCGTAGGTGTGCTTGAGTTGGACGGAGTGGAAGGGTGTTGTGTGCCGACCACATCCGTCACCACCGCCAGCTGTGAATACTGCGGTCTCGGATAGTCCTCATTGACCACAGTACCACCACCTTCGCAAGTAATGGGTTTTTTTTCCTGACTAGAGAACCCCTATGATCCATCCCCCGTGGATCATGGTATGTCTCTCAGTCCAGGAAGGAGAGATCACAAAATACCAAAATATTTTGTGATACTCTCCGAAACAAAAATGAACTTAAAGAAGTATTAAAATAACATTTGTGTAAGTACATATATATATATATTTATATTACATAGCTATAAAATGGTCCTGTGTTTATTGAATATAGTTGGCATAAACATTCATAATAAAATGACAACAAGTTTTAAGTATTTATAACACCAGTTATATATAAATTGTTTACGTTGTTAATCCAATACTTTATACAAATATATAGATCTACGTTCGTTTGTGCTTTGTATATAGCATAAAAACATCAATACATTTTTCTCTAAGAGTTAGACCGGCAACACTCACGCCTCGTCCCTGATACACACACACACACACACACACACACACAGACACAGACCGTAAACGTAAGTTAAATTCACACACAAGGGGAGATTCAATGACATGTATTATCATTTCAAACAGGTGGAGATAACCACACAGTTAATTTAAAACAAAATCAACAAAGTTAAACACCACAATAACAACACAGTATATTAGATTTTATTCATAGCCGCCTTACATACATACATACATAGATACACACACACACACACACACACACACACATATATATATATATATATATATATATGTGTGTGTGTGTGTGTGTGTGTGTGTGAGTATCGTAAGCTAAAAATATATTTGAAAACTACTGCATATAAACAAACTAACTAAACAGACAGCAAAATAACTGTTACACTCATAACAAATAATAAAGACAAATTTAAAAGATGCACAATTAGTAAATAGTTAGAAATTAATTACTTTCAACAACAACAAAATTTTCCGTGAAAATGATAAAAAAAACTATTCGATACCTATTAAAATAACTGTTATTCTGACAAATATTAATTAAAAATAATAAGAAAATAAACCAGTTGACCTTTGGTCAGTAAGTCCGCAATAGAATCCACGTTTTTAGTTAAAGATAAATCGAGGATGGATGTATTTCAAAAGATGATGACCACTCTGTCATGTTTGCCTAAGTATTTTAAACACTTCCTTTCAAAACCTATGAGGATTTCCTTATGAATTGATAATGTGCAATTGTCAAAGTGCGCAATCTCTACTTATAGTTCATTTACGCACCTGTTGGAACAGCAGAACCTGGGTCATTATGACCAGCATAGCTAGTGGATGAGTTCATTCTACAAGTCACTCGGCAACCACTGAGCAGTCAATCCTGGTTGACACACTAGACAACAACAACCTATAGAATTGAATATGACTTTTAAAAGTTGTACGTTTCCTTTTTATTTATTAGTTTAACTTCTTTGAAAACATATTTTTAATTATAGATGACTTTTATACAAAATATTTAAAAAAAATGTGTCAGTTTTTGTTTTGTTTGTTTATACTAACAAATACTTTGCAATTAGCATCATGACACTTGGACTAACCAGGACAATGTCCAGTGAACTAATATTATTAGTTAGTCTCAGTGTAGGTGTGTGTAGGTAGGTCAACCGTTCGCTGCAGGCAGGGTTAATACACAGGTGACAGGTGGACTAAATGTCTGCAAGTATGTCTATCTATCTATCTATCTATCTATCTATCTATCTATCTATCTATCTATCTATCTATCTATCTATCTATCTATCTATCTATCTATCTATCTATCTATCTATCTATCTATCTATCTATCTATCTATCTATCTATCTATCTATCTATCTATCTATCTATCTATCTATCAATAACTATAGCAATCTGTCATTTTATCCGCTTGCATAATAATCAACCTACCAACCAATCTATCAATCAGTCCCTCTGTATGTACGTATATCAATTACCAATCAATCTGTCTGTTTGTCAATTAATCTACCAATCTGTCTGTCAATTTATTTATTATTCTGTCTGTTTGTCAATTAATCTACCAATCTGTCTGTTTGTCAATTAATCTACCAATGTGTCTGCCAGTCTATCTATCAATCAATTTGTCTATACATATCAGCATATATGTTAAGTTATTTCTACATTTCAACTTTAGGGGTAAAACTCTTAATTGTCTGCTGTTAATCTTCGTTCGATGATAAATTACAGAATTTCTTCATGAAAACAGAAAAAGGACATCACTATAGTACGTCATTACCAAGTGGGGGCACCATCCGTTAAATTGTTCAAGGGTTGACTTTTGAATAACTTTTTGTGGCAGATCCCCCATCCCCTTCCTACAAACACACACCGTGGTCCCTGCGCCACTCAATACACTTTATACACTTCGATCGAGGACTACTGGCAAAAGTGAGATGGGAAAGGGTTGGTGTAACTTAAAACCATTCAGTCAGCATAGTACACACTGATCCACATTATGGCTGACTCATTCTAAACTCTCATTACAAAAATAATGAAATCATTCCAGATTATAACTTAAGAATTTTAAAAACACTTCTAGCTTCACAGATTAAAAAATGGAAATCTTTGCATGATTTGGAAATATTATAGATAAACGCTGCATCTAAAAATAAATGGTGTATCAAAGGAAAGAAGTTTCTCCTGTAACTTATATGGAAGTGAATGTAAACGAGTGTAAATGATCCATTTTGCCTATTGGGACCAAAGTATTCCGGTTAACACATTGGAGAAAGTTAAATATACATTTGGATGACTTCCGTGTGAATCACTATAACTGTATACAGACAAACGACTGTTGACTTCTGAACACGGTACGGCCCACGTACAGTGTATGTCAAGATAAGAATAAAGTATGCCATAAAGAAATTATATTTGTGCCACTGTTTACTGACATACTCGTAAATTAATTAGAGTAACAAGTTTGAAAATAATAAAAGATACGCAATCTGGCCTTTTAAAATTATGTATAGTTTAACAAAGAATTATCTGTGTGTCTATCAATAATATATATATATATATATATATATATATATATATATATATATATATATATATATATCGTATATTCAGTAAATCATTACTTAGAAAGTACGTTTTCTAATTTTAAAAACAGTTTCAAACATTTCTAATGTAGCATTGGATAATAAAATTGTTAAGTCAAGTGAGACAGTCAAATTAATACACATATGACATATACACCTCTAGTTTAGGGATATCGACCTATAAATAGATTAGAAACCCTAACCCTTACCTTATAATGTCACCTACACAAGCCATGACGTCCTAACCCAGGTTAATCCGTGGTAATACTATCCTGGAACTAAAACATGATAGGAATCAAACAAAGAAATCAGTCCAGCTACGGGAAATAAAGGCGGAGACTTCGATCCCGGGGGTTAATTTCACTCAATCAGCATCGAACAGCGACATTTTTTTTACTTCTTTAGTTGACTGATCCACTTGACAAAGAAACAGACCGCAGTGTGTGTGTTATCAACAAATCAATAGTACAAAAATTTACACACACACACACACACTTACACACTGAGGCTCAGTGTGGGGGCGGGACATGTTATGAAACAAGTTGACAGGGTGTGGGGGAAGTGTGTATGTGTGGGGGGGGGATGTATATGAAATGTTGCTGAAGTATGCAGGAGTAGGATGTGTTGCAGTGGGTTGAGTTCTGACATTTTTTTTTACTGTCCCATTGTTTTTTTGTATTTCAAACACAGCTTTTTAAGTTTCAGAAAAGGTTGCGCGATCACATTTGACACCGGTCGCAGTGCACACATCACTGCACAGTGCACACTCAACTGAACAAAAGCGGCATACTCGGTTGCACACTCACTATCGCAGGGTAATTCAGTAGACTTTCGACTATCAGGCTTGTAGTTATCTGGTTTCCGGATTATACGGTCTTTATAAAAAAAATGATTAAAATTAATGTACATTTTTTATGATAAAGAAGGAGCGGTGAATTTTCAGGCTAATCGCGGAGCAGAAAGTTTCAATTTAAACATCCCAGTCGTATCCGGATTTTGTGTTTATTCGGCAAGACTTACAAAGAACTTGTTTACGCTGCAGGCAAACAGATGTTGATGCTTACAAATCGTTAGTACTTACGTAAAACAAAATGCCCAATGAAAAGAAGAAAGTTTAATGTTGTTTTTAGAAAATGTACATTGAATACTTCGGTGATGATATATTTCTGAAATGTACAACCCATTAAAATAAGTACATACACAACATTGAACAATGACTAGCTATTTTATTATAGTCACACATACCGTCTCAAATGGCTCTCCCATTTTGATTTGATCCCGCATCATGTGTTCGATCCCAGGTGGTCCACTTCTGTGTCTACACTCTGTCCACTTGTCAGTCTACACTCTGTCCACTGCTCTGTATACACTCTGTCCACTTGTCAGTCTACACTATGTCCACTTCTCTGTCTACACTCTGTCCACTTCTCTGTCTACACTCTGTCCACTGCTCTGTATACACTCTGTCCACTTCTCTGTCTACACTCTGTCCACTTCTCTGTCTACACTCTGTCAACTGCTCTGTATACACTCTGTCCACTTGTCAGTCTACACTATGTCCACTTGTCAGTCTACACTATGTCCACTTTTCTGTCTACACTCTGTCCACTTCTCTGTCTACACTCTGTCCACTTCTCTGTCTACACTCTGTCCAGTGCTCTGTATACACTCTGTCCACTTGTCAGTCTACACTATGTCCACTTGTCAGTCTACACTATGTCCACTTCTCTGTCTACACTCTGTCCACTGCTCTGTATACACTCTGTCCACTTGTCAGTCTACACTATGTCCACTTCTCTGTCTACACTCTGTCCACTTGTCAGTCTACACTCCGCGGTTCTCAGCCTATTTCGCTACTGTACCCCAATGGGGTGCAAGAGTATGTTCGCCGGTACCCCTCACATGCTCGTTCAGTCAAAGTCTTGGTTTTTTTTTAAAGGAAAATTATGTGTCGCTGCATAACTGCAAGAACTTTGCTTGATGTACAGAAATGTACACGGTGCGTGTATCATCAGTTGAGAATCGTCTGTCTAAACATCTTCGTTTGAAAAATTAGCCTTATCTTAATTAAAGCTCCCAGTGACTCACCCTGATTATATTTACATTATGGGATTCAGGTTGTAGTGATGTATTTTTAGAGCATTTTCGAAAAAAAATGCTCTATTGTCCCCGTTTTGTCTGTCTGTCTGTCTGTCCGTCCGTCCGTCCGTCACCACCCTAGATCTCAACCACCATAAGTCCTAGACCCATGATGTATATATCATTTTGTAGGTCTTGGCCTGCCAAGAAATGACTTTTTTCCATTTCGCGATCTGACCTCTCAGGGCCGTAAAAGGGGCCTTAGTACCGTTTTTTACTATATAAGCTATATTAATAAAGGAGCGCTATATCTCAGCAACTATAAGTCCTAGACCCATGATGTATATATCATTTTGTAGGTCTTGGCCTGCCATGTGTACATCAAAAGTTCATTTCGCGATATGACCTCTGAGGGCCGGGCTTCAGGGCTCCTAAGGGGCTTATATATTATATATACACCTTGTACGTTCAATAACCCATTCATTTGGTGCGAAATACTGCAGCACGTAGTTTCACCAAGATTTATTAAGAAACTCATCAAATGAAATAGTAAGCTTGTGTTCTGAGTTTAATTGAAAGTATCAGAGCTATGCAACAATTGACGGAGTTTTCGGACGATTAAATGACTATAATTTAGAATGTTTTCAATTATGAGTCCTATTTCAGTAACCACAAACCACTTGTAGTTAGATTTAAGAGACAATAATTTTTTTTCAAATATAAAGAAACGTCTTTATAATTTATTTTTTTACAAATATATGCATTACACAATTGAATTTATAAACATTTCCAAAATTTACAAATATTTACTGAAAGCTAACAAACGTACTGATACATAACACGAAAATGCGCTAACACGTCCTGTGTCCAGAATGGAACAGGCTTAATTGCTTGTTTTTTCCTTTTTCCCTTTTTTGAAAGAAGTACAAACTTAACTCGTAAAATGTTACGCAGTATAAATTCTCAACTTAACTCGTAAAATGTTACGCAGTATAAATTCTCAACTTAACTCGTAAAATGTTACGCAGTATAAATTCTCAACTTAACTCGTAAAATGTTACGCAGTATAAATTCTCAACTTAACTCGTAAAATTTTACGCAGTATAAATTCTCAACTTAACTCGTAAAATGTTACGCAGTATAAATTCTCAACTTAACTCGTACAATGTTACTCAGATTAAATTCTCAGTTGCGATGCATTATAATAAAAGTTCAATCACCTTTTAATTGTTTCGGAAAAAACAAACAACTATTTTGACATATTATTTTTTTACCGGTTTCTTTTTTAACTTTTTTTTTCTTTCAAGATTAAATCGTCAACATAGCGTAACATTTTGGTGCTGGGTGGGGGAGGGTGTGTGTGTGGGGGGGAGGGTGTGTGTGGAAGGAGTGTGTGTGGGGGGGAGTGTGTGTGTGGGGGAGGGTGTGTGTGGGGGGAGTGTGGGTGTGGGGGAGTGTGTGTGTGGGTGTGTGGGGGGAGGGTGTGTGTGGGGGGAGGGTGTGTGTGGGGGGAGGGTGTGTGTGGGGGAGTTTGTTTGGGGGAGTTTGTTTGGGGTGTGGGTGTGGGGAAGGAGTGTGTGTGTGGGTGTGTGGGAGGAGGGGGTGTATGTGTGGGAGAATGTGTGTGGGGGGAGTGTGTGTGTGTGGGGGTGTGGGGAGTGTGGGTGTGTGTGTGGGGGGAGGGTGTGTGTGTGGTGGGGGTCTTCAGGTCAAAGCACGATTCTTCAAAATAAGAGAAGATTTTTTTTTTCGAAAGAAACTGAAAATTTTCCCCAGTTTGTGAAACCATCATTCAGTAATCTCCAGTGCATCTAAATAATCAATTGTCAAAATAAATGGAGAAGATGTGCATTACTGTAAAGTATGTGTGTTTAACTAAAATATACTCAACTAGGCTACACCAGTGCTCGATTTAATAAAAAACCAGGGCCGGGGGTGGAAAAAAATATATGAAGAGCCGGGGATAAATGTCTATGGTTTCATCCCGGCAGGGATTATTATTAGCCGGGGATGACAGTTCTCAGTGCCGGGGGTATCCCCGGCATCCCCGCCGGTAAATCGAGCCCTGGTTCAAACCTACTTTGAACAAATATATTTTCGTTGCATTTTTTTAATATATATATTTTTTTAATTTTCTATTTATAAATGTACAGTCAAATATAAATATATAGACAGAGCCGGCCAAAGGCAATTTTGTGATTTAGAGAAGAACAGAAGCCCGCCCTCATTAATTTCATACATCTAAGAACACTTTTTTAAAAATTTATTTTGAACAGTGCCGAACATAGGGATTCGGGGGCCCCCTTCAAGCTGAGGCCCGGGGAACTTTCGAATTAGGACCCCCTCCACAATCCCTGGGTACGCCTCTCATTTTGAAGTAAATCCAAATTATGAAAACATAAACATAATATATATTTTTAATTTTATTACTTGCCTTCATGCTTCATAACAAATTTTAAAATTTTGGAGACTTTATTAAAGATAAGAGTTTTAAATAAACGTAGTTGATTTTAGGAAGTTTTTTTGTTTAAAAAAAGTCGTGAAAAATATGAAATTTTGAAATGTCATGTTTACTAAGCATTAAAAATATTGAAGAGATTTCAAGATGAATATCCTTTTCTAGCTTTTGTAATCTGTCCTTCATGACTGACGTCTGGTGTGCAATCGATAATTATTGATCTTTATTGTAGATTATTTATCTCTTTCTGTTTGACCTCCTTACTTCTAACTCAAAAGTTTAATAATCTCTTTCTGAACTTATATTTCTTTTCGCCCAGTGGCGTACCTGGGGGGGGGGGGGGAAGGCGGTGGGTGCGGTCCGCACCGGGCGGCACTTGTTATTACTTTTTAGGGGGGGGGCGGCCAAAATGTATAGATTTAATTGAAATACCTAAATGAGAGGGCGGCAAAATCGTCTTCCACCCTGGGCGGCCGATACCCAGGCTACGCCGCTGTTTTCGCCATTCTGAGAAGTTTTGTACATAGCGTGCACTTTTTATTTATTCTACAGTTTTTCAAATTCATTTAATTTTCTTTAAATTTTTTTACATATTTTTTTTAAATTTTTATTTTGCTGGAATTTGCCGCTCCTTATTAAAATGATGACGCTCTAGGCAGCTGCCTTTATCGCCTATGCCTAAAGCCGGAAATGTATATAGACACACTTCCCATTAAAATTACATCCGTCACAAATCAGATCAACATTTATAACTCGCCAATGCTTATTACTTTTTCGGGCTAAACCGGTTATAGATTTTGCCTATTGTTCAAAATGAACACATTGCTTTAAACAAATATATAATTGTGAAAAATATTCGCCTGATATTGAGTCGCTGCTTTCTAAGTGTGATGGCGTGGACTGAATTATTTTTTAGTCCAGTGGTTACTGTCTAATCTGTCAATAGTCTGCAGTCTAATGTACCACATTTAGTACTATTTGGTTGTGAATTCCCCCCCCCCCCCTTTATCCTTTGTCCATTCTCTTTCTTTGATCATAGTTTTTCTAAGTAGGTGGCTCGCGAGAAAGAAACAAGTTTCAAGGGTCATTCCATGTCAACTCAACCAGTTTTTTGACAATTGTTCACCCGACCCCCTCAGATCTTCCTGAAATTTTCAGGGCTTGTGGTACATTCAAAGTTGAGTGATTCCTGAAAATTTTAGGCCATTTGGTCAAAAACTTTCTGAGCTATGATTTTTTTTAATTTTTAAGGGTAGTCGCGAGTGCGCGTGACATTTACATTTTCGCGATATTTGAACGTGAATATTTCAAAAACTAAAAGAGGTATCAGGCTGAAATTTTCAGTATTTACTCATTGTTTTGTCCTAAGTTGAATGATGTATTTATCTTAAGTGTATCTTGCACACAAAATGCCCTAAAAATTTCCAAACATTGCACTTCAGACAGTTTTAATCATTATTTGACTCGGTATAGCCAAGAACCTATAAGACATGAAATGATGTTTGTTATACAATTAGTAAGTACCATATATGTGTTTATTATTTTGATAGAGAATTCCTGTTAATCAATAATAGTGTACTCATGGTGGGCCCCTTTAAGCATCATGGTCGTCCATTTTTGCACTTATTGCGACCCCCAGATGACCATGTGGACAGTAATTCACACTTTTCATATTTTGCACACTTGTTAACCTTGGCAAGTACTAGCTATGGTGAAAATTTCATGTTGGTGTCTTAACGCCTTCTTGGTGAAAAATTGCATGAAATTGCATGATTATACACTATTATTGAATATTGCGTAGCGAATATTTCAAAAACTAAAAGAGGTATTAGGCTGTAATTTTCAGTATTTACTCATTGTTTTATCCTGAGTTGAATGATGTATTTAGCTTAAGTGTAGCTTGCACACAGAATGCCCTAAAAAATTCCAAACATTGCACTTCAGACAGTTTTCATCATTATTTGACCACGCACGCTACGGGCCTCTTTAACAAGTATTATGGTAAATCAGCATAGCAATAAAATGTCAATCAAATTTTATGAAAAATACAGTTAGTTTTAAGTACAGAACACCACTGGTTGAGTTGACATGGAATGACCTTCAAATGTTCTCAAAGTGAGTCTCGAAGAGACCCTCTGGATTGGTGCGCTCCCACTACAGTTCACGTAAGTGGTCTTTTATCATTACTATGATATGTTGAATAAAAGTTCATTCATACATACATATATACACATACATACATACATAATAGTGATGGGACGAACCCCACCCCAAACCTCGATATTATATGACATATTATATGTTGTATTATATGCTATATTAAATGCTATATTATGTGCTGTATTACATGCTATATTATATGCTATATTATATGCTGTATTATATGCTGTATTATATGCTATATTATATGCTGTATTATATGCTATATTATATGCTGTACTATATGCTGTATTATATGCTGTATTATATGCTGTATTACATGCTATATTATATGCTGTATTATACAACTCATCACAAGCTCAATTCATGTTGATGGTGAGGCAGCTTGATTGGACAGTCACAACATTCGTATGGAACAATCCCCCTCTCCCCCATCCTAGAATGCCTAGGCAAGTATTCTACAGAGATCTTGGTCCAGGTTCCAGACAATGATGGCGTCTAAAGAAAAGGTTCGAAAATTAACCTAACTGAACACATACAGTGGACCGAAATTAGAAACTACTGCTATAGATTACCGCACAATGGCGACATTGTATAACACTAGCAGGTGACCATTAGCAAGAGAACCACTGTACTACAGCAGAAACAGCTGGACGCTATCGGGCACCTATTGTATACGCCTCAACCACTAGCATACCCTCCTCCCTCCTTCAACCCCCCCCGGTTTTTCCCCTTTGCTCCCAAACCCCTACCCCGGCCAACAAATAACATGCGAAAAATTCATATGAGACAGGTAGCAACCATGCATACAAAAACAAAAAAAAAAATATTTTTTTTGTACAGTTTTATTATTTTCTGTTGTACATTTAAATCTAGGCAACATACATAACATACAATAAAAATCACAGTGTGTGTATATAACGTATTTTATAAATATCACGTACAATTTCTGTTTATAAAAATATAACATTTATTCATTTGAAATAACACGTTTGTATAAATATATAAGTACATTTGAAATATATTGACTCAAAGTTAATTCATTTAATATAAACATTTCAAATTAAAAAAAAAAACAAGGTAGGTAAAACATCTACTGGCACAATGGCACATATACATAAAGAAATATGGTTAGAAATAATTTAGCTTCTAACAATCTCTTAAAACGTTTTTAAAATTGTATTGAACAAGCAGTGATTCAGCACTTCTCAAAATGACCACTATATCACATACAATGTATGACCATTGGTCAAAACTTACGTAAATGTCTTTAAGGAGTGATTCACTTATTACGTAACGCAGGGTCGGCCCAATTTAACGGATACTTGCGAGGCCCCTCTTCTATTTCTCTTTACAATTACAACTATGACTATTAATAAAATGTAAATTGCGGGTCCCCTGACAGGCGCGGGGCCCAATTCGGAGCAATCGGCCAAAATCGGCCTAAAGTCGGCCCTGTCAGTGGGTGGTAGGGGAAGGTTGTGTCGAATTGTGACACTCGGTGTTATAAGTCCTAATTAGTCCTTCTATTATTTCGCCCATAATTTTTCTGAACATTGTTATCTACAAGCCAATGCATGCCATGACTAATAGAACACTTTTGTTTCCAATTGATCTCATTCACAATAAACGAAATCAGTTTAAAAAAAAAAAACACCTGCTTATCATACCAATGTAAAGACATTCTTTTCCGATGACGTCATTCTCCGATTAAGGTAAAAGGTAAATATTTTGTGAAGCTAGGTGTGAAAAATCGGAATTTTCCGTTTAGGTCACCGACTAGAGCAGTTTTTTGTATGTTAATGTGGAGCTTAAAACAAATCAACTTATTGAATGGAACGTCCTGTAACATTGGTTTACAACGTTCTTTCATACTGCGTAGAGTATTGATTTGATTATGAGCACATTGATTCAGACACATTTATACAAAAAGATATTTAGGTCTCAATTCTTCGAAGATCTAAGTACATGTTCACAATAAATGCCATGATTTGTCTGAGTGGCCACTTCGAAAACACAACACCAAATTATTCACGATGAAACATTTTGTATTCAACTGTTCACTGTGTGTGTGTGTGTGTGTGTGTGTGTATTCAGACGTTGGTGTTGTCTATTAAAGGCTCGGCCTGTACTCTGTCCTGTGGCTGACCGTCTTCGTCAGTTTGTGACAGTTGCCTTAGTCGTATCTCGTTCACCATATTAATAACAGCATCTTCTCTCGTCGAAGTAATCATTTGATCATTTCCTTTGGAAAAATACATTCATTATATTAATAGTTATACATTTAAAAAATCTAAATATGAATTGTTCTAATTGTGTAACTAAGGAATCTCCCTATCCATCTATCCATCCATCCATCTATCAGTCTGTCCGTCTGTCTAGGAGTTTATCTAAGAGTCTGTCAATCTAGGATTCTGTCCATTTAGTATTTTGTCTTTCTAGGAGTCTGTCTATACAATGTATACAATAATTTGATATGACAAAATGTCCACATTCAGTTAGCAGACACCATTATCTACAAAATGTCCACATTCAGTTAGCAGACACCATTATTTACAAAATGTCCACATTCAGTTAGCAGACACCATTATTTACAAAATGTCCACATTCAGTTAGCAGACACCATCATTTACCTGCTGCCGGTGACTCTATTGTCGGTTTCTCATCATGTGTCTTAATCCTAGCGTGCTGCCGTCTGACGAGACACACTATCAGGCCGATGAGCAACAGTGTTAGCAGTGAAGCTAGTACTGAAACACACACTACCAATGTTGTCTCTGAGCTAAAGGTGATTTCTGAAAGAAAAAAAAAGAAATATTCACTTATCAGGGCCGCTGCCAAAAAAAAAAGTGGGGCAACTTACACTCTGAGAAATGGGCCCCCCTCTGCCCTACTCTTACACAAAAAGAGGCTCACTTCGCTGCTACTAAATAAAAAATAAAAATACATTTTAAAATTGACGGGGGGGGGGCCTTCAAAAAGTTTACTTTCATTAAAATTTAGTTTGTAAACTATGTCTCCAATGTATTAAAGACATGCGTCCTATTTTTTTTTTGAAACGTTTGCAAAAATCTCTGTATTGATGCGAGCAGCTTAGAACTGCATTCGTTTACATCAGCTCCAGAATCTCTGCATGGTGGGCACCCTGTGCTACTGCTTATGTTTATTTTTTTACTATGATCGGTCATTAAATCTACTAAAGCGAGTTCTGTCTGCTATGAAATTTAGAATTGTTCATTTTGGGGTCATCCCTATGTTGGTGTCACCGGGTGCGGACCGAAACCCTCCCCCCTCCCCCAAATCACTCCACTGGAAAGCAAAAACCAGAAAAAACTTTTTGATAACAGTAAATAACAAAATTGGCACGTAAAGGCATTTGCGATAAATTAAAAAAAAATCTGGCTTCATTGGAGATGGAAATAACAAATCATAAGATCGAGAAAATCATACATTAGCCAAGTCCTTTCAATACACGTAACAACTGGTCTTAAAATAGTTCTCCATATATATTTCATACGGTCACGTACTATATACAGTGTCAGGACAGTATGAGTTGTCTTACTTGTCCGGTATCCTTATGGTCATTATACAAGTACTAGACTCAAGTCTTTCTGTAACAAACTTGACATTACCTTCAGGTCTAGGGATGACCGTTGTATTGAAGCGGGCATAACAGGCCAGGCTGCAGGAGTTGTGTCTCATGACAGTGACGTTGTAGAGACCTTGATCTCGACACCAGTTCAGAAGGTCGTGGTCAGCGATGTGCCTGGGGAAACATGACTCACAGGAGCCCTGGTGGCAGAATTCATCCCCACCGCAGCACATGCCGTAGGGCAGGCAGATGTACGGTCGTTGCGTGGGACACTGTATGGCCGTCACATCAAGTAGGGAGGGCTCAAGACCTGGCAGAAAGTAAAAAATGTTTATCTGTTTGATAATTTGACTAAAAATAATATTTTTAAACTAGGTACTTATGTGTATGTATTTATGGATGAGATCCTTCATTGTAAGTATGTAACAGGGACGAGGCGTGAGTGTTGTCGGCCATAGTCATGTTGATAGATAATACTGTTTTATACTGTGATTATTGAATACTAGCTGTACCCTTCAAAACTTTTGCATAGAGTTTGATCAGAAGGCTAGGTTATTTTTGGTTTCGGACAGATCCGATTTTTTCATGATTTTATTACAATTTAAAGATGCAATATGTTGTAGAAATACAAAAAAAAAATTAAACGGAATTATTTCACATTTTGGCATTTGGCTTTCATATTTAAAAACCGCAGAAACTATTCAAGACTGTAGATTTTTAAAAAATCATTTATCGAATCGAGACGCGGGCAATACGCCATTTTGAATTATTGTGTGTATGTATGTATGTATGTAAGTATGTATGTATGTATGTATGTATGTATTTATGTATGTATGTATGTATGTATGTATGTATGTATGTATGTATGTATGTATGTATGTTTGTATGTATGTATGTATGTTTGTATGTATGTATGTTTGTATGTATGTATGTATGTTTGTATGTATGTATGTATGTATGTATGTATGTTTGTACGTATTATGTATGTATGTATGCATGTATGTTTGTATGTATGTATGTATGTATGTATGTATGTATGTTTGTACGTATTGTGTATGTATGTATGCATGTATGTTTGTAAGTATGTATGTATGTATGTATGTATGCATGTATGTTTGTAAGTATGTATGTATGTATGTATGCATTTTGTAAGTAAGTATGTATGTATTATGTTTGTAAGTATGTATGTATGTATGTATGTATGAAAGCATGTATGTATATATGCATGTATGTATGTAAGTAAGTATCTATGTATTTATGTATTGATAGACCGATGGGTGGATATGTATGTATGTGTGGCTATGTATGGATATTTATCATTTACATGTACGTATGTTACTACCTTTAAATGATTCAACCTGACTCATTATTATTCACCATAACAGTACGAATGAATACAAACACACACAAAAGCTATAAAAAGAATCTACACTGACTTACCTAGTACGTAATGCAGTGTTACAAAAGTCAAACAAATAGTAAATTGCATCTTGATTATCA
Organism: Bulinus truncatus; assembly: GCA_021962125.1. Taxonomy (NCBI): domain Eukaryota; kingdom Metazoa; phylum Mollusca; class Gastropoda; family Planorbidae; genus Bulinus; species Bulinus truncatus. The sequence goes on along the minus strand of JAGDYQ010000153.1, from coordinate 2,472,140 downwards.
GGTAACTTGTCCTTCTGGTACTGAGATGAGTCTGACTTGAAAGAATGCCACTTAAGTTGCTGTATTATATTTACTGTTACTGTTACTGTCAAATGTACAAGTCAAGTCTTGAAAATCTTTGTTATCTAACACAAAATTTAGAATCTTTTTATTTATTATTTATACAATACTATCTTAATTTTAAATAAATTTACTGAAATATTTCAAGAAATACAAACTAAGAACAAATAAATAAAATAATAACTTGTAATCAAACAATGAATAAATTGAATACATAAAAATAATTCTACATATAGCCGCATGTGAAATTAAAGATTTACCTGTGAACAATCCTATGGTCTATTTCAACCTTGTGATCCAAATTCAATTCAGACTTACTATGTATGGATTGAGGTACACACAAATTGATGACATGATATAATTATTTTTTAAAGACGTATTTAGCCACACGTAAATAAGATAAAATTAAACCACAGGAAAAAATATATATTTCAATTGACGTATTACTGTTAGTAGCGTGGTCAAACGTTGATCACACTATGTAGTTCCGATAACTTAATAATAGAATCGGAAATTTTTATTTAGATAGTTAAGTCTTCTATAACTGTCACATTCTCTGCATTCTTTTACCATGGCATCATTTTCTATTTATTTATGAAGGACGAAATACAAATATATTATATATATATGCCTGGTGAAACATGACTATATATGTAATTATATATATCTATAAGTATAAATAATCCTTACGTCATCAGTTTTTCTTAGTTCACTGGGAATTCATTTTTTTGCGGTTTCCTTTGAATTTAACTGCGACTAACGCAACTCTTGTGCAATAACCAGAAATAAAAGTCGCAATAATAATAATAATAATAAACAACTAATCGTCTTATAAGATTTTTTTTAAAGCGTGTCTGATTAAAATGTTTAATTTTCTAAATATAACGTAATCTTTTACGTATGAGGTAGCAGAGGCCATATTTCGGAGATGTTTTTATCGTTTCTTTAGTGAGAGAGTGAGTTCAAAGTGTATGCGCCTTGATAGGAGAACTAATTAGTAGGGTAGAGGAAGAGGAGGGAGGGGTACACAGCCTTCCACCGGGTGTTTACAGAGAGGTAGGCCTATACAGGGGCCGTTAGAGAATGTTTATGTTCTCTTTACATGACTCTTTGTTCATTACATAACTGAACTCGGTATGTAGGCCTTGGATATTAAAGAATTAGGTCAATACAGCAACAAGCAGCCGTTAAATAGGATAAAGTTTGTGCATCCCTGCAGAATCCTTGGTCTATAACAGATGTGTTCAAATGTGGCTCTTAGAGTTTATTGTGGCTCTTTTAGAACCAGGATTTAAAAAGAAACATAATTTAAAAAAAAAAAATCAGTTCAACTTTTTCAATGTTATAGCACTTGATATAATTTGATATAATGTTATTAGATATAATGTTATACGACATGAAAAACCAAAGATTGCCTTTTTTTTTGGGACTTAAAACGGGGCAACACGTTGTTTAGTGCAGCGGCCGACAGCTTGGGATCCAAGGACACAACATGGGGGTCCGCTAAAAGATTTGGACATCTTTGGTAGTTCCTTAACAATTAAAAATATAGATACAAATATTCGAAATAACAATGTTCGTTTGCATAAGATCAAGTGAATCACATCACATCGTTATTATGAAATAATCTTTTTTTTATATTAAATTCTTTAATCAAAAAAGTGTTAATCTATTGCTCAATTTGTGATTTGCAATTTTTTTTCAACATTATGAAGAAAAAAAATCCTGGAATAGCAGAAGAATGTTTTGATCACGCATTTGTTGGCGATAAGGAGATTTCGATACATCAATTTTCTTGGGAAATGTCAAGAAATTTCCAAGTCACTTGCAGAATTGAAGACAATGTATAGAATTGAAGACAATGTGCAGAATTGAAGACATTGCTGAAGATTTTGAAAGCTAGTCGATTAAAATGGTGAATCAATTAAACGTCTAATGTACAACTTTACTATGGTTGATAAAAAAGTAACGTTATATATTATTGTATTATCTTAGTAATAAGTTATAGGTTATTAATCATAGTATTAAAAATGGTTTTATTATAGTTCACTAAAATTTACGTGGGGAAGGGGAAACATGGAGACTTTCGGGGTCAGTACAGGTCGAAAAGGTTTGCAGACCGCTGGTCTACAATGTGACATTTATGACACGTATCTCTTAAATGTATAATCGTATTTATACGAATCAAATAACGATAACATGTCAGCTGTAGCGTAATTTACAAAAAAAAATTGTATAGTTGATTTTACAATACCATTATAATATTACTTAATCTCGCAATGTTAATAGCATTCGAGTATTTCACTGCAATAAGGAATACCTACTTCAAGTTATGTAACCCGAAATCAAATAATGTATTTACTTCAATCACAGTTATTGCCCTTTTGTCTAGAAAGATGAATGGACACAGCCAAGTGTGGAGTCCACCGGAGAAACATGCAATCACAAAATACCACAAAAAGGAAAAATGAATTTTTGAAGAGACTCAACGCTCTTTTGTACATTCGTTTTTTTTTTACTTCCTTTAAATCCGTCTAGTTTGTTCTTACATTATTTCATTTTAATTATTATTGCGTAGAAAGCCTGAAAAAGGTTCAAGTAATGCACGATAGAAACAACTAAAATTTTCTCATTTTGTAAACTATGTCAGTTTTCTAGTAGACTACTCAAACATTTATAAATTGCTTAATTAAAATGTATGAGTTGAAGACTGGGCACTATGACAGTGGTTCTAAATATTTTGCTATTCGCGACCCGCAAAAAAAAAAAAAACACGATTGTTTTTGGTCACCTACCTTAGATAAAAAAAAATATATATATAAAAAAATGTTTGTTGTACATTATCTACATTAAGTAATTTCAAAATTTGAGACGACCCACTTCAGTTAGCCCCCCCCCCCTAGGCCAAATCATCAATACATAATTTACGTTATTAAGTTACAAAAAAAGACTGTCAAACTGTCTTTTTTCACTATGTGACTTTCACAACTTTTTGCTGGTTGCGCCACTGGTTGGTTAGGTTGGTTTGATTTGTTTGTTTGGTTTGGTTAGTGTTGACGGGTAAAACGTTATTTGTGAAATGTAGGTCATATCTGCACATTAGATAGGTGGCATAAATTAACACCCACATCTTTACCTAATGGTGTGTTAGAAATGTTTAAGTGTCACGTTTTAACTTCCGACTTGCCGGGCAAAGCCGGGTGTACTGCTGGTACATCTATGATTTCAACGAACTGTTTCGCACAAATCATTGCGAGACCACTTCTGTGTTCGAGAGTATATTTGGTGCGCATTTTTTCCTCCCCATCATATGACTTTCCTGAAACATTGAATTAACAGTAAATAATGAAGTAACAGATATGTTAACTTTGTTGATATTAAAAGGAATATGATCGGAATATCAAATGTACGAATTTAGATTGATAACAAAATTAGAAATGTACAAACTTGATATCTAAGACACTGTTAGTAATATATGTTTAATAAGACCTTCATAATATGCAGAAATCACAAAACTTTCATATACATAATTTGTAGTCACTATGGTTATGTTTTGAATTAGCTGTTTGTGTTTTATTGGTAAGTAAGATATGTTCATCTCTAAGATCCTATAAATCACTAACGGGATTGTTTTTTAATGCATTTCATTCATCCAATCCTTATACGGTAGTTCAAATGTCTTGGATGCACCACGGGAAACATGGACGGGTGACTGGAAAAGTAAAAGGAAGTAACTTATATAAGGAGCAATTAGGGGAGAAGGACGGATGGCCGAGTGGTGCAGAGCGCTCGACTGTCTATCTCTGCGTCCTGTGTTCGATCCTCTGTGAGAATCAAGGGAATTTTCCCAGGTCGTTGTGAAAGTCCCTCAAGTTCACCAAGCTGGGTACCTGACATTAGCTGGGCGTCGTGAATACAATCCCTTTCTATGCCGAGGTTACAGCAGCAGATGAATTCTAAATGTCTTCATGTTTCAAGGTTGTCATAGCCGGGGGGGGGGGGGGGGTGGAGGTAGGGATAAGCTCCCACTGCCTATAAATTGCTCCCTTATGGCGTGCGTCTCATATAGCCTCTGACAACTAAGTCCAGCTCCTGGCCTGCCCGCGTGACTTAACTTCCAAGCCCGGCGAAACTGCTTCTACTGACAGGAGAAGGGGCAAAGGCGGCCACTGACGCCTCAAAACCAGTCGCTTCGGGCAGTTGGGGTTCGTCAGCCTGGGAGGGCAACCCATCTAGGGGAAGGAAAACCCTGATTCCAAACCGCTGCTGTCCTGCAGGCTCACCCACCCATGGGAAAGGCTTCGAGAGTCAAACCCGAGGAAAAATCCGGAGCCGGAGTCCCTAAGGCGGATAAACGTCACTCATGATGTACCTCCGGCAACTCCTGCAGTCAAGTCGTCCCCAAGCGTGGTGCTTTGCACCCCCTTGGACCCCGTCGACAAAGCCGAGAGGGCAGCGCAAGGCCTCCATAATCTTCTCTTTCGAGATGGACGGATGCCTACTACTACTACTAAACGTCTTCAGCCCCTTTAAGGCTAACGGAACTTTACTTTTATTTAAGGGAAAGGTGACATTCCTCACCCTCCCGGAATCCCGGAATCAAACCAGTATCTGACAATAACAACTGACGATATTAAAAGGTGTCTGACAATAAAAACTGACAATGTTAAAAGGTGTCTGACGATAACAACTGACAATATTAAAAGGTGTCTGACAATAACAACTGACAATATTAAAAGGTCTCTGCAATGGCTCTTGACAATATTGAAATTATTTATATCAGTGACAGTGTTGCTAAAAATACCCTTCGCCTCCCCAAACCATTCTTTTCTGACTATTTGTTTACTCTGGTGACAGTTGACGTCACACATCTCCGCCACCTCCCTTCCAGTACTTCCAGTACACCACCCACGCTAGCAACGACTTGAGTCGGTCAATCAGCTGATGGTACAAAAGTGTAACCTAACACTGGGCTGAGATATAATGGGATGGTAGAGGCTGACTTCAATTCATTTGAGGTCTTTCGCAAAGAATAAATAAGTGAAAAAAAAAGGTGGAACTTATAAACAGGTAGAAAGTTTGGCTTGGCGTGGCGGAGAAGCGGTCCTTCTCATTTGATTCACGCCTAAGGGGGGCCCCGCGAAAGTTAGCCGTAAGACAAAAACGTACGGTTTATTCATGCCTCGCATTTGACAGGATATCTATGGCGAGGTCTCTAGATTGCAGTGGGCTCAGACAGTTTATGGCGAGGTCTCTATACAAGGCATTTCAAGCTACGGCCCTTTCGCAGTCTTACGTGAGGCCCGACCACATTATTCATAACCAGACTAAAATTAGAAAATCTTTTTTTTTCCCTGTAATTCCTTACATTTGTTTACATATTGTAAAACACATATAACACAATGCCAGCTTCTAAACACAGCTTTACTCGCTGACATTGTCGAAGCTGTGGATGATGTATTTTTCTTTAAAAAAATCAAATCCTGACCTTATCTTCAATATCAAACAGTGTGTATCAGTGGTTTGGGGGAAACTTAGTTGAGACTAAATGAACCTAAACGATGAACACTGAGACTTTATGTTTATCGCAAACTATCATTAGCTTCCTGTCAGACCCGGTAAAGTAAATTATCAGGCAGTTGGTGGCGTTATTTTGATTTTGTGAACAATTTTTCAGATTTTGAACTAAAAGAGAATTTCCCGGGAAAGTATTTAAGCAACAACAAAAAAAAAAAACACAACATCATCGATCACTGCTTTCCGCATCATGATGGGGGCCCTTGATAATAAATTGAGACCCTCGCACCTCCCAGCCCCCATCCTATCCCAACATTTTATTTGAATTTATGCCGATAGGCGATGGGCCTGACATGGGCTCAGATCAACTTTCTTTTGAGGCGGGTTGCAAAATGTTTCGTTGTAATGGGCCCCCAAACGTACAGCCTAGGGCCCCCAAACGTACAGCCTAGGCCCCCAAACGTACAGCCTAGGGCCCCCAAACGTACAGCCTAGGGCCCCCAAACGTACAGCCTAGGCCCCCAAACGTACAGCCTAGGGCCCCCAAACGTACAGCCTAGGGCCCCCAAACGTACAGCCTAGGCCCCCAAACGTACAGCCTAGGGCCCCCAAACGTACAGCCTAGGCCCCCAAACGTACAGCCTAGGGCCCCCAAACTTACAGCCTAGGGGCACCCAAAGTATAAAGAACGGCCCTTGTTGCCGTTTTTTTTTTTGTTTTGTTTAGTTAAATGTTTCATTTATTGTCATTCTGAATTATTCATGACCGTAGCTAGCTGCCAAAGAATGTGTATTAGTAGTCTACATATCCTTCGATACTTTATAGTGGAGGACTTCTAAAATATGTCTTATGTGACCCTCGTGACAGTTCAATGTGACCGATCCGCCTCCTCGGGGGGTACTCTGTGTTTGACATGCCTGCTCTAGTCTCTCGATGCCAACATTTTTGTTTACCTTTTTCTAGTAACGATTCCGATTGTATTGCTGAATCCAATTATATGGCCAGTGCTCACTAGGGATTTGGGGGCCCGGAGGCTTGGCCTCTTTGGGGGGGGGCTGCATTTTGACATTCGACACCATGACATGAGATAATGTACTTAATATTTAAGGTAAAAAAAATTTGGGGGCCTCCATCAAGCTGGGGCCCGGGGGGATTTTCGAATTTGGACACCCTGCCCCCCCCCTTAGGTACGCCTCTGTATATGGCACTAAAAGACTGACTTGAAAAAGGCTTAGATTGTGATCGGTCTAATGAATAAAAATGTGTAATGTTCCAATTTCTATGCTCATTTCGATATAACAAAAACTTCCGACAGTTTCGACTTTCAATTCCGAAGCTCCCAACACTAGTTCACACACAGTGTCTTTTTGTACTGCAAGATAACAAACATCAATCTCTCTGTTTTTGTTTACGAAAAGATAATGTGAACCTGAAATATGATATTATTTGTTCCACGGCCATGCACAACTTATTCTCTGGTCGAATCTTTTTTTTTTCTTTCATTTTGTGTTAACTAAAGGATCGGGGGGGGGGGGAGATGTACTCTGGTCCAACAATTTAATGGTCAACACAGTCACAAACTAATCCAGAGTGACGTAGTTTATAGGCTGGAAGCAATCTGATGCTGGGTCATGTCCACCTAGCTAAAATTTACTGTGTTGTAACCGGAACTGATGATTACAAGGCTGTTATTGTGTTTTATTAAGTATTGTACTAAAGTTGACTTCATACAAAATATAAAAAAAAAAACCATAACAAACACGAAACATAAACCAACTCATCGATTACTCAAAAGACAATGACACCTAAATAAACAATTAGTGTTGTTTTAGTCCCAGGTCATATTTTAGTTTCAGTTTTTATTTCGTTTTTTCTGCAATAATTTTAGTTTTCGTCTAGTTTTAGACTTGCTTCTAATTTTAGTTTTAGTTCTCGTTGACGAAAAGTCAACATTTTCGTTAACGAAGGTTTTAGTTTTAGTTTTCGTGAACGAAAGCAACACTATATTTTAGTTTCAGTTTTTATTTCGTTTTTTTCTGTAATAATTTCAGTTTTCGTCTAGATTTAGTCTTGCTGCTAATTTTAGTTTTAGTTTTCGTCAACGAGAACAACACTAAAAACAATTAAAAAATATAAACATTCTTCATCTCCTATGAAATGTACTTTTAAGACTTGTATGTAGCTTCATGTGTACACCTCACCCCCTCCCTACATCCGTCCCCGATTTTTCAGTGGAATTCCAAAAATAAAATTAGTATTTAAGTACCAAGTAAGGTCATTTTCATATATGATTTTTTATCATGAGTTAGGGATACATGCTACATGTGCGGATCTGGTCTATATTAACCACATGCTACATGTGTGAATCTGGTCTATATTAACCATAGGGATACATGCTACATGTGCGGATCTGGTCTATATTAACCATAGGGATACATGCTACATGTGCGGATCTGGTCTATATTAACCACATGCTACATGTGTGAATCTGGTCTATATTAACCACATGCTAAATGTGTGAATCTGGTCTATATTAACCATAGGGATACATGCTACATGTGTGAATCTGGTCTATATTAACCATAGGGATACATGCTACATGTGTGAATCTGGTCTATATTAACCATAGGGATACATGCTACATGTGCGGATCTGGTCTATATTAACCATAGGGATACATGCTACATGTGCGGATCTGGTCTATATTAACCATAGGGATACATACTACATGTGCGGATCTGGTCTATATTAACCACATGCTACATGTGTGAATCTGGTCTATATTAACCATAGGGATACATGCTACATGTGCGGATCTGGTCTATATTAACCATAGGGATACATGCTACATGTGCGGATCTGGTCTATATTAACCATAGGGATACATGCTACATGTGCGGATCTGGTCTATATTAACCACATGCTACATGTGTGAATCTGGTCTATATTAACCATAGGGATACATGCTACATGCGCGGATCTGGTCTATATTAACCATAGGGATACATGCTACATGTGCGGATCTGGTCTATATTAACCACATGCTACATGTGTGAATCTGGTCTATATTAACCACATGCTAAATGTGTGAATCTGGTCTATATTAACCATAGGGATACATGCTACATGTGTGAATCTGGTCTATATTAACCATAGGGATACATGCTACATGTGTGAATCTGGTCTATATTAACCATAGGGATACATGCTACATGTGCGGATCTGGTCTATATTAACCATAGGGATACATGCTACATGTGCGGATCTGGTCTATATTAACCATAGGGATACATGCTACATGTGCGGATCTGGTCTATATTAACCACATGCTACATGTGTGAATCTGGTCTATATTAACCATAGGGATACATGCTACATGTGCGGATCTGGTCTATATTAACCATAGGGATACATGCTACATGTGCGGATCTGGTCTATATTAACCATAGGGATACATGCTACATGTGCGGATCTGGTCTATATTAACCACATGCTACATGTGTGAATCTGGTCTATATTAACCATAGGGATACATGCTACATGTGCGGATCTGGTCTATATTAACCATAGGGATACATGCTACATGTGCGGATCTGGTCTATATTAACCATAGGGATACATGCTACATGTGCGGATCTGGTCTATATTAACCACATGCTACATGTGTGAATCTGGTCTATATTAACCATAGGGATACATGCTACATGTGCGGATCTGGTCTATATTAACCATAGGGATACATGCTACATGTGCGGATCTGGTCTATATTAACCATAGGGATACATGCTACATGTGCGGATCTGGTCTATATTAACCACATGCTACATGTGTGAATCTGGTCTATATTAACCATAGGGATACATGCTACATGTGCGGATCTGGTCTATATTAACCATAGGGATACATGCTACATGTGCGGATCTGGTCTATATTAACCATAGGGATACATGCTACATGTGCGGATCTGGTCTATATTAACCACATGCTACATGTGTGAATCTGGTCTATATTAACCATAGGGATACATGCTACATGTGCGGATCTGGTCTATATTAACCATAGGGATACATGCTACATGTGCGGATCTGGTCTATATTAACCACATGCTACATGTGCGGATCTGGTCTATATTAACCATAGGGATACATGCTACATGTGTGAATCTGGTCTATATTAACCACATGCTACATGTGTGAATCTGGTCTATATTAACCACATGCTACATGTGTGAATCTGGTCTATATTAACCATAGGGATACATGCTACATGTGCGGATCTGGTCTATATTAACCATAGGGATACATGCTACATGTGCGGATCTGGTCTATATTAACCATAGGGATACATGCTACATGTGCGGATCTGGTCTATATTAACCATAGGGATATATGCTACACAGGCCCGTAGCCAGGTCAAAGTAAGCAGGAGGGGGCACCAATACCCAGCAAGGGGGCAGTTTTTCTCATTTTAGTTACTTTTTCTTTTTTTTTCCTCTTTTTCTTTTTTCAGCGGGGGGGGCACTCCATCCCTAGCGGGGGGGGGGCACGGCCCCCCAGTGCCCCCCCCCTTGGCTACGGGGCTGATCCTACATGTGTGGATCTGGTCTATATTAACCATAGTTAGGATATATGCTACATGTATGGATCTGGTCTATGTATGTTTACAGAAAAATAATTTTAGCTTATAATAATAATCGAAGAAGGAATAGTTTATTTTTCAATTTCCCTCGCAATATTCAAACTCCTTGATCTAAAACTGAGACATATTGTGTGTAACAGATGTTATTAGCTTGTGTAAAAGGACCTTCTCAAAGCCTAATTGTAAGAATAGAAAGTTTATCTCATTGGGAGTATATATATATATATATATATATATATATATATATATATATATATATATATATATATATTGTCTTGTTGGGGTAACAGAAAGATTCTCTCATTGGAGTCATACATCCCAGCACTACAATCCATCTCTGATATTTGAATAAAAAAAAAAGAATTATGTTTCACTTATCTATCTCTTGGATGAAGGTCATTTAATTGGTCATGATTAGAATATGATTATGTGAACGAGTAAAACTACAAACAGACTACAGACTACAAACAAACACGGACACCGCCTGAGGTAGAGTCTGACAGAAAGGGAACCGTTAGTTTCGCCCGGAGGGTCGCTGATAAGACACACGTTTACCTGGCAACGTACCCACTACGGTCCTAACTAATGGCCTCCTGTACACATGAACTAATTACTCCGTTCTGTGAGTCCACCCCCCCTTCCCCCCCCCCCCAACTCCCCGGTGGCTACTTGACAGCCGACACTAACTTCACAACGGCCCAAACGTCTCACTGTTTCAAATTAGTTGTTTCCATATCTTACACACTTTTCTTTTTTGTCTTCCTTTGTGTGTGCGTATGTGTGTGTGTGTGTGTGTGTGTGTGTGTGCGTTTGTAAGGTGTGTGTGTGTGTGTATGTGTGTTTGTTTAATTGCAAGTTCAACATTGTTCCCTCACCCTCCCCCCCACTATGCAAACACTCCCTCCCCCCATCCACCCACAAATAACATCTCTTTACGGTCGGGGTAAACAACGGTAAAGAACCTCTTGAACAAAAACTTCCTTCGTTTTAAGTCTCCCAAGCGGGAGAACTCCCTTGCCCCCTCCCCTGTCCCCAGGACTCCAATTCTCCAAATCTCACCCCCTCCTACCCTACCCCTCCTTTTTCATGACCGTCCGCTGAAATTTACGTCCCTTTCTGTTCCTGTCCTCCTCTCTCTCTCTCTTCTCTCTCTCTCTCTGTTCTTAACGTCCGCCATACGCACTCCCTTCTCTCTCCCCCCCCCCCAACCCCCTCAAAACTCAACTGGCCCTACTCCGAACTTTGGTTCTCCGTTTGAAATTTTTTTTTAAAGCGTTCTTCTCTTACACTGAGTTATAGGTCGCAAGGTGGGTGACAGTGTGCTACAGGTCTGTGTGTGTGTGTGTGTGTGTCATTATGTGTGTGTACTAGACCGTCACAGACAGTATCATCTGTAAAGGTGACACACATACACTCTGTCGGTACAACGGCTGTGTGTGTGTGTGTGCTGTGTGTTGTGTGCCAAATATTTTTTTTTACATTTTCGGCTCTGCTACTTAATTTTTTGTCGAGGTTGACAAGACGAAGGGATTAAATTTCATTAAAAAATTGCCAAGAATGTAATTTTTTTATATGTTGCTTGTCACACTAGTTCTGTGTTTGACTCAAGAATTTACAGCTTTTTGTTCACTCTGGTACTAGTCAGCATTTCGCTAATCGCGATATTTTGTGAATAATAGAGCATTTGCATTTCATGTGTTTGTATTACACAGTTTCTAATAGTGTGTGTGTTTGTGTAAAATTCATTTTTCTTCGGATCTTTGTGTTTTGTGAAATATAAATTTAAGTGTTAATGAATTAATACTATTAGCCTAACTAAATTCTATATGCTTTAATTGTTTATCATTAATTTTAAATTTCTATTCTGTGTTAATATTTAGTGTTAACTCAATATTTTAGCCTAGTTTGTTATCCATCGCTATGGCGACTTGAAAATAAGAAATAAAAAATTCGCTAATAACTTGTTTTCGTAGTGTAGAATCAAGTGCAAAGAAGTAATATAAAAAAAAAATAAAATGGCTGATGGTCACAATAATAATCGTCCACTGGTCAGTTCTTGTGGTCGCCAGAGACAATCAGAAAGTTGGTCAAGGGGCATGCGGCGTCCTTGCCTCTCTGCCATAAGACGTTCCTGTTCCTTCGTAGCTTTCATGGTCGTTTTCCTCTCCATCATACGTGTGGGCCAGTGCGACACCCCGGAGTGTCTGAGCCTGTCGATGGAAGCCGCCACCAGCAGAGCCGACGTCATCATCTCCGGCACGGTCATGAAAGTGACTCCGGACAGAGTGCGCTCCACCGGCTCCGCAAAGTATTTCGAAGGTTTAATCGAGATCAAGCGGGTCTTCAAGGGGGACAAGGTCCTGGAGCCTCTGGCGTCCAACACCCCTTCCCAGTTCAGGCACAGCGTCGTCACGGTGAAGGGGTTCGGCGAGCCGGCCATTTGTCGGAGCACCGTCGTCGAGAGGGACACGAAGATATTCATGCTCCGCTCGGTCAAAGGAGAGCTCACCCTGAACTCTTCCATTGTGCCCCTGACCTTGCCGAACTTGGATTATGTGGATGCCATTATTAACAGTGAGTACCTTTATATTTATCGCCCCCCCCCCACCACCTTCCCCTCTTTGTGTGTATCATCTTCAGCAAGAGCAAGGACTCCCAGGAAATATAGGCTGAGCCGTTCTTGTAGTTTTGGGAGCCCTAGGCATTGACCAATCGGGGCTCCTATGGCGTGAGCTTTATAGCGTTTTGTATCGAAAGGGGCCCATCGGGCAGGGTCCCCTTAGGTAACTGCCTAGTTTTATTATCTATAAAAAACGGTTCTGAATAAAAAGTACGCATCAAAATGTTTTGTAACTAGAGGTCTGAGAAATGTGATGGAGACATTTTAAAGGTTGTCTCTTGGTTGTCCGAATGCAATGGCCCACCTGGACCCCACTAACAGAAACGCCCCTGCTTATTGATCTGATTTATTTGATCCTGATAGGTGATTGTCTCACGGACATCGGAACATATATTTTTATTCTGTGTCCACAGTTCTTTTAAGACTACCCTTGGTTGGTTTGTAATAGGAGCCATTGTCGTCATGTGATGTTTATATTGAAAGTAAGCAATACAAGGCAGTTAAATAAATATGAAACGTATCCACATACAAACTTCTCGCGTATATTCATATATGGTCTATTCATCAATTTTAGAAACCCTGTCTAAATGCGCCTGAAACTAATTATGTATAATTAAAGAATTAACGGTTTAGTAACTGAAAGGCCATTAATAAGTATTACATTTTTCAAATAGTATTGCTGATTTGATTTTAAAGTTTAATATCAGAATTTACAGTGGGTCTTAAACTAATTGAGCATATTGCTTATAACAGGCCCTTGCTCAGGTTGCTCATAACAGGGCCTTGCGCAGGTTGATCACAACAGGGCCTTGCTCAGGTTGATCACAACAGGGCCTTGCTCAGGTTGAAAGTAACCGGGCCTTGCGAATGTTGCTGATAAGAGGGCCTCGATCATATGGGACTTATTGTCTTTGTAATATACTCAGGAATACGGAACACAATATTTCAACCTACAGGTATGGGTTCCCTATCCGCCCCTAAACTGTACCAGGACCTGGCCCTATAAGAATTACTTAACACAATAAATCCTCCAACATAAAAGGTGAGAAACATAGGCAGTCGTAAATATTAGAACCACTGACGTACAATCAACGAGTCCATGTATAAGAACCTGTGCGATTTTGGCGGACGAATTATAGCCTAATTAACATAACCATTAGTCGTCTGTGATGGGTCTCTGTCATATTATTATATATTAGCTTACTAATAATTTGTTAATTACATTGTTAATGTGAGCGAATGATGATTACTTTCTCCAGTTCTCACGCTCGATACACTCTACGGACGGCAAATTGTTAAAAAAAAACAACAACTCGTCTTATCAATTTCATTCATAAACAGTTCATCCATTCATAAAACATAAACATCGATTGGTTTTTACATACGACATTTTTTTAAGAGAAAAGGTTTATCGATGGCTGAATGAAATAAAATATGTGGATTGAGACAGGAAGTAATGCAACACCGCGTCTTAGTTTAAAAACAAGCAATTAAGCCTGTTCCATTCTGGACACAGAACGTGTTAGCGCATTTTCGTGTTATGTATCAGTACGTTTGTTAGCTTTCAGTAAATATTTGTAAATTTTGTAAATGTTTATAAATTCAATTGTGTAATGCATATATCTGTAAAAAAATTATAAAGACGTTTCTTTATATTTGAAAAAAAATTATTGTCTCTTAAATCTAACTACAAGTGGTTTGTGGTTACTGAAATAGGACTCATAATTGAAAACATTCTAAATTATAGTCATTTAATCGTCCGAAAACTCCGACAATTGTTGCATAGCTCTGATACTTTCAATTAAACTCAGAACACAAGCTTACTATTTCATTTGATGAGTTTCTTAATAAATCTTGGTGAAACTACGTGCTGCAGTATTTCGCACCAAATGAACGGGTTATTGAACGTACAAGGTGTATATATAGTATATAAACCCCTTAGGAGCCCTGAAGCCCGGCCCTCAGAGGTCCTATCGCGAAATGAACTTTTGATGTACACATGGCAGGCCAAGACCTACAAAATGATATATACATCATGGGTCTAGGACTTATAGTTGCTGAGATATAGCGCTCCTTTATTAATATAGCTTATATAGTAAAAAACGGTACTAAGGCCCCTTTTACGGCCCTGAGAGGTCAGATCGCGAAATGGAAAAAAGTCATTTCTTGGCAGGCCAAGACCTACAAAATGATATTATACATCATGGGTCTAGGACTTATGGTTGTTGAGATCTAGGGTGTACACGGACAGACGGACGGACAGACAAAACGGGGACAATAGAGCATTTTTTTTTTCGAAAATGCTCTAAAAATACCAGTGTTATCGTGTTTGAAGACTTGTACACTGTCCAGCCACGAATTTTATATTCTGTGTATAGAGCAACACAATTTATATTCTGTGTATAGAGCAACACAATTTATATTCTGTGCATAGAGTCACATAATTTATATTCTGTGTATAGGGTCACATAATTTATTCATATTCTGTGTACAGAGTCACACAATTTATATTATGTGTATAGGGCCATATGAAGTTCTTCACTGTGTTTGGATACTTTTAAAAGCCACACTATGGGATGGCATGTCTATTTAAGCAAGGCCTAAAGCCTAGTCCACACAAAGGCCTAAAGCCTAGTCCACACACAGGCCTAAAGCCTAGTCCACACCCAGGCCTAAAGCCTAGTCCACACACAGGCCTAAAGCCTAGTCCACACACAGACCTAAAGCCTAGTCCACACACAGGCCTAAAGCCTAGTCCACACACAGGCCTAAAGCCTAGTCCACACACAGGCCTAAAGCCTAGTCCACACCAATGAGCCCAGAGTCTCTACTGTGCAATCTCTTGTTATCCCATAAACCTTTTGTGAATAATTGATAGGAGCCTTTAACAATGACTCATCGAGTGACTCACCGTCTTAGTGCCCCATTAGTGCACATTGCCGTGCAGTGACAATACAATGTAATGTTTCTTTCAAAACAAGTAATACAGAAAACCCCCATATGTAGGGCCACGGGATATGCTTTACGTTTCCCAATGGAAGTGTCGTAAAATTGTGTGTGTAACTTGTAAAGCACAAATTACCTGAAATATTCTTACCTCTAGTCCCTCACTATTATTTTTTTTTCTAAATTGACTTTTTGAATTTTGCTGACTGGTTTAATTCAGAGATGGTAGCAGTGTTGCGGCAATCAGAGATGGTTGTGACAGTTTTGACACATGTAACAAATGTTTTGACATGTCAGATCTACTGGACTGTTTGCAAGATGAGAGAAAAGTTCAATTTAGTTTTTTTTAAATACATAGGGAGCATGAAAATAAATGCACTCATCTATCTATCTATCTATCTATCTATCTATCTATCTATCTATCTATCTATCTATCTATCTATCTATCTATCTATCTATCTATCTATCTATCTATCTATCTATCTATCTATCTATCTATCTATCTATCTATCTATCTATCTATCTATCTATCTATCTATCTATCTATCTATCTATCTATCTATCATCTATCTATCTATCTATCTATCTATCTAATCTATCTATCTATCTGTCTGTCATAAGTATGTCTGTGTATATATTTCAACAAACAATAACCAAAACGTTCAGTCAAGAATTCCAAAATAAATGATAAATGCCATCTTTAAAAATAAGAAACAGCCTGAAATAATAATATCTCACATAACTCAAAAGTTCTGGAATGTGAACAATATATTTCTAGCCACAATAAAAACGAACCAATTTTTAAAAAAAAAATCCGCCACGTCAAGTGTTTATCTAGTGGGGGGGGGGGGGGGCTAACCTCTGTTGTTTAGGGCGTCTTTATTGTCCGCCCCCACAACTCCGTCCTTTATCACCCTGGGTAATTTCCAACCCCCCCCCCTCCCCCCAGTAACACAGTTTTCATTGACTGTTCGTTTCGTCTCATTAGTTTCTTGACCTACATTGGATCGGGAACTTGAATTCGTAGTTCACACTCCGACAGTGGATTTTTTTTTAAAAATTAATAATGTGTGTATATACTAACATAGTGAATTTTAGTTTAATATTTCTAAATGTATGCAAGGCTGCTTGAGGTCCTGGTGTAAACAAGGTTTATGGGTTTATCTACCGATCAAATGATTGATTGCAAATTAATTACACTAATTACGTGAGTGCGTTACCCAAAAAAAAAACCGGAAATGCTCCGGGTTTTACCCTTCCCCTGTGTCGACCCCCCTCCCCCGAAATATGCCATCTCCCCGGGCATGTGTTTATGTATAACACTGTACCCGAATTCTTGTATGAGACATGTATATTAGAAAATTGCTACAAAATATTAATTCTGCCATGTATTTACTAAGTATTATTTATACTCGTACTGAGATTTTAAATGTGAAAGTTCAAAACAGATATCTTGTATTGTACTATAATTGTACTGTCACCAGGGTCAGTGTACCTTGTAAGTTTGCGAGTTTTTGTGAGAAACATAACGATGTACAGGCCTACTGCGAAATATGTGTGTTGTTGTCATCTGTGAGCACTGTTGTCATGTGTGTGCGTTGTTGTCATCTGTGAGCACTGTTGTCATGTGTGTGCGTTGTTGTCATCTGTGAGCACTGTTGTCATGTGTGTGCGCTGTTTTCCTGTTTATGTGCGGTCTTGGCGAACAGCATGCGCGCGCCCAGCCTAAATGTTTTAACTCTAATCTGGGGCACTTAAACTCAAGGACCGAACTAGGCACTAACCTACCATTGTATGGAAATTGAATATTTCAAACAATAAGGTACCAATAGGCCTATACTGGTTTGTCCGTGTACCTTTACTGTTGTTATGACAGCTCTATTACATATTACACATCCTTAAAGGTAAGCTCTGTGTAAATGTCCGCCATACCTGAACTGCATTATTTTTATTCGTATCAAGTGCCCCTTATAAAAGTAGGAAAAGAACAACAATTGTACCACACACCGCAATGAAAACTACACACACGTCGTCTCTTGTCTATTGTGTACTAAATTGTAGCTTATCTGCCAACTTTTTTTCTTAAGTTCTAACCAAAAAATATATGAAACATCTTTAGATTATACTAAATATATAGCAAATAATCAATATTTTATATCTTAATTACAAAATAAAATTATACAGATGTTTTATTTTATAGTGTTTTATTAAAGCTAGATTTCACCAAAGATTTCTAGATCTGGATTAAAAAAAATAGCAGAATTGGCAGCCCTGTATTATGTGAGGAGGGTCTGGATTTAACTTTCCCACGCAGGTGATTTATCTCGTCTCAGAATCAAATTAAGTGTATTGACATCAAGACCACATGTATTGTTGCCTGATACACAGTAGTGTTAAACATTATTGGATTCAGTAGAGTTAAACATTATTGGATTCAGTAGTGTTAAAAATAATTGGATTCAGTAGTGTTAAACATAATTGGATTCAGTAGTGTTAAACATTATTGGATTCAGTAGTGTTAAACATTATTGGATACAGTAGTGTTAAACATTATTGGATTCAGTAGTGTTAAACATCATTGGATTCAATGAATTTAAGAAAAAAAATGTCTTCTTGCTCCCTAAGATAACATCTGTTTGCTGTTTGTCTGATTTGAAGTCTGCCTGTTTATTTCTATCCCCCACCCTCGTCAAGTAAATTTAAGGTCATTTTTTATCAGATTAATCATTTGCTGGCGTTCACCCGTGACCTAAAGACGTTTTGTCATTATCCCTCCCAGTGTCCCGGTCAGATAGGGACATGTCCCGGCCAGCGGCTCTCAGTCTGAGACCCACAAAACTTGTGACACATTACTCACAGAACATTTGTGGCACGTTTATACTTTCACCAGAGTTTTAAGATCAACACAAAGTTTGGTTTGACATACAGACTATAATGGACGCTTATGAATTAATTCATTGCCCTTATCAATGCTCTTAAACAATTTGTAGACGAGGTAGGGGGAGCCGGGAGACCTGGGGCAGGGGAGACAACCCTCCTACACATGCCAGACTGCTCCACTCAAAATTCTCATTGGTCCGATGTTTACCCCCCCCCAATCCCCTAAAAAATATTAAAAAAAAATAACAGAAAAAAAAAAAAGCAAATACAATTGTTTCCACCTTTTAAGCTCATGCTTGCTTCGCTCCTGCCAGAGAGGCCGTTACTTTTTGACCTAAATTTACTGAAACTTTTATTTATATAAAAAATTATTGGTCAACAAATTGTCAGGTTAAAGGAATATAAACACAGCAATTAAATTTAAATTTAGAGACATTTGCCCCCCCCCCCCCCCCTCCAAACATTCACAGCCTTTAAAAGTAAAAAAAAAAAATCTAATAAATAAAAAGTTTCGAGTACATCAACAAGCATTGTGTTTGTTTTTAGATTCTGAGTTCAACATGTTTGTTGACCTTTTGCCTTTCGTTGAATGCGGATAACATTTTGACAGATTTCATTACATTTGATTGTTTATTTTAAATGCCAAACCATCACAACAGGGACAGCAGAAAAACATCGCGTTCACACACATTTAATGACAATAGACATGTTTACAGGTCATACACATTGCTGTTCCAATAGACTTGGGATCCATAAATAACAAACACACACATTACACATATTTATTTATATGCTCTATTCATATGGCCGTCTCAAAGTCGTGGGGTTCCTAGGCACTTTTGTATGCAGTGGCGCAACCAGGGGGGGCAGGGGGGGGCTTCAGCCACCCCCCTTGGCCAAATCATCAATACATAATTAACGTTATAAAGTTACAAAAAAGACTGTCAAACTGTCTTTTTTTCATACTGTGAGCCCCCCCCCTCCAGCATTTTTTGCTGGTTGCGCCACTGTTTGTATGTAAAAAGGGGGCAGGGCCCACGCTAGCGGGTAAGTAACTCTCGGCTCGACAAGAACGCAAAAAAAAACAACAAAAAAAAAACAATATGCATGAATATAAAAGTCTAGTCATGTAGATCTTAGAAACGTATATGAAACATGGATTGCAAAGTTGATAGTGAACTTGACTCACAAGCAAAGGGTACAGGGTTCAATCCCCGGTATAGACACAAAAAATATTCGCCGCTAGCATGGAGAGGTGATGGGCGCCGCCAAGTCAATAAACCCACAGGAAGGGCGCATGAAAGCACAATATATATATATGACTGTTGATGTGTCCATTCGCTCCCCCAATGGACAACATCAGTTGTCTTCCAACAATCCCTTGAACTACTACCGATTGAAACAATTTTAATATGGATTAAGACATTTGAGGAGTTATACTTAATTTAAAAACGCAAAAAAAAAAAACAAAACGGAAAGTTTATTTCCTCTAATTGTTTTATTTTAATTTAAAAAAGAAAGTTAAATATTGTAATAACATAACATTCTTTTCGATAAAAATGGAGAAAAAAGAAAGAAATCAATTCTTTAAATACAGTAAATTATTTATTTGGAATAGAGTTAAATAATGCGTTACTAATTAATCAAACCAAACTGACTGCAACATCATAACCGAATATCAATTGACTTTTTTTTTTATACTGCTACCTCACTTGTTCTGAGAGGGGAAGGCCGCAAGGGTTGGGGGGGGGGAACTGGAGCAGGTGACATTCAATAAAACTTAGTAAGGGTAGCTGAGGTAAACATTTTGAACCATCTGCGATAGTTGTCTATTCATTATTTGTGTGTCTGCGGTCATCTAAATAAAAAACACGCCAGAAATGTAAAACAATCAATTTAAGTCTTTTCCGTTTCGGACAAAGGACATTTTAGAGCATTTTCGTGTAAGCAGTGGCTACGGGTACGCCGGACGAAATCCGAATTTTTTTTCCGGGTTACAGCCATAGATTTTTGCTCCACGTGTATGGGTTTTGATAAATAGAGAGGGAAGTAATCATGTTGAATAACTGTTACAAAAATAAATAATGATTACGCCCCTTTGATTAGCTTTTATTATTTATATTTAAAATATAAGCAAAAACGGTACTTAAAACGCCCCCTTTTTCGGCCCTCAGAGGTCAGATCGCGAAATGAACTTTTGATGTACACTTGGCAGGCCAAGACCTACAAAATGATATATACATCATGGGTCTAGGACTTATGGTTGCTAAGATATAGGGCGTTCTTTATTAATATAGCTTATATAGTAAAAAAAAGGTACTTAATACGCCTCCTTTTTCGGCCCTCAGAGGTCATATCGCGAAATGGACCAAAGTGTTTACTTGGCAGGGCAAGACCTACAAAATGATATATACATCATGGGTCTAGGACTTATGGTTGTTGAGATCTAGGGTGATGACGGACAGACAGACAGACAGACAAAATGGGGACAATAGAGCATTTTTTTTCGAAAATGCTCTAAAAAATAAATGTTGTAGATCCACTGTAAATGTACATTGGATGTAGGTAACTAATAGAAACATGCTACTTGTAACATTGGTTCACCGGCCACATTGTTCTAACGGTTGCCCTCTCTACCACTGGTCTATCTTCCCCCCCCCCCCCCCCACTTGTGTCGGTACTGTGACGCCGACATTAAATATTTACTAACGGCAGCAGGATGTCCGACCCATGCCTGCGGACGATCAAATCGGAGGTTCTTGAAGATTGACTGCAAACTGTCCGCAAACAACGTCTTGGTGAGACTGTGACGATTTGAGATACTAGACCATTTACATAACGTTACTGGATTTACCTGATATTAGTATATTTATCTGATACTAGACTATTTACGTGAAACTAGTCTATTTACATGATACTAGTTTGTATTTGGTGATACTAGTGTATTTGCGTTATACTGGTCTATTTGCGAGATACTGGTCTATTTGCGTGATACTGGTCTATTTGCGTGAAACTAGTCTATTTACATGATACTAGTTTGTATTTGGTGATACTAGTGTATTTGCGTTATACTGGTCTATTTGCGAGATACTGGTCTATTTGCGTGATACTGGTCTATTTGCGTGATACTGGTCTATTTGCGTTAAACTGGTCTATTTGCGAGATACTGGTCTATTTGCGTGATACTGGTCTATTTGCGTGATACTGGCCTATTTGCGTGACACTAGTCTATTTGCGTGATACTTGTCTATTTGCGTGATACTATATTAAAGTGTATCAATACCAACATCTGTTTTGAGTCATTCTACACTCTACTACAGATCCCAAAGTTGAGTCATTCTACACTCTACTACAGATCCCATAGCTGAGTCATTCTACACTCTACTACAGATCCCAAAGCTATTCGCTTAAAATGAATTTTCCCTAGCTAGAAACAATCTTTGTCACATGATTATACCTCCGTGAACTTCCTAGACAATCTTTCAAAAAACATTTTGCACATTCTGGCACGCGATGGCAGTGTGGTAGAGCGCTCGATCCCTGCTCTCGAGTTCGAGCCCAACTGAGTGCCTGGAGTTAGGGGTCCGATCGATGATCCTCAGTCCACCCAGTTAACAAATGGGTATACCCAACGTTTGCTGTGGAAAGTAAAGTCAGCTAGTTGCACAATCCCATAGAATAGCCTTGGCTGTAGAGACAGATGAACTCTACTGCAACTGACCCCGATGGTTTGTCTAGGGAAAAATTACTTTTTTTTTTGCACATTCGGACATAAAAAAGTTCAACCTAAAGCATGGTAGACTTTTTTTGTCGTTTTAAACTAAATTTATTTCATGCTCTGCTTTTAACAGTTTTTTTTTTTACGCTTTTCGCCTTCATCACATAATTTATTCACTTGTTGACAAACCCTTCTAGGTCATGACTGAACACATTATCTTTGTTCACTTGTTTTCATTGCATTTTATAACTTGATATATTCTTCACTAAACAGTGTATCATTATTTTTTTTTAACTAGAAGAGATAATGCATGAATAATAGGATATGTTAGGTATAATCTAAAGCAGACTATGGCAAACGTCTATCTATCTATCTATCTATCTATCTATCTATCTATCTATCTATCTATCTATCTATCTATCTATCTATCTATCTATCTATCTATCTATCTATCTATCTATCTATCTGTCTGTCTGTCTGTCTGTCTGTCTGTCTCTTAGATTCTCCACCCCACGGCCCACACACATCGACACTGAACAAAGATTGAGATTAATTAGAGAAAAAACATCTAGCATACTGCTAAAAATTAAGAGCTGTAAACAAAACGCGTCAATACCTCACTCAAAGAAGAGCTCATAGTAAGTAAACCGGCGTCTAGAACCTGGAAAGTTGGTGGTGAAATCTGATTAAAAAAACATAAAACAAATAACTTAATTATAATAAATTAAAAGAAAGAAACACTGAACGAAATTTTGGCACATAAGAATGGCGAAAATTCAGCCCGCGGGCAGCCTGTAAACATGTCTGCTACAATGGAAACCTCATAGCCCCACCCTACACACGTGTCCTAGCCTACTAGATTTGTTCAAAGTCTGTTGGAGGTGTAAGTAAGCAGCCCAACACCTACCACTCTACCAGGTATATGTGTATCAACATCCCCCCCCCCACACACACAGTATCTGTTTCCTCGCTATTGACTTTATTGTTGCAGCTATTATTGTGAACCGTTCTTTAACCCGGTGTTCAGGTAAAGTTGTTGAGATTTTTTTATTTTATTTTCCAATAAGAACTGACGAAGGTATGTTACAAGGTCAAAGATATTGGAACTCTAGTTGAACTTGATCAGGAGAGGTTAACGAAGAAGTTAAAAAAATTATTGAAACAACGATACGAAACAATCACCCCAGTAGAGTTGGCAACATGTTATTTGGTTTTAAACCTTATATATGTAAATGTTTTATCTTTCAAAAACTAGAATAAGCGTCCATTGTGCTATTAATATAAACTAGCTGTACCCTGCAAAACCTTTACATAGAGTTATTTCCCCTTAGGCTTGATCGGTAGGCTAGATTTTTTTTTTTGGTTTCAGGCAGATCCGATTTTTTCATGATTTTTATTTACTATTGTTTACGTTTGATGGTTTTAAACTGGAATACTGTTGTATTAATTCTTTACTTTCGATTTTACACACAGCCCAAAATCGCTTTTATTTATGTAATACTATTTCAATCGATAAAAACATGTAATTGAATATTTTCACAAATGTCTGCATGAATTCAATATTATTGGTCATAATTGGAGAGTTAAGCTTGTAAAAGTTATACTCTGACCTCATTAAGTAATGTGTAATTATTATAAGGAACTTAAAATGATCGCCATTAACACTTGACAGTGAAAATAAAAAAAAAAAACTGGATGATGAATGATTCTCTTGACAATTGACAGATTGTGTCCCCCACCTGAAGGTCAAGGTTTGATCACAAAACACAGACACACCCCTTTTATTTAGGTCACATTCACGTGTGGATAGAAAGCTGTAGATACAGTCAGCAGGGCCGCCGCAAGAAGGTGCGTTCCGAGCTCTATCAAGGGGTCTCTGTCCAGGGGCCTTCTAACAAACTCATGGGCCCAAGGCACTTTTTATCTGAAGGGTCTAAGTCATGGGTGGGCAAACTTTTTGAAACGCGGGGCACATGTGTCCTACTCTTAAATTTTTGTGGCGCATGGGACTGAGCGGTTTTCATGGTGTTATCCACTGGGGTCACCGAAACAAAGAGTGAGATGATGAGGTGTCAGGAGTCCCACTTGCAATCAACCAACGGGTCACTCTAGAAATCTCTGGACACAGCTACATGTGTTGCAACGACGTTGTGAAACCAAGTTTTGACTCTCAGTCAAAGAAATTTCAAGCTTACCAATAATCTGTAATTAACTTTTCAAAAAAAAAAAAAAACCAACCCAGTGTAACGTAATATAAACAACACTAAAACTATTCATTTGAAGAACATCTTTCCATACATGTATCCCTCAATTTCCATTAATGATGACTTACTATTGCAGAGTTTAAAAAAAATCTTGCTGAAAATAGAAACATTGTAATTTTGTAACGATTTCCATAAATGCTCATTTTTTCCTTCATATTTAACTCTGTACATGTATTACAAACAGTATTGAAGTCCATGTCACAATGAGGCTTTCAACTATTGGTCATATTTAACTCTGTACATGTATTACAAACAGTATTGAAGTCCATGTCACGATGATGCTTTCAACTATTGGTCATATTAAATTACTTTTGACTCTCTTCTCTCATGTCCACTTTGTCTTTTGTGCAATGTCCACGGAGGAGTGATCTGCACGGCCGCAGCAAGAAAGAGACTTGTTAATGGCCTCGAGTCTTTTCAATGATCTAGTTTGCTGCTCAATGCTTGGCACTTTTTCCGGATGTCAGTGGGGGGGGGGGGGGGGGGCGTAGGTTTATTTAGAATATATTTGGGGAGGGGGGCCTAGATATTCAGGCTGCAGCCTTAGTTTGGTAAATGACTGAACACGTTTTGCAATCAACCATCTTGTTTTTTAACTACACATTCAGTTAAACATTTATACGTTTTATTAAATGTTCACTACCTGTGAAAGACAACATCTTATAAACGTCATCCTTAGACCCAAATACACTAATATGGTGGGGGGAGGGGTGTATTTCATTCATATTATAGACACATTAAAACTACATCAAAAAAAAAATAAACCCTGGTCTTTTTACAACATGGTCATATCGTCATCACTGGCGCGAAACGTTCTACGTCTGCTACGAACGATTTCTGTCGTTTGAATAGCCAGATGGTGTCTGTGTTATGTAGATAGAATTAATGTCCAGATAAATGGAAGAGAAATGTAGATACTATTTGAGGTGACTGTCACGTTTTAATATAGTGATATTCCTCAGAGCCAAAAAAGAATGTTTAAATTTTATAGGTAGAAACATAAATCAGGAACGACAACTACGGGCTACACAAAGGTTAAACTTGCCACTTGTCCCCGCCCCCATCCTTAGGGAGATAGATTGCAATTGTCCTCTAGGAATGTGCAAGGTTTAGCACACACTCAAAATAAATAGCATGTGTATATTTGTATTTAAATAGTCTTTGGCATGAGTGCGTGGGCTTAGGCGTAGAATACTGTAGACGTGTTGAATGTATAATAAATGTATGTATTCATATGCGGCATTGTTGTATGTATTCATATGCGGCATTGTTGTATATTTTCATATATAGCATTGTTGTATGTATTCATATTTTGCCTTGTTGTATCTATTCATATTTGGTGCTGTTGTATGTATGTCGCATTGCTGTATACATTGATATGTGGCATTGCTGTATGTGTTACATGTTGCCTTGAAAATATACATACATACAAATAATAGTCATAGCATGGTGCCGTTAAAACAGAAGAAGAAATATTAATTACAATTTGCTTAAACTAAACTTTTTTTTATTTTATTATTTACTCAAAAAGAAAATAATTAAAAATTTTCAGTTGTAGATTTGTAATATTATTTTGGGCTTAAAAGTTCATTGTTTGTTTCGTATTTCATTGTTTATATTTCTGCTGCATATTCTGTACTTTGTTCTAAGATACATTTATTCTCGGGAGCGACCGATAATCGGATCGGTATCGGTATCGGACCGATATTGGCACTATCGGTTAATATCGGATCGGCCGATCGTTGTAGGGAACGACCGATAGTCAAACCGATATTGGCACCAATATTCCCTCTAAGGTGAGGTATGAAGTGAGCCAAAAATTTTGTCTCTGAGCGACATTTTGTTTGAGGCTAGAATTTGTGAGCGATTTAAGCGATTTCGTCCGTCGGAGTGAGCGATCTTACGTGTAATATGGGCGACGCTCTGAATTCGTGTGAGCAATCGCTCACGCGCTCACCTTAGAGGGAACATTGATTGGCACTATGGGTTAACTATCGGACCGGCCGTTTTTTGGCTACCGATACATTGTTTTTTTTTTTCACAACAGAGTTGCAGAAAAAAAAAATCAGTAAATAACCCAATTCTATAACCAGAAAATAACCCAATTCTATAACCAGATCAGACAAGATTTTAAAAAAAAGGAAAAAAATCCCGTACACAGAAATTGTCACGTCTACATCAGTGATATGACCTTGAAACAATAGGATTGGCATTTCTTAATTCTAATGTATGACCTTGTATGATACAATTAGTGAACATCTGTGTGTATTTTTTTTTGGGATGGGAAGTGGGGGGGGGGTAAACAAGACACGCGTGGGCGAAGTGTTACAAAATATGTGAACATGGTTCATATACGTCATACAGCACGAGGAAAAACACGTGTTTTGCATTGTTGTTTCTTAAGGGGCTGTCCATTAATTACGTCAACAAAATAGCGGGGAGGGGGGGTCAGAAAATTTTTGACAAGGGGGAGGGGGAGGTCAAAAAAGTTGACGTCAACAATGTTACTTTTTATAATATAATATAATTACTTAATAAATAGTAAAATTAAGCAGCGTTTGTAGTTCTGTGTTACACACTCGCTTAACATTCATTATTTTAATTAAACTAACTATATTCCTATTAATTTTGCCACATAAACATTTTGGAAGCCACCTTTTTTAGGGGGGAGGGGGTAATCAAATGTGGACTTAATTTTATAGGGGGGGGTCTCTGGAAGTTTGACAAGTTGTTGACAAGGGGGAGGGGGGGAGGTAAAAATCGCCAAAAATTTGTTGACATAAATAATGGACAGCCCCTAAAAAGAAAATATCGGTATCGGTAAAAATGCTGGGGGAAAAAATCGGTATCGGACTATCGGTAAAAAGGCATATCGGTCGCTCCCTAATTTATTCTGTTACGGCGCAGAGGAAGTGTTGGTAGTCAAATTCTACGTGTGTATATGTCAGGGGGTGGGCAAACTGTTTGCATCTCGGGCCGCATTGGGTTCGTAAATTTGACCGACGAGTCGAACAAAGAGTAGGTGAATTGTGATGACGTGAACTAAGTAAATTAAATGTTAACGCCATAAACTGATTAATTACAGTAAGCCTAGTGCCATGCTTCACTCTGAAACAGATGGCGAGCCACAGGAACGGATTTAAACTGTTCGGCGTGCCGGACTCGGCCCGCGAACTTTAATTCGCCCATGGTTGGTTTATGTAGCTATGTCTAGTTATATCATGTGGGACGGATGGCCGAGTGGTGTAGATACTCGACTGTCGACCTGAGAGTCCTGGGTTCGATTCTCGTGAGACCCATGGAATTTTTCCAGATGAAATTTGGTGCAAAGTCGTCCCACAAGTCCACCCAGCTTTAAATGGTTACCTGACTTAAGTTGGGAAGTAAAGGCGGCTGGGCGTTGTGCTAACCACATAATCCCTTTATATGCCGAGGTTATAGAAACAGATGAATTCTACACTTCATCTGCCCCGATGGCCCGATAAGGCTAAGGGAACTTTACTTTTTACTAGATTTCTTCTAGGCTTTGGGGATTATACACAGTGAATATAGATTATTGATCAATTAAAAACTCTTTATGCACTTGGGTGTTGTTTTAATGTATACACGTGGCGATGTATTTAGCAGGTCATTTCGCAAGACTATGGGGCACAGATGAATGCAATGTTTCAGTAAAATATCATATGTACCAAACCAAATAACGCTGAAACAGTCACCTCGCTATAATAATGGAACAAATGGCTTAAAAATTTATAAAAAAAAATTAAAACTGGTATGAATTCTTATGAAGATGCTGTGCTTAATGCAAAATGTCTGTCTGTTGTCACAGTTTCATTTATTTATATATATATATCTGAATATTTTCTCATCACCCGGCATTTTATATCTCTAATCTCATCTATTTTACTTTATTTCTCGAATCCCCTTTATGCCGCGTACTTTTCACATCTTAACCTCTCTCTCTCTCTCTCTCTCTCTCTCTCTCCCTTCATTATTGTTTTTTTTTCCTCCCCCTTCCCCTTCCCCAACCGCCCACCTCCCCCCATGGTATTTATTTCCACTTGAGCGCCAAACGCCACAGTATACTAATGTTTCTTAGCGTGGTCCACTTGTACAGTTCGAGATAAGAGACGCCCCCCCCCACCCCCACTCCCGCCCCCGTGTTAGCGATAGCTCCCCCCACTCCACTAATGTTATCAGCTATACGTTAACTTCATCGACTTGACTTGTCGGTACACTTCTCCTAGTCCCTTAATGTCCCCAGATCATACGATGGCGACGCTTCTTGTCCGCGGGGTCACATTAAGCCACAATACGGCTTATCTGCTGTCCCCCCCCCTTCCCTCTCCATTTCTCAACTCGCTACCACCGTCGTCCCTTTCTCACGTATCACCCGTCGCGAATTTTTGACGGTTCTAAAAATTTGATCTTAAAAGTCTTTCTTGTTTGTCAAATGTCCATTAGCAGCCTTTTAGAGGTATTTTTGTTAAATGTTACAGAACCTCTGAGATTGATATCTACTCTAATTGTTTAGTGATATCGACTGTTTTGAAAAATTGCGGTTTTAAAGATTTTGTATCTCGCAAAGTACCTGTTGTCTTGCGAAAATCACTTAGCAGCCATAACTTCTGAGATACTCACGAAAGAATTTAAGAATCCATTTAAATATTTCTATAAACTTTTGTAAAATAAAGCAACTTTTATGTTCTTATTCAATGTAATAACTGAAACGTACAATCCGTTTTTTCGGGATTTCGCTATACGCTTTAGTCCAACTTGCACTGTCTGGACGTTGTCGTATTAGGCGAATTTTAGGAAATTGAAAACCAATTTAAAAGTGGTATTCTCGTAGACAATGTACTATTTAAATGTTAGAAATGTTTAAATCAAGAGGCGAATAGCTAGCTATAAAGAGAGAAAGGCGTCATGTAAGTACCGGTATCGTGTACACTACCAGTCCAATATCGTGTATAGTACCGGTCCGATATCGTGTACAGTACCGGTCCGATATCGTGAAAAGTCCGATATGATAGTGAGGAAGATTTAAATGAAGTGCGCAATCGACGTGTAAAAAATGACGCAGTTTGTTTTCAGTATGTGTATATGACGTGGTTACAAGCAGTAAACATTGTGTGGGCTACAAAAAACTCTATGTTTAGGGTAACGGTGTTGCTATCTGTTCTGATTAGTTTGTACACATTAAATAAATGTAATATATATATATATATATATATATATATATATATATATGGTTAGATAACTATTTTTGATTGTGGTGTAGTAGGGTCAGCTGGGATACGGTAATTTACGCCATTACCAAATTGAAAACTTCAAAATATTCAGAACTGTGTCTTTCAACTCGATTTATTGATAATAGAATTAATATTCCTTCAAATGTCATTAATTTATATCTGTAGATGTTGCTCGGGATTTTGCGCCACGCTATAGTTTGTTTAGTTATCTATATTTCTATTTATATCTCTTCTTTCAACTAAGGAATGTTTACTTTTTTAGTACATTTTAATGAAAACTTATTTTTGAAAAACTTTTTTTTAGATTTTGTATTTATTTAACTTTTGAACTAGAGGCCATAATTATTTATTTATAGACTAAATGTTAGATGCTGTCTGGGTTACAGTTTACACATGTCTACGTAAGTCTATTCCCATCACTGACTAATCAATCATTCATCTTTCGTCTACATGAACTGATCTATCAAAGTACAATTTAAAAAGTTATGTTTCAAACTTTAATTTCCCCCTGTTCTATCTGCAACACTTAAATCACATGATTGCTTATGTATATTTTCTACTGCAGATGAGAACAATTTTCTAGCTGACCACAAATGGTCGAGCAGACGACTGATTGACGACCGTTGTTAAAAATGTTTGAACATTTCAAATATCTAGCTGTTCACTCTGAGGTAATTTCAGCGTGAGTGAAAACGGAAAGGGGCTCTCAAAATAGCGCGCCCTTCTAGTGCTCATTGCTAAAGTATTGTAAACGACACCCCTGGATGGCGGCAAAGATATCATGCTCATTATATGAACTGTCCATCACTCTACTCGTGATCATGTCCTTCTGTCATATTCCCGGTGCTGGTCCTGTCCTTCTGTACTATCCCCTCTCCTGGTCATGTCCTTCAGTACTATTTCCGCTTTTGGTCATGTCCTTCTGTCAATTTCCGGCTTTTGGTCATGTCCTTCTGTCCTATTTCCGCTTTTGGTCCTGTCTTTCTGTCCAATTCCCACCATTAGCCCTGTCCATCTGTTAAATTTAACTAACATTCAGCTCCCAGTAGTTTGACCATGTCAGTCTTAATTAAACAATAATCAAATGTCATAATGACAAGTTGTGCTAATAAAGATGATGTTGTTACATACGACACAACATTTAATTTTGTTAAAAAGCTTTGGCACATCCCGGTTTAGTCAGTTTCTGGCTCGCTCTTTCCAAACAGTAACTGGATAGTGATGCTGAGTAAAACATTTATAGTTGACGGTCAAATCCTCATCAAATATATATTTTGTATCGATCTACATACACATCGATCTATCAGCGTGTCGGCTTCTTCATCTTCCTTCCTTCCTGTCCATTCGTCTGTCTGTCGGCCTGTTAGTGTTAACTTCGTACAATTTGATATCTAGCTCTTCTATGTTAAAATGGTAGATAAAAAGACTAGTCTTAAAAATACGTGAATTAGCAGCCTCTGAGTGACTAGCACAATGGTGGGCAAACATTATAAATTGCAGGCCACAGTTGGTTCTTAAATTTGTTAGAAGGGCCAATAAAGAGAAGAAATCTGACAGAAGAGACCAACTGATGGAGTGTTTATATAAATTAATAAAAATATACTTTACAGATGGAGTGTTTGTATAAATTAATATAAATATACTTTACAGATGAAGTGTTTGTATAAATTAATATAAATATACTTTACAGATGAAGTGTTTGTATAAATTAATATAAATATACTTTACAGATGAAGTGTTTGTATAAATTAATATAAATATACTTTACATTGAATGGACGGGCCGGAGGAAAACCGCCCGTGAGCTGTGGTTGTCCCATATCTGGTCTAGTATGTATACCTGTGTAATATGACCTAAGGGAAAGTTATTTTTATATTGACCATGTTGAGACTAGACTACGAATTATGCTATTTCGTTTAGTCGAAACTTTGTTCAAATAAATCTAACGGCCTTGCTTGCTGTTACTTTTCTCTTACTCTGCATGTACCCGAGCATCATGCATTCTTTCTTTTTTTCTGTATTTACAATATTAGAAACAGTGTCGATCTTTTGGAGTGGCGTCTTTCAAAATTTAATGAACTTAATTTAAATTAAACTAAAGAAAAAAAAAACAACAAATGGTTCATTGGGGGCCACAACAACTGGCTCTTTGATGGCCACAACAACTGGCTCATTGGTGGCCACAACAACTGGCTCATTGGGGGCCACAACAACTGGCTCATTGGGGGCCACAACAACTGGCACATTGGTGGCCACAACAACTGGCTCATTGGGGGCCTCAACAACTGGCTCATTGGTGGCCACAACAACTTGCTCTTTGGGGGCCACAACAACTGGCTCATTGGTGGCCACAACAACTGGCTCAACAATTATAAAGACCGTATAAAGACTATATAAAGACTGTATAACGACTGTATAAAGAATTATAAAGAATGTATAAAGACTATATAAGACTGTATAACGACTGTATAACGACTGTATAAAGACTATATAAATACTATATAAAGAATATATAACGACTGTAGAAAGACTATATAAATACTATATAAAGAATATATTAGACTGTATAACGACTGTATAAAGACCGTTTAAAAAACAAGCAATTAAGCCTGTTCCATTCTGGACACAGGACGTGTTAGCGCATTTTCATGTTATGTATCAGTATGTTTGTTAGCTTTCAGTAAATATTTGTAAATTTTGGAAATGTTTATAAATTCAATTGTGTAATGCATATATCTGTAAAAAAAATATTATAAAGACGTTTCTTTATATTTGAAAAAAAAATATTTTCTCTTAAATCTAACTGCAAGTGGTTTGTGGTTACTGAAATAATTGAAAACATTCGAAATTGTAGTCATTTAATCGTCCGAAAACTCATTGGTGGCCACAACAACTGGCTCATTGGTGGCCTCAACAACTGGCTCATTGGGGGCCACAACAACTGGCTCATCGGGGAGATTGGACCCACCCTTACAGCTAACATTTACTGCGCTGTAAATGACCCTTCCCCAAGGCCTCGCGTTAAGGCGCCTACTGTTAGAGCCGCTTCTGATTATATACATGTAGTACAAAGTTATGTTTAAATCTGACGTGACGTCTGATCGTATGTCTTCATTGCAGACGACAAAGTTAATTCAGCACACGAATCTTGTCTGTCTAGTCCCTAATACAGTGTCTCAAAATACATCACTAGCTGTGAGGGGGAAGTGAAATTAGGCCATATATCGAGGCTCAAGTTTTCACCATTGATACAAAAAAAAAATTGTAGAAAGAAATGATCTTTTTTTTTTCTGTTTAACAAATTCCCCAACAGAAAAAAGTCACACGCTTTCTTTTTTAAACCTCTCAGGTGATACAAGTACAGGTGTGCAGTCTGTGCGCACAAAGGTGTACAGATACAAAGTTGTACACAGGTAGATATGTATAGGGTGAATAGATGCACGCACAGAGACGAGGCGGATCTAACGATGGGGTGCATCAGGTGCTCGCCTTAGGCTATGATTTTGGCAGGGCCCTTAAAAAAAAAAAGCAAAATTAAAAATTTTACACTTATATTATTAATTTACTGTCTCCCCTTTTTTGGCTAAATGGACCAAAAATTCGTTCTGCTCCCGGGGTGGGGGGGGTTTCTCTAACGATCAACAATGGATGTACAATTCCAAACTAATATGAATGTATGTGTTGTATTATTTTAATTCTCACCAACACAGATTACATTAATACATTGAGATAAGTATGTATAAACTACATTTAAAATGAAGTAATATATATATATATATATAAATATATATATGTATATATATATATATATATATATATATATATATATAACCTATATATATAGTCGATTCCGCTTAATTGGGACACATCGGGACCGAGGCTTTTTGTCCCGATTAAGCGGCTGTCCCAATTAAACATACACATTTACTATTGGCTTCTTGGTTTGGTTTCTTTGAGATTTGTCCCAAATAAGCGGCTGTCACAATTAAGCGGTATCCACTGTATATATATACATACATATGTTAATTATGTTTACAAAAAGCATACACATACGGTTTGATGCAAAGGTGCTACAAATTGTGTATTACATTTCTTTTAACATTGATTCACTCGGTCTAAAAAATAGATAAACCAGAACCTTTTATATTCATACGAAGGAATACACAAACTTATCATTTTTAACGTTTTTCTTTTAAACTTATAATTCATGAGGTTGCAGACCACTTTGTGAATTAAAACAAAATGTGATTTAAAACAAATCGTAAAGAAATTAAAAATAGTACGAGGTAATTCATAAAATTGTTAACAAATGTTGACGAATACGGCGACACTACAAATTACGATGGACATGGGCGTCGCTAGGAATTTTTCCAGGGGGGGGAGGCAAAAATTTTCCAGGGGGGGGGCAAATAATAACTTTATGACATTTTTTTAAAATGTAAGGGGGGGGCAAATGCCCCCCCCTGCCCCCTCCCCCATGAATACGCCCATGACGATGGAGTAGACTCGCGATTCTTAAAACCCGTACAAATCTATGTTCCACATTTAGCAATAGAAAAATTTGTTGATGTGTCACGTGACATGCCCAGCCAATAGAAAGAAAATTAAATAAATTATATATATCATTGTTTTTTTTCGAAACAATATTTTTATTTACATTATTCCCCACCCCTTTGTAGCGATGATTACGTTCCAGACTCCATCGTTAGGAGTATTTCCGTGAAGTACACGTAATGAACCTATAATTCTCTCACACATTCATATTTTACCCTTTCCACACTCTCATAGTTATTCAACCCATTTGCCCTACAAACACTTTCTGCACTCATATAAATACACATGTACCACTCTACCCCCCCTCCCCCCGTCCCGTTTAACATAGATCTAAAAAATAGATAAAGAAAAAAAAAGCAAAAAGAAACATAAAAACAAACGCGTATATCGTTAACTGATGGGCGAACTAAGATTCCCCCCCCCCTCACCGCGCGCTTTTAAAGTTCCCACCTTTCAGAGTTAATATCTAATTGAATATGTATGTGTCCAATTTAATCAACTCATTTTGCACCAAAGCAGTGTATACACTGATTACACAGTCAGTTTGTTATTTGTGACCAGACACATTTATATCTTTAAATCTGTAACTAAAATTTAAAGACATCCCCGACCCCTCTTCCCTCTGCCCGGGTCCTTTCCCCCCTTTATATTTACAGTGAAATGTGCTGACATAGCTTTAGTGATCTGCCGTCCTTTATAAACATGCTATTGTTTAAATTGTCTCTGGTATTAGATTTGGAATGAAAATATTTGATTGAAGTTTGGCAGGAGAAAATCTCTCTGTTTTCGTTTTTTTAACCAGGGGAGTTCATTCAACTTTATACATTTTTTTTATTCTGGGCTACCTCCCTTTAATAGCCTGGTCAAGGTCTTGACGTGTTTTTATTTTTTTAATTTTTCAGACTGGTGGAAATTATTTTTTATATAATTTTCTTTTTTTTTTTAACCAGCCAAAATTTTTTTTGTTCTTTAGAAAGAAAGAAAAAGAACGACATAAAAAAGGACGAATTTTTTTTTTTTTATTTATTTTAAAAGCGTGTTGGCCTTGTATTGTAAGCAACAGTTGAGTTTGAAAGGAATAAGATTTTTTTTAGATCGTATTCAATTGAAACCACACGAGGAGGGGGGGGGAATATTGGTTGCTAGGATTATATTTGATTCTATAGGCAGACACACAAATGCCAAGCGTGTGCTTAGCGCAGAGAATTGTTGTACAAACTTCATAACATCTAACAATAAATCTATTCAGTGAACTACATACAGTTTATAAAATATGCTGATTAAAACACATAGAGTGCAACTCATCTTGCACTGTGGCGCACATAATTGAAATACATACATTGTATAAAAATATAAAAATAAAAAGTTATCAAAAGACTATATAAAGTCTGTATAAAGAATTATAAAGACTGTATAAAGACTATATAAATACTATATAAAGAATATATAACGACTGTAGAAAGACTATATAAATACTATATAAAGAATATATAAGACTGTATAACGACTGTATAAAGACCGTTTAAAAAACAAGCAATTAAGCCTGTTCCATTCTGGACACAGGACGTGTTAGCGCATTTTCATGTTATGTATCAGTGCGTTTGATAGCTTTCAGTAAATATTTGTAAATTTTGGAAATGTTTATAAATTCAATTGTGTAATGCATATATCTGTAAAAAAATATTATAAAGTCGTTTCTTTATATTTGAAAAAAAATTATTTTCTCTTACATCTAACTACAAGTGGTTTGTGGTTACTGAAATAGGACTCATAATTGAAAACATTCGAAATTGTAGTCATTTAATCGTCCGAAAACTCCGTCAATTGTTGCATAGCTCTGATACTTTCAATTAAACTCAGAACACAAGCTTACTATTTCATTTGATGAGTTTCTTAATAAATCTTGGTGAAACTACGTGCTGCAGTATTTCGCACCAAATGAATGGGTTATTGAACGTACAAGGTGTAGAATGGGGCTATATATAATATATATAAGCCCCTTCGGAGCCCTGAAGCCCGGCCCTCAGAGGTCCTATCGCGAAATGAACTTTTGATGTACACATGGCAGGCCAAGACCTACAAAATGATATATACATCATGGGTCTAGGACTTATGGTTGCTGAGATATAGGGCGCTCCTTTGTTAATATAGCTTATATAGTAAAAAACGGTACTTTATAAGCCCCCTTTTACGGCCCTCACAGGTCATATCGCGAAATGAACTTTCGCTGCACACATGGCAGGCCAAGACCTACAAAATGATATATACATCATGGGTCTAGGACTTATGGTTGTTGAGATCTAGGGTGATGATAGACAGACAGACAAAACGGGGACAATAGAGCATTTTTTTTTCGAAAATGCTCTAAAAATTCTCAGTGCCGGGTAGCCCCCTGCGGTAAATCGAGCCCTGCATATACGTATATGCGTGGTGAAGGCATGAGTTCCACTCAAATGACTTGTCTTGTGACGTCATCCTTGCACTCTTAACACCCCCCCCCCCCCCCCCCCCTTTACTTAACACGTCATTACCATCTGCGACAATCAACTGGTTGGTCAATATTTTGCTATCACGTGTTCACAATTAATGTCTATTCGCAGGAAAGTCAACATTGACACTACCTAACGGTGATTGAGGCCTCGAAATACGGGCAAATATCTGCCAGCAGTTTGTAGGCATTTGTCGAATTCCGAGCCAGGGTGCGAGGTGGCCGACCAGTGAATGAGCCGTCTGACGTTCTAGGGTAGTGTGTGTGTGTATGTGTGGGGTGTGTGTGCGAGGGGGGGTGACAGAATGTAATGTAGGATGGTCTAAATTAGAAAACGACAGGATCATATAAGTTAAACGTTCACGTTAGAGTGGTTCCCCCTTTCATAAGTATTACTATTACGTTGCCTAGTTACACGTAAATAGAAAGAGACCAAATGCAGGAATAACGTTGTTGTTTAGTTGGCAATTATTTATATTTATTCAGCAGTGAATAATATAAAGAAAAGAAAAAACCTAGAATAAAATCTATAATCAAACTATATTTGCTAGCCTCCTGTCTGTCTGCGTGAATGTCTTCTTGTCTGTCTCTGACTATCGCTTCTAAATTGATGGCGAAAAATCCACACATAATCTAACATAAAGAACAAAACATAATATTTTTCTAATTTCTATAGCCTAGTGTGACAAATGGCCGAGTGGTGTAGATACTCGACTGTCGACCTGAGAGTCCTGGGTTCGATCCTCGGTGAGAATCATGAGAATTTTTGCAGGTGAAATTTGTTTCAAAGTCGTCCCACAAGTCCACCCAGCTTTAAATGGGTACCTGACTTTAAGTTAGGGGAAGTAAAGGCGGCTGGGCGTTTTGCTAACCACACAACCCCTTCATATGCCGAGGTTATAGAAACAGATGAATTCTACACTTCTTCTGCCCCGATGGCCCTTTAGGGCTAAGAGAACTTTACTTTTTTTTTTAAATTTTATGCGACGTATACAACTAATTCAAGAATAATGCTTTACAGTAAGCTTCTGTAATTTTTATTTTACTTTGAATTAAAAAAATAGGCCTATAGCCTGGACTAAACCAAAAAAAATAACGGAGCGAAATTTTATGAGCCATTTATCAGAGCCCAAACCTTTCAATTATTTTTAATTCGGCTGCAAAATTGGGCAAAGGGGCCCCGGTTAAAATACTTTGTCCCAGGGCCTTTTATTTGATACACCTGTATCTATTACATGGATTTAATAATGTATTATATATATATATATATATATATATATATATATATATATATATATATAAACTAGCATGTGTGTGTTTTTATCGAAATTCGAAACCAAAACTAAGCGAAGAAGAACGTGTGGGTGTGTTCTGCTTCATTGACATTGTATTGATGAACGACACTTGTATCATTGTCTTATTTATTAATGTCCAGGTATTTTAATTTATATATAGAGAGAGTTAATATATAGGTATATCAGAAATTCACTTTATTTCGAGTCTATGTATATCTATCAATTTACTTTCGTTTATATCTACAAGTATAAATGAATATAATATTATTCGTGTCTAGGTAGGCTATATAAATGAATATATTATTATTCTTGTACATGTATATCAATCAATATAATATTGTTCTTGTCTTGGTATATCAATCAATATACTAAACAACTTTCTCCAGTATCTCTACATACCTATTCACTCCGAATTTCTAACTGTACATTCAACCAATCACCCAGCCATTCTCTTTGAAGTGGTGCAGTTATTCTACCGTTATTTTTATGACAACCAGTTTTGAAGTCTTTTGGACTTAACCGACACTTGTTACCGTGTGTCGAAATACCACATGAGTTGCAATAAAATGTGGAATTTACGATACAAGATTGTATAAGTATATCGACAAGATTTTATTGGCTACTTTACTGTGTGAGGGAGGAATTAAAGAATCGACTCCATTCAATATATGATGATCAGGTGAACCGGACGCAAGCTGCTGGTCGCCGCAAATATTTTGAAACTCATTATTTCGAGTGGGACGAAATGTACCGTTAATCTACTTTATAATAAAATGTAGTTATTTAGAAGTTCTTTCTTCCATCCAGGGGTGGACTGGGCGGCCGGGACACCGGGAAGATTCCCGGTGGGCCGCCAGGACCGGTGATATAATAATTAATAACTAATATGTGATGATATTAGAGGCAACTACCAAAATGGCGGTCCATAATGTCCAAACCAACTGCGGCCGTACTCTTACGTCAATAAAGAGCTCCGTACTAGGGATGTTCACGGTTAACCGCCATGTTAGAATTTACATCTTCCATTCTACTTCCGCTGAGTTTGCTTTGATAAAATTTCTTTTTTATTTGTTAGTTAATTATAATTAGTATTAGTTAAATAAAATATTTCACGGTTATGAGTGATATAAATTCAAAATGTAAATGTAAAGGTGGTGCGGTGAAATTAAGAGATAAGAAACTAAAAATTATTGGTAAAGATGGAGCTAAATGCCGAAATCTAGTCGATTTATTTAAAGCCACTCCAATTCAAACTAAAGACACCGTCTCTCAACAAACACCTTCTACATGTACACAACCCGACACAAATCAAAGCGATGACAACAATCAGCATTCTGTAGTGCCAACAAACTTGATTCCCACCTTACATTTAGAAAATGTTACGGAGTTAACTGACAGCACAATATTTATGAAAACAACACAGGCAGTGGCAGAACTAGATCCCGAAAATGATACTTCAGTTATCGATGACAAAAACACCAGTTACTATTTCAAACGTCCTCCACAAAATACTTAACAATCATTTTTTAAATGTCACCCAATACAACCAAGTGCGAGTGAAACTGATCTACCGTATACAAATGCGCATCGAGTATTTTTCAGAATCAATGGTATCAATAGGAATTGGGTCATACTGTAAAGAATCTAAAGCTTTGTTTTGCACAGTATGCTTAGCATATGGCAAGACTGACGATATGAACTCATTCACAGCGGGAATAATTCCTGGAAACATGTGCATCAAAGATTAGAGGAACATGAAAATAGCAAATATCACGAGAAGTGTGAGTAAGCTTATATAATGTCTGTAAGTGAAAGAGACATTGATAGCATTTGATTCTCTCAGCAAAATAAAAAAAAAAAACAAGCTCAAGAAAAGAGACAAGTGCTGGAAATAGTAATTGAGATTCTGAAAATGATTGGAAAACGTGGTCTTAGTTATCGGTCAAAAAATGATGCTGCCTATACATTAAACGACGATACAATCGATCATGGAAATTTCTTGGCAATATTATTACTCTTGTCAAAATTTGACCCAATAATTAAAAAAACATCTTGATATGGTTATTGAGAAAAGTAATGACAGACATGCATCTAATTTGACGAATAAGGGGAGAGGAAATTTGATTACCCTCACATCGAAGACGACATTGAATTATATCATTGATGCAATAAGAAAAATAATAAAGAAAACCATTTCGGAGGAAATTAAATCTGCTGGTATGTTTTCAGTTCAATTAGATACAACTCAGGATGTAAGTGTGAAGGACCAATGTTCAATAATTATAAGATATGTAACAGATAAAGTTCATGAGCGATGCACCTCATCAAATTCATGTCTGGTGCTACGCACATGTATTGAATCTTGTGCTAAGTGATACCACTCAAACCACGACCTCTTCAATTAGACTATTTCAACTGCTTAACGCATGTGCGGTGTTCTTTAGAGAATCGTATAAAAGAATGGATGTTTGAGTCGATCACCAACATAAATCTAGAAACCAAAGATTAAATATTATTGGGGAAACGCGATGGTGGGCCAAAGAAAGTGCGTTAACATTTTTTTTGGAAATTTCAATAATCCAAACTCATCATTGTTCATTGAATTGATTTATACGTTACAAGAACTAACACAATCGTACGCATTCAATGCAAAAATCAGGGATACACAAACTTTACTAGATAAGTTTATTAAGTTTGAAACGGTTGTCACTGCAAAACTATACTTAAGAATATTCCAGCACACAGGATCGCTTTCTAATTATTTACAAACCACCGGAAAGGATGCACTGCAAGCATACCGTAATGTAGATTGTACTGTTAAGTTATTAGAAAATATTTCAAGAGATTTCGATGGTGTTCTCGACAGTGCCAAACGATTTGTGTCCTGGGCTAATAACAAGTTGGAAGAAGAAAATGTTGAAATTACCATTGAGGAAAATTGTACAGAGAAACGTTTACACAAACCAAAAGCGATGTATGATGAGAGAAGAACGCACGAGGTAGTAGGAAATAATGCAGCGGACAGATATCGCATTGAATTTTATAACTGCATCATGGACAAAATTGTAAAACAACTATTGAAAAGCGATTTGAAAGTCCCGATTCCTTATACGCAGATATTGCCCGTCTTGATGCACAGAATTTTGAGGATATTAAACAACAAGGTTTTAAACAACCATCAGCGATGCAACGTCTTTGCAGTATTCTCGTGAATTTTGATGAAAGCGCCACAGCGACTTATCTCAGAGAAGAGCTAACTGACTTTGCGCAGAAATGGAACAAATTAAAAAATTCTGCCCCCAACGAATACCTTCTATAAATGTTCGATGATTCAGTAGAGGATAGCGTCAGTGAAGATTCGCCACATGAACTCTGGGACGACCAAGTTGTGGATAAGAGTGAGGAACTTCAAAAATGCAAATTTGGCAAAAAATGTCTTGTTTGCTGCTTTTGTGTACTACATAAATACAGCTTTATGGGCAAACATACAAGTATCTCTTTACTTCATATAAACTTTTATTGACTATGTCTTCTACCCAAGTATTTTTTGAGAAATCTCTGAAATAATTTAAGAATCGCTTGCGAAGCTCATTGACTTCTACACAACTTGAAGCTTTTATGCTTATGTCAACAAAAACCGATGTTTTAAGTGAACTAAATAGTGACACAATTATAGATCATGTAGCCGAAATGGCACCCACCTTAAAGAAGTTGCTTATACTATAAACACCATCACAGTGAGTCCGAATAAATTGATTTATAACTTGAATTGACACATTCTTGATATTTTATATACAATTATAAATTATATATTCCATTTATCTTTTTTTTTGTTACTGTATATTGTAATTTGTAAAATGACCCATGACTTTGGAGGCATCGGCCCTCAGGTTTGGATGGAAAGAAAGCACAAGGAAAATAAAATTCATGAAGATAGGGCCGCTTTTTGTTTTTTTCCCGGGCCGCTTGAACTCCCCAGTCCACCCCTGCTTCCATCGCCTATTGGGAGATTCCGTTACAGAGGACTTTGTGATTGGAGAAAACACTACGAACTTATTTTATTATTTATATGTATATTTTAAAGACTTGAGAAAGTATTCATAGTTTTGTAAACATTTACATATTCTTGTTAATTATTCCACATTTTATTATACACTTCATATGTTCCAATAAACATGTCCTACGTTCCAATAAACACTTTATAAACACATACCAATGCGCATCTATCTATCTATCTATCTATCTATCTATCTATCTATCTATCTATCTATCTATCTATCTATCTATCTATCTATCTATCTATCTATCCATCCATCCATCCATCCATCCATCCATCCATCCATCCATCCATCCATCCATCCATCCATCCATCCATCTATCTATCTGTCTGTTTGTCTGTCTGTCTGTCTGTCGTCCGTCCGTCCGTCCATCTGTCTGTCTGTCTGGCTGGCTGGCTGTCACATCTGTCATAACACACAAAAACACATTTGTGAAAACAAAAACTGTTCAAAGTGCAACTACAAGTTGAACCTAACACTTCCTGTGACTAAAATGTTTGATAATATCTAATGGTCACTTTAAGTACTACTAGTTCAATTGTGTTTAGTGCACTCAGATACATATAAACAAAAATCTTCCGTATTTGACTTTAATTGTAGATTAGAAATGGGACACAATACGAATAAAGCAAGATTTTTTTTTAATTCATGAATAGCATCCCTTTGATTTTCTCAACTTCACAATATAAAAAAATTGCCTTTATATTAAATAAACAAGCAATTAAGCCTGTTCCATTCTGGACACAGGACGTGTTAGCGCATTTTCATGTTATGTATCAGTACGTTTGTTAGCTTTCAGTAAATATTTGTAAATTTTGGAAATGTTTATAAATTCAATTGTGTAATGCATATATCTGTAAAAAAAATATTATAAAGACGTTTCTTTATATTTGAAAAAAAAATATTTTCTCTTAAATCTAACTACAAGTGGTTTGTGGTTACTGAAATAGGACTCATAATTGAAAACATTCGAAATTGTAGTCATTTAA
This sequence comes from Bulinus truncatus, assembly GCA_021962125.1. Classification (NCBI taxonomy): domain Eukaryota; kingdom Metazoa; phylum Mollusca; class Gastropoda; family Planorbidae; genus Bulinus; species Bulinus truncatus. The sequence continues at coordinate 2,428,861 of JAGDYQ010000153.1, read as the reverse complement.
TCGTCCGAAAACTCCGTCAATTGTTGCATAGCTCTCATACTTTCGATTAAACTCAGAACACAAACTTACTATTTCATTTGATGAGTTTCTTAATAAATCTTGGTGAAACTACGTGCTGCAGTATTTCGCACCAAATGAATGGGTTATTGAACGTACAAGGTGTAGAATGGGGCTATATATATAATATATAAGCCCCTTCGGAGCCCTGAAGCCCGGCCCTCAGAGGTCCTATCGCGAAATGAACTTTTGATGTACACATGGCAGGCCAAGACCTACAAAATGATATATACATCATGGGTCTACGACTTATGGTTGTTGAGATCTAGGGTGATGACAGACAGACAGACAGACAAAACGGGGACAAAAAAATAATAATTAGAAGCTCTAGTTACACAGATCAAGATCAAGGCAACCCAGAGGCGTAGCGAAGGGAGGGGGGCAAGGCAACCTGCGCCCGGGGCATTTTACCTTTTTAATACCTTTTTAGCGCCCCCCCCATTAGAAAATCATATAATATTGTATGTAAAATATACCATTTGGCGCCCCTGAACCTCGGCGCCCGGGGACATATGTACCCCCGCCCCCTAGCTACGCCACTGAGGCAACCTCGAGCTAATCCCGGGTCCTGGCCATCTCTACAGTCGTGGGCCATTCTTAACATTTTATTGTGGATCACACTAAACCATTGTGGATCACACTAAACCATTGTGGATCACACTAAACCATTGTGGATCACAGTAAACCATTGTGGATCACACTAAACCATTTCGGATCACACTAAACCATTTCGGATCACACTAAACCATTGCGGATCACACTAAACCATTGCGGATCACACTAAACCATTGTTGATCACACTAAACCATTGTGGATCACAGTAAACCGACGAGATGCCCAAGGGAAATGACTCTTGGCATGTTTTCGTGTTGAACACCTTGCACCGGCCCTGCAACGACAACAACTATTGATTGATTTTTTTTTGGGGGGGGGGGGGGGGAGACCCTAGGCGAAAGTACATGTCTGGGCCCATACAGCATTGGTTTTATATGAATTTTTTTTACTTCATTGGGGGGGGGGGCTATGGAATTGGTAAAAAGGGGCGGTGGTGGGGAGGGGGGATGGGAAATCTAGTCTAAGTTTGTCTATGTACAGAATTGACTCTATCGTAATGTAAGTGTATGTTAAATATATTGGCTAAGTCAATGGAAGATTTTTATTTAGTGCCGTCGTTGTGAGCCCCAGGCACAGAGACTTTTCTTGATATTTGGCAGTGATCTGCCGTTACCAAGGCAACATCTTATTAGAATGGAACTTTCACTGGCAGTGTGCTCTTGTAAGTGGTGAAGGGAGAGGGGTTGTTGTGGTATAACGCTACATAAACCTGTCCATGAGAACATGTTCTGCTGGATAACAAACAGGTTGTAATTAAAAAAAAAAACAAAAGAAAGAGAACTGAAGTAAATAATGACAGTTGTATTATTGATCTTGTCATACTAATCTCAAACAATCAAACATCGTCAGTCATAATCCATTGGTATTAAAACTATTGGGGGTAAATAAGGTTGAAGCTGGACTTGTATGTTTGTAAATACTGTAACAGTCGTCAGACTGGATTGATTCGCTCTATTGTAAGCTGTGTTTTTATGGAGAACTTGACAACTTGAGCCAAGACCTGAAAATTTTCCTTGGTCCTCACAGAGATCGAACCAGATACCTTCAGGTCGACAGTCGAGCGCTTTACCACACGACCATCCGTCCTCCTAGAGATTTGCGGTAGAGATTTTCAATAGTTGTTAGGCAAATTATATTGGAAGCTATTTGGGTAAAGTGATAATGTATTCGGAATCAATTACTGAAATGAAACTATTCACTCTTGTCTGTTCTAGTTATAGATTCAAAAAACATCTTTTTCATAATCAACAATTGTTATGTGCTATGCATGCATGGATCATCTTTTGTTTTAAACAGAACATTTTTAAACAATGATAATTACAAAAAATTAACGAACACATTTCATCTTAAACTATTTTTTGTAATAAATATAAAAAGTGTTTACTCAGATCTATTGACTTCCTACGGTGTTGTAGAGTTTTAAATTATTTATTTTTCCATTTTATTCCAATTTATTAAAAGTCAAATGAAGAGCATGTTCCAAAAATCGTAATTCCCTTAGAACGGTTATAGGCGTGAATCAATATTTAAAACAATCTATGAAAATAGCCTTTATTGATCAGCGGGAGGACCGGGTTTATTGTGCAGCTCCCTCTATTGTCACAGACTGACCACAAGCTCTGACCACTTCACCAGGAGACTGCTGGAGTGATGACCAAACAATGAAACTGTGACATTGCATGAGGTCAACGACATTTGCGGGTCTCTACAAAAACAAACACCAAAAAAAAAACCTGACAGACAGAAGTCTGGAATCCATTGTACTGCTGTCAGTTTCATTGTAAAACAACGCACAAAATATATTGATTACAAGAATCATTTAATGTAGAGATGAAAGATAATATATTTCTTGTTTTAGGTTTGACGAGATTTGTTTCTAACTTCTATACTGGAGTTTATTCAGACAAGAGTTCTAATAGAAAAAAGTCCACCACTATTACATTCTCTCTCTCCTTGTACTATGAACTCTCTTTCTGAACTCTCTCCCCCCCCCCTCTCTCTCTGAACTCTCGTAATGCCTCTTTCTCTATGAACTCTCTTCCTCCCTCTCTTTCTCTCTGAACTCTCTTTCTCTCTGAACTCTCTTCCTCCCTCTCTTTCTCTCTGAACTCTCTTCCTCCCTCTCTTTCTCTCTGAACTCTCTTCCTCCCTCTCTTTTTCTCTGAACTCTTTCTGTTTATCTTCGAGTTGAAACTTAGTCTCAGAGACCTTCACATAAAACTCGCTGTGTTCCTCAGCATCTGTAAACTGCCATACAGGCGTATGGAAGACATTCTTGATAATTGAGCCCCCCCCCCGCTTCCATTACCAATGGGGCCCCTTTCTAATAAAACCTCATACCAAAATATGATGTTGAAGGGGCCGTTACAGCTACGTTTATCAAGGTACCTCCAAATTACCCATAGTCTCTGCCCAGGGCCCCTAAAAGCTAAACAATGGAACTAAAGTACGGAACTAAAGAACGGAACTAAACAACGGAACTAAAGAACGGAACTAAAGACAGGAACTAAAGAACGGAACTAAAGAACGGAACTAAAGAACGGAACTAAAGAACGGAACTAAACAACGAAACTAAAGAACGGAACTAAAGAAGGACCCAGTAGTGTTACATAATTATTAGTTATTCGGAGCCGCCAACCCTTTTTTTTTGTCCAATATAGAAAAAAAAACCAACTAATTATTTACTAATTTCATTGTAGTGGCTCTCACCTCGTTCCAAATATTGTTGTTTTGATACCGCCCCCCCTCCTCTCATATATTCGCCTTGTACGCAGTGGCGTACCTAGGGGGGGCGGTGGGTGCGGTCCGCACCGGGCGGCACTTTTTATTACTTTTTTTTTTGGGGGGGGCGTCAAAAATGTATAGATTAAATTGAAATACCTAAATGAGAGGGCGGCAAAATCGTCTTCCTTCTGGGCGGAGGATACCCACGCTACGCCGCTGCTTGTACGAACAATGAATGATGGGAAATGTCAATGTAATCATTGAACATGGTCTAGACCTGTGTAGGTCACTCATGAGGTTAATAATAGTCTCATTCCGGTAGACAGTAATATATATATAGCCGCGCCATAGTCAGTTTTTCAAATATTAGGGAAACTGTATAAAATCTTTAAATAAGACACAATAGGCTACTCCTAGTCGATATCAATAAGTAGAGAAGTGAGTGAAAGATGTGTGGGTTTATGTTCCCGCTATATCTCCCGTGGTGCATCCATGCCCATTGCACTATCGCCTATGGTGAGGGTGAAAGTAGGGCACTGCAAAATCTTTACCAATTAGTGGTTTATAGGATTTAAGAGATTTCATCTCATCCTTACAGGGACTTCACACACTTCCTACCACCAATTCAACGAGTGAATACGTAAAAAAAAAAATATATATATTTATTAAAGATGTTTTAACAGTGAAAAAAATAGTGCTTTATTTGACGAATACTGTAGTTTAATGTTTTCAAATAGTTCAATGCAATCTATTTATATCAAGGGTTGGTTCTAAAGCATTGTACTCTCTAACCTTTCAATGTCACAGTCTTAGGTGCGAGAGTACGAAAAAAAAATCAAAATAACAAAACAGCCAGTGAATCGATTATCTGGTAAATACCAGAAACTTAAAAGCAGATTTCCTGCATTAGAGGACATCAACGAACGCGTTTTTCCATTCGTGCCAGCTAATAGGTAGGAAGCAGGGCTGTGTCCGGCAGAGGCGTCGGCATCTCAAGTGTTGACCCAAGTCCATCACTCCGTACTAACAAGACAGTAGAGAGTGAGCCTGTGTGTGTGGGGGGGGGGAGACGTCTGTGGGCTGGTGAGCACATCAAAGATTTCTCTCGTTGTCTCAGTACTCATAGACACGTGGGGGGTGGGGGGGGGGCTATAATTAATGTTTGATATTTAGCTCATGATTACCTCCCGATTACCCCCCCAACCACCACCACCACACCCTTACTTGCAGGCAGACTCAGCATTGTGCAGTTTAAACACAAGATATATTGACTCTCCCCCCCCCCCTATATCAGTCATACACATTAGTCTGTCTACCTATTTACTATCTGCTTGTTTTTCTGTTTGTCTGCCTATTTCTCCACCTATCCTTTTTTTTCTACTGGCTTCTTTTACTAGGTGATTTCTTCGCAGAACACAGAATACGAGGTGAATTCTTTGCAATACGAGATGAATTCTTAGCAATACGAGGTGAATTCTTTGCAATACAAGGTGAATTCTTTGCATTACGAGGGGATTTCTTTGCAATACGAGGGGATTTCTTTGCAATACGAGGGGATTTCTTTGCAATACGAGGGGATTTCTTAGCCACCTTTAAAGCAACCGATTAGAACTTAGACTAAGGTTGGACTTGTTATAAATTTTAAAACGTTCTATTTTTGTTCTTTTCCAATCAATACATAATTCTAGTAAATCAATAGAGTCTCGTATTGTAAGCTCTACAATTACAAGGTGATTAAGTCAAAGTGAGGTAGCATAGCCTTAAATGGTGTGAAAAATTCATGGGATATAATCGTTTTGTACTCCGCCAAGAAAACAGAGTAGTCTGTAAATTTGAATTATATGAAGGCGCTCAACAGGGGGAGACGACTGCCATGAGTCGTCTGGTGTGTGATTCGCCCTGAGTCGCCTGGTGTGTGATTCGCTCTATTTAGCTTCATCGGTTGTTGTTTTTTTTAATTTTATATATAGCTTTCAACGTAGTTATTGCATTACTGGTAAACTATATTTTATTTTTTAGTGTAAGCTATTGATTTTTGTTGAATACATTAATGTCGCAGATAAGTCGAGAGTATTTTTAAGCCGAAAATTACGATATTTGTTATGACCCGCGCATAATTCGAGGGTAAAACTTGACAACTATCATATTCTTAAAAATTTCATAAGTATATCGCTGGACTTTTACCGTAATTTCATTTAAATTTGCGTTTGTTAACGCGCTTTATCATCATGCACTAGACACAGACCGATAAGCACGGTGACCGGATTCCAACCCTCACGATCGCATTGCATGTAATCTACCAACTGAACTATCCATCCACTTCGCCTCATTTAGATTAGAAGCCTTGATGCTATTAGAAGATAAGATAAGCTTTGGGTACAGAAACAATTCACTGCAAATTTAATTAAGAGCTGCAAAACACAAATGAATCTTGAGTCTATGTTTCCAGTTTCCGCCTTTGCCCGCGTTGTCTTGCGGTTTTGAGTGTACAAATGTCGTTATCCAAATTCTGTGGAATATTGTGTTGTCTGCAGATAAGTAAATCTGACTTGTCAAGATGGACGCGGCTAAGTCATTTTGTAAGACATAATGTGTGTTTTGATCGCAGACAGAGTTCAAAGAAAATTACGTCAGAACTAATTATCATTCAGACTAAAATAATGTAAATAACCCCGAAATCCTATAGAAAAAAAAATTTGTCAAGGGACACAACACGACAACCGAGATAAACACAAATCGGGTATTCCCCCTTAGTTCATATTTATATCATCTTGTAAGAAATAAAATGGGGGGGGGGGGGGGGACTATACATTTACAGTCGATGGACATTTTGAACATTAGCCTTCAGAGTGGGGGGGGGGGGAAGGGGGGTCACGGGCACAACTCAGTACAATGTGAGATACTTAGTTTAGTACGCACTTTGAATAGTTTAGTAAGCACAATGTATAGTTTATTACGTACTAAAAATAGTTTATGTACTATGAATAGTTTTGTGTGTACTATGAATAGTTTTGTGTGTACTAGAAATAGTTTCTTGTGTTTTAGGAAATGTCTAGTGTGTACTATAAATAGTTTAGTGTGTACTATAAATAGTTTAGAGTGTACTATAAATAGTTTAGAGTGTACTATAAATAGTTTAGAGTGTACTATAGACTTCAGTCTAAAAATAAACGTTATTATAATTATTCCCTATTAAAAGATAAAAAAAAAATAAATCATGAATAAATCAGCAGCTGTAAGATCTATTGACCATTGAAATTTCCGTTTTTAGCACTTTCAGATATCGCATTCCTACCCGATCGGGTACCCCACCCTTCCTTTGTACCCCCCCCCCCACCCCAATCCCCTCTGTTGTAATTCACCACATCCTCACCCACTTCAATCTTTTATTTGCATCATAGCAGAATTTATGATGGCGTACATGACCGGGCAATTATTCGCCCCCCCTCCCCAACCCCACGTCCGCCCGGGCATGTTCATTGAGTATGCATAGAAGTGGCCCCTGGTGGAGACCTGTGATGGAGATCTGACTACCACCCCTCCCCCCCCCCACGCGTCATCGTTCCAACCTTTCACTAGTTAAACGAGACTTGATGCCAGACATGACCGTTGGAGCCGTGAGTCTCTGGGTAAAAAAAAAAAAGGGGGGAAGTAATGCCTCTAATGTCTTGCAAGAATATTTAAATGGAGGGAAGACATCCGCTCGTTGGTCGCGGCAGACGATCTCAGTGAATGGGAAGTGAGATACGTGGACATATTGGGTCACGTGAGGTGATTTAAAGAAATATTAGAGGCAAAATATACATCCGTGTACAAAATATACATCCGTGTACAAAATATACATCCGTGTACAAAATTAAGTTCTTTTTGGAGACGAGAGACGTGTTTACAGTCCGTTATATTTTGTTAAATCATGTGTTATAAAAAGTCAAAGACTGTAAATTTAGGTCATTCATTTGAAGTAACTTTATTATAAATACGAGGCACTACTTTGTTCATGCAATGGACTGCAATTTTATTCAAGTAATGGACTGCAGATTTATTCAAGTAATGGACTGCAGCTTTATTCAAGTAATGGACTGCAGCTTCGCTGATGTAATGGACTGCAGCTTTATTCAAGTAATACCTGGAGCTTCGCTCAAGTAATGGACTGCAGCTTTATTCAAGTAATGGACTGCAGCTTTATTCAAGTAATACCTGCAGCTTCGCTCAAGTAATGGACTGCAGCTTTATTCAAGTAATGGACTGCAGCTTTATTCAAGTGATACCTGCAGCTTCGCTCAAATAATGGACTGCAGCTTCGCTCAAGTAATGGACTGCAGCTTTATTCAAGTAATGGACTGCAGCTTTATTCAAGTAATACCTGCAGCTTCGCTCAAGTAATGGACTGCAGCTTTATTCAAGTAATGGACTGCAGCTTTATTCAAGTGATACCTGCAGCTTCGCTCAAATAATGGACTGCAGCTTCGCTCAAGTAATGGACTGCAGCTTTATTCAAGTAATGGACTGCAGCTTTATTCAAGTAATGGACTGCAGCTTTATTCAAGTAATACCTGCAGCTTCGCTCAAGTAATGGACTACAGCTTTATTCAAGTAATACCTGCAGCTTCGCTCAAGTAATGGACTGCTACTTTGTTAATGTCGTATGCCGACACTGTATTTAAGTTTATGGTTTCAACTTCCTTTCATTCAAGGGCCACAACCCAACACAACGCGCTACCAGGATTACATTTTTCGCCACGATTTTCTATTCTATGCCAACAAACGCATGTGTAGAGTGTTATGCTTTTTTTTATAACAGATCTGTTGAATATTTATAGCCCTCGGCCATAATCAATCGATCTTATCAATCACTACGTCTCATAGCTGTTCAATATTTCAGGTGTAAATTTCCATCTCTATATTCCTCTACGCAACTTCCTTAACCTCACCTTATCCCCCCGATATGGGATAATTAATTAGCGCCCCTGTGTCATGAATTGAACAGCACATTGATGTTTTATAAATAAATAACGAGATCAAAGAAGGGTATAAAGACACTGGCCCTCCTTCTAGGGACGTCATTTCGGACGAGTTTTTCGATTTAATTTTTCAGTCTTCAATGTTTAAAATTACTTAAATACACAAAGTAACTAGTAGAAAAAAAATGGAAGCAATATTTACATTTAATTTTTTTTCGTCTGGCGGATTTTTGTGGATTTCTGAATGAGTTTGGCGGTTTTTTAAATGATTTTGGCTGACATTTGAATGAGTTAAGTGGTTTCTTGAATGAGTTTGGCGGTTTTCGTGTATTAACTATTCTAACAATACTTGCACATAATGACACGCGTTTCAATGAGGCTTTGAATACTATGACCTTTTTATTCAATATGTAAGTTACGTACAGATTATTTCATAAAACAGATTGGGCGTTTTCATGATTTTGAAAATGATTAAAAATGATTAATTCATTACCTTTTTAAAACAAATCATGGATCCTTCGTTGAATTGGGGGGGGGGGAGGGTGCTATACACTTACTCAAATGACGCCCTGGCACCCTTCTCTGCTGGGTAATAGCTATTGGCCACACACATATTTTTTTTTTCTAGATACAGATAATACAAAGAATTATACTGTGTCATTTTACTAACAACATAGGAGACCTATTTGAAAAAATGCCCCACCCCCGTCAAACCCCTTTCTGTACCCCTGGCGCCCCATCCATCGCGGGCCCTATATTGATACAGTTTGTCGTATTCAGTGGCGTATCTAGGGAGGAGCTCTGGGGTGACCCACCTCTGGTGGCATTTACAGCATGGGGCCGCATTTTAGTCACTTAAATATACATTTTTCGGCGGTACTTTTAGAGCCAGAAAGCAACCAATTGTAGGTAATCTACTGTATGTATATTAAAGAAAGAATATTGCAATATTTTTACAAATCTTATAAACAGGAAGCCCTGCCGGAGGTTGTCATAAACACACTGTCTTATTTCAACTCGACAGTTGTACAACAGCGCAGTGAAATAATTGTACACCTCTGTCACTGTCACATCAGGTTCACATCGGCAGAAGCAGCCTCACTGTAATCGGAATCGAAAATACGATAATAATAGTAATACACAATTTTATTTATAACACAAGCCAATGTTGCCAGATTGTGAAACATGTTGTACATTGTCTGTCTAATGCTGTAATTTTAGATCAAAAAGTAAAAAAAAAAATATATATATATATATGAAAGCCACTGTTTAAGGTAATGGTGACATTTCTATGCTTACACAGTGCTATTTGACTATTTGATTACCCCTTGAAAAACACAGCACCCTCTGTTCATCAGATTATGATTCTGGGGAAAATAAAATGACTATTATCAAATCGCAACAGTCAAAGTATAGCTATTTAATTCGATCGGGTGGGGTAACACAAGTGAAGGAGCTACAGTGTGAGAAGTGGGCTGGGTTGGGGGTAAATGTGCTGACATTTGGCCAGGATTTTTTTGAGTTGAAGTGCCAACAAAACACCCTCTGCTGCCAGATTGTATACGGCAGAACTATCTACATTCTATATTGGCCTACTGCCTCGTCACACACTCAAAGTGGAAATTGACCTCAAGTCTTGTTGCCACCAGCCTAGTGTCAGTCATTCTTCTGTCCACACTGTAGTGTCCCACTGGCGTCCTGCAACCATCTTATCGGCCTGTTGACCTATATTGAGTTGACACAATGTGGCGCACCGAGTATCCTTCAGTTTACATCTGTCGTCTCTTACAACTTAACTCCAGTGGCGCATGCTAATGTTGTCTTTATATAGCTGCTTCTTACTTAGTTGTACTTCTCATGATGGTATGTACAATGATAGTATTGATGAGTTCACACTGTTTTAACTATATGAACTGAAATTATTACAACAAAAAATATGATTTCTTTTTGGGGTTCAGGTCACAAAAATATTCAAAAACATTCTGTTCTGTTGTTAAAGATGTTTAAAATGAACTCCATTATCATAAATACATCATCTGGCACAGATCGACAATTACGTGATTTGGTTTCCTTAGAAATTGATTCAAAGGCAGTCACCTTATCTAATTATGTCATACATTCCATCATGATATCTATACGCAGTGGCTTCGAATACGACCGGCCGTACTACGTATTTTTTTTTCGAGACACGACCAGCAAACTTTGATGACGTCAGTAAACAGAATGAATGAGAACTCTTATTTACTGCAGACGTTGATGACATCATTTGCTGTTAATAATCGGAGACATTTTTATATTTGGCATTAATTTTTTTCGGGTCTGTCCAAGCCTAATAAAGTCATTTGCTGTTAATAATCGGAGTTATTTTTATAATATTTTTTTTTAAATAACTACAGCTTTGAATTATATATTTTAGTTGTCAGGATATATGTCTAAGACTAAGAATAAAGATGTGCACATGCACGGCAGTTATTTTTTATTACTTTTTTTTCGGGTCTGCCCAAGCCTAATAAAGTCGGACGAATAAAACAAAGCTAACACTCGTTAATTCGTCTCCGTCAGTATTTGGTTCAATTCTCGGATATAAATGCTTCCCCATCCCCTCTATTTTCTTTTCTTAATCTTATTATTATTTAGTAAATTTGAAATATGTAGGCTACTCTGAATTTTTTAAAGTGTGACGCAAAAATGCTGGTAAGGAAAAGTTAGGTAATATTTAGGACTAACTGTACCCTGCAAAGCCTTTGCAGGAAGATAGACTATTGTAAAGCCATTGCCGAACCTAGGATTTGGGGGCCTTGCATTTTGACATTCGATACCATGACATGAGATTATGTACTTAATATTTAATGTAAAAATAATTTTGGGGGCTCCCCTCAAGCTGGAGCCCAGCGGGACTTTCGATTTTGGACCCCCCCCCTTCCTTGTTACGCCTCTGTGTTCAGCTTTGATACATATTTTCAAAATATTTTTTTTAAGTTATGAAATAGGTAAAAAAAACCTAATTAGTTGTTGTTTCTTTTTCTTACAACAACCTAAAGGAAACATTATTTCAATTTTTAAAAAAAGTCAAAGAGATCTACTTAGTTACTTTTCATTAAAACACTTAAAAGGATACATTCTGAAAAAAAAAACACAATAAAAAAAAGTTATGTTTCTGAGAGGAATCGAACCTGGAATAGTCAGCATAATAATGAGTCACAAACCAAACGGTTTCACCACTGTGCCAGGAGGACACACAAAAATAGATGCAATTTTAACGCATAAGTAGACAAAATTACTCGTTCCCGCGAAAAGAAAATAACTTTAAATCATAAGTGTTCATTCTGTTTACTGACGTCATCAAAGTTTGTAGGTCGTGTCTCGAAAAAAAAAATACGAAACACGCCCGGTCGTATTCGAAGCCACTGCGATATCTATAATACTCCGTTAGTAGTATTCAAACAGCGTAAACTCTTTCGATGGGGCATTGTATGGGTCAATATGTTGGTGACTGGTTGTAAGATGTTGGTGACAGGTTGTAAGATGTTGGTGACTGGTTGTAAGATGTTGGTGACTGGTTGTAAGATGTTGGTGACTGGTTGTAAGATGTTTGTGACTGGTTGTAAGATCTGTGTGCTTTAAATTGTACACTCTTAAGCTGACAATTAATACTGTAAAAAAAAACAAAAAAACAAAACAAATAACAATGAAGTTATAATTTAAATCAACCAACAAAGTAAAAAAAAAGTACAAAGTCGATGTAGTACAAAATGTACTCGGTACTTACACTGAAATCTGTGGGTATCAATGACTGACTCATGGATGTTTACGTCATTGAAAAAAGTTTAATTTCTGGTTGCTCGTGTTATAAGTACATTTAGTTTTAATGCTCGCGCCTTCTGTGTGATGGAATGGTATATACAGCGAGGGGGTCTGAGTGGGGGGGGGGGTTATATCGTTAAAATAATATCGCCGTAAGCTATGTTATCGTCAGGAAAAAAAAAACACATGTCAGTGATTATACATACACTTTAAATATTCAGCTCTTGCCACAGCACACGCATAGATAGCACCGTCTCGTGGCACACCTAGCATCGTCTTACGGCAATACCATCTCGCGGCACGCCTCACGGCCTACCGGTTGCGGAGCATTTTTTTAAACTACACATTGTGCAAATGTTTTTGTCGTCTATAAACACAGAATCGTGACCTAATATATTTATATTTATGAGAAATTAACTTTAAAAAAAATTGACTAAATGGATCTTCCCGATTTTTTTTTTCAAACTTGCCTAAGTGTAATTTCTTTCTACGCCATGTTATTTTCTCAGCGGTTGTACAAACATTTTTTATGATCACAGTAGACAAGAGATCAATATGAAGGTTGACTTAACACTGATAGTACATTGCAGATCTTCGCTAATGACAGCCTATGGCGTTGCTAACCACTAAATGACATTCTATTTCAATGCCAGGCTGTAGACGGCAGTGTCTGTCAATGCAAAGTAGTAAATGACATTCACTGACACTGGCAGGCTTCGGTCGATTTGAAGTTTTTATTTTCACTTTTTAAGCACACCTTTTATGCTCAGTGTAACCGTGAGCAGATGCCAACAGACAGGATAGACGTTTTGTTAAATGATTAAAAGGGGATAAATTCAGACACGAGCAATTGGCGGCCCACGGGCCGAGTCTGTTAGTTTCTTTTATGCGGCGCACGGTATTCTCTTCTCCGCTTGCTCACATCAATTATAATTACATTTAATTGACGTCATTTCTTATAAACTCTCAAAGCCCCAAGTGTATAACTTAGTTACAAAACGTGGCGCGCGGTTCCTAAAGTTTTCCCACCCCTATGCTAGATTCTGATGTTGAATAAGTTGAGGTATTACTTAGGTAGTGTTTCTTTCATTTGTATAGATATAAAAAGGTCGACAAACTATGAACAGTAACACACAGGTCAACCAGAGATAGTGAAACGTCAAGTCAGTCTTGCCGAACAGTAACACACAGGCCAACCAGAGATAGTGAAACATCAAGTCAGTCTTGCCAAACAGTAACACACAGGTCAACCAGAGATAGTGAAACGTCAAGTCAGTCTTGCCGAACAGTAACACACAGGCCAACCAGAGATAGTGAAACATCAAGTCAGTCTTGCCGAACAGTAACACACAGGTCAATCAGAGATAGTGAAACATCAAGTCAGTCTTGTCGAACAGTAACACACAGGTCAACCAGAGATAGTGAAACATCAAGTCAGTCTTGCCGAACAGTAACACACAGGACAACCAGAGATAGTGAAACTTCAACTCAGTCTTGCTGAACAGTAACACACAGGTCAACCAGAGATAGTGAAACATCAAGTCAGTCTTGCCGAACAGTAACACACAGGTCAACCAGAGATAGTAAAACATCAAGTCAGTCTTGCCAAAACACCATTCTGTTTACTATAAATGATTCATTAATCTCAGCCTATTAACGCAACACATTTACTTGATCAAAACATGTATCAAATAGCCCTGTCTAATCAATTCACTGGGATACACACATATTGATTGAACGTTTCATAGCATCTATATAAATAATAGAGGTGTGGGTTCTGCGTTAAATCGAAAGTAAAAGAATTAATACAACAGTATTCCAGTTTAAAATCGTCAAACGTAAACAATAGTAATAAAAATCATGAAGAAATCAGATCTGTCCGAAACCAGAAATAATAACCGAGCCTACTGATCAAACCTAAAGGAATATAACTATGCAAAGGTTTTGCAGGGTACAGCTAGTATTTATTATATTAATATTATATAAGACAGTTACATAATTATTATAAAAGACAAATACATGTATACCTAAAAAACATCAACAACAAATTAGTGCAATAAATGTTCAATTAAAAAGAAGTATTAAAAACATAGTAGAACAAAGTAATTATAGAATATAAAATAATGGGCCAAACATTAGAAATCAAATCTGACGAAAATTGGGCAATTCGGCATGAGCAACTCGCTGGTTATTTCTGACACGGGTTTCTTTTATGCACGACTGACCACTGACCGGGGGTCAGCTCTTCCAGAGTTATTAATGTACATCTTGGGACGACAAACACTGGCCATGAGAGGAGGATCTGTAACGACAACGGAGGGGAAATAAACGGCGGCTGGGATGGAGGTTGCTGACCTCAATTTGTAAGCAATGCTCATTTGACATTCATTGCGTGGGGGGGGGGGGGGGGGCTGGCCCCGGGGGCCGTTGAATCGTGGCCGATGGAGGGAGGTCGGGGCGGGGGATATTTTGGGGGAGTGACTTATTTTTTGTTTTTTTGCTGTTGTTATTCTGCGAGAACGATTCTAGTGGAAATATTGCCGTAATACGAAGGGAAGTCTATGGTAATGACGTATTTATTATTGGCAGCCCCCTTGCTGTAGCTGTCAGGGGGTTTTACAATGTAGATGTATCAGTGTCTGTTTGGTAATTTGTCGGTTAGAATAAAATTAATACACAGAAAATCCAATCTGTTTTTTTTTGTTACATTATATAAATAAATAGAGAGAATGCCCGATCTGTTTTGTGAAAATGTATCAATAAATAAAGGGAATATCCAATCTGGTTTTCTAAGATTATATGATATGACAAAAACGCCATTTTTTTTTAAAAAAAGGAAACTTTTATAAAAATGCATTGAAAATATGTATATAAATTATGACTAAAAACACAAAGTATTGGTGCCCGTCTAGGTATATCGATTATTTATTGATTAAGTGCTACTTTTTATTTTAGTTCAGTATGTTATAATCACCAACGCTTTTAAAAGATGCAGAGGTTCAAGTTGGACTCGAGGATATACTATCATGATGAGCTGTACATGCTGAGTAATAATTTGTGTACATGTATGCATGTAAATGAATTAAGCAACAATCATACCTGTGTAATAATTGTCATGTATTCCTAGTAAGTAACTGAATAGATTTCCAATATCGTGAGCCGGCTTATTTGTATACATCTATAAACACATTCTTCCAATACATCTACAAACACATTCTTCCAATACATCTACAAAGACATTCTTTCAATACACCTACAAACACATTCTTCCAATACATCTACAAACATATTCTTCCAGTACATCTACAAACACATTCTTTCAATACACCTACAAACACACTCTTCCAATACATCTACAACACATTCTTCCAATACATCTACAAACTCATTATTCCAATTGATGTAAACCTACAAACATTGGGAACTTGATGTCAACAATTGTATTTTATCATCCCCTGCCAACAGTTGTATTTTATCATCCACTGTCAACAATTGTATTTTATCATCCCCTGTCAACAGATGTATTTTATCATCCACTGTCAACAATTGTATTTTATCATCCCCTGTCAACAGTTGTATTTTATCATCCACTGTCAACAATTGTATTTTATCATCCACTGTCAACAGGTATATTTTATCATCCACTGTCAACAGATGTATTTTATCATCCACTGTCAACAATTGTATTTTATCATCCCCTGTCAACAGGTATATTTTATCATCCACTGTCAACAGTTGTATTTTATAATCCCCTGTCAACAGTTGTATTTTATCATCCCCTGTCAACAATTGTATTTTATCATCCACTGTCAACAATTGTATTTTATCATCCACTGTCAACAGTTGTATTTTATCATCCCCTGTCAACAGTTGTATTTTATCATTCCCTGTCAACAATTGTATTTTATCATCCACTGTCGTTGCAGTCCAGAATGAACCCCAGTCACGTGATCGTATTAAAACCAAAACAAACCAACGTGTCAGCCACATTCACCAACTGCCTGAAGTTAGACAGTTGCTCGTCATGCGAGCACTCCGCCGGCTGCGAGAGTGAGTAGGCCAGAGAATGTGCTGGAGTCTTCAGGGAGAGAGAGAGAGAGAGAGAGCGAGAGAGGGAGGGGGAGGAGAAAGAGATACTGGGTGAGAGAGTGAAAGATGTTTTTGTTTGGATTTCAAATGGCGTTTGTAAACCCACCTCTCCCCTCTCTAGCCCACGCCACCGCCTCCTTCGCCACCACCGCCTGGCACCACCACCCCAGCACCCAGGAGCACCCACCGTCTCAGTTTTGATCACCGAAGCAAACTGTGTCCGCCTCTGGTGCTTTGCCCCTTTCGTCACTCTTCAGGGACTCATTGAGTCGTGGTGTAGTAGAGTTCTGTCCCATTGTTACCTTTCCACAAAAACAAAAAAAAAAGTTAAATTTGTGTGTTTCTTTTATTTCCTGATCCATGTGGATTTCTTGTTCTTTCTTATTGGATAAAAAGTGACAGACAACGGGAATTTCTTATATCCACAACTAACACATATAGTTCACACTGGATATGTGCATATGTGTGTACAGTAACCGAGTTATTTTAAATGTATCTTTCATGCTTAAAGTCTGTCATAAATGAATATGTTCTGGCCAATCAGAGACAGAGATGTTTTCTGGCATATGTTAATTTGTTAAGGACGACCTTGCAGCGTTTATATAAATGTTAATCTAATGTCAATATTTATCTAATCTACTTATCTATATCTCTTAATCTTTCTTAAGATTATCTATCTATCTATCTATCTATCTACCGATCAATCTGTCTGCATGTCTTGTTATGACTTCTTTCTATCTACCTGTCGGCCTTTCCGTTTGCCTTTCTGTCTGTGAACCTATCACTCTGTTTATTATTCTTGATTCACTGTTGCTTTGATTGTTTACTTGTTTTGCATTCTTTAGGTTGTGGGTTCAAATCCCATATAGTCCAGCCACTTATCTATATCTTCTTTGGTGCTACTTTGCTAACCTATGGTGTGACAAAGGTATTACAAAAACCCGAGTGTTTAATAGAATCAAGAGACAGTTTTCTTTTTCTTATATGGATCTATCTATCTATCTATCTATCTATCTATCTATCTATCTATCTATCTATCTATCTATCTATCTATCTATCTATCTATCTATCTATCTATCTATCTATCTGTCTGTCTGTCTGTCTGTCTGTCTGTTCGTCCGTCCGTCCGTCCGTCCGTCTGTCTGTCTGTCTGTCTATCTATCTATCTATCTATCTATCTGTCTATCTGTCTCCCTGGCTGCCTGCCTGTCCATCCACCCCTTCCATCCACCAATCCATCCAAGGTTATCTGCTTTAATATCTCTCTTCCCATAGATTCACAATTACTCACATCTCACAACACATTGATGTACGAAAGATTAAGCTAAGTACTCATATGCACTAATATATAATTCTTAGCATCTTGTCTACCAGCAAATAGTTTAGCATTAAAGTAAAATAACTACACTCATATCAATTTATTAGTACTTTACTTCTTTGTCGGCATTACTAGGTGTCAAACCAAACTAATTAGTCGTTATACTTTATGTTATATTTATTCTGACAATCAATGTCGACAATCCAGTACTAATGTATTCTCACTACTTATATATTGGTCTACAAAAGTGAAGGAATATCATCTAAGTTATCACAATATTGTATATAACTTTTTAAAATTTTTAACTCAAATTTGTAATAGATTTGTTTGTTGTAATAAGTCCCTTCGCCCCAAACATTATCATACAAGAAATAGTTCTATAGAATCTGACTTATATAGTGTTAGTATGTAAGTGAAGTGGTCGTTTTTTCATCGTAGATATATATCTGTGACTGTATCATACAACATATCTGTGACTGTATCATACAACATATCTGTGACTGTGTCATACAACATATCTGTGACTGTGCCATACAACATATCTGTGACTGTAACATTCAACATATATGTGACTGTATCATACAACATATCTGTGACTGTATCATACAACATATCTGTGACTGTATCATACAACATATCTGTCACTGTGTCATACAACATATCTGTGACTGTATCATACAACATTCTGTGACTGTATCATACAACATATCTGTGACTGTATCATACAACATATCTGTGACTGTATCATACAACATATCTGTGACTATATCATACAACTTGCTGCGCTAATTATTGATATTTTTTTTACAATCTATGACGTAATTTAGAATTATCTGTATTGATTATCATGTGACATAATTGATGACCCTTATAAAGTAACAATAAACTATATGACACAGCATTTTGAACTGATTTATACAATAGTATTGAAATATCGAGACAGCTGCGATGTTATAATTGTACTGGTGTACTCAATTAAAATTTTGTATTAAATGATATACGTTTTTTTAAAGGACTTTTATTTAACTTGATGTGTCTGGGCGGTCTGTCGGGAACGATGAACTAACATCAGAAGTAAATAGAGTTTGAAAGAGATACACAGTCTAGAAAAATTTGATGTTACAATTGTGTCATTTGATGTTACAATTGTGTCATTTGATGCTACAATTGTGTCATTTGATGCTACAATTGTGTCATTTGATGTTACAGTTGTGTCATTTGATGCTACAATTGTGTCATTTGATGTTACAGTTGTGTCATTTGATGCTACAATTGTGTCATTTGATGTTACAATTGTGTCATTTGATGTTACAGTTGTGTCATTTGATGCTACAATTGTGTCATTTGATGCTATAATAGTGTCATTTCATTATTACAAGAGATTCTAGTTGGTGTACACGCTTTTACTTAGTCAATATAAGATCTATAAATTGTATGATCTACACCTAAGACGGATGGTCGTACTTTACGGTAAAGCGCTCGACTGTCTCCCGGAAGGTACCTGGTTCGATCTCCGGTGAGGAAATTTTTCAGGTCTTGGCTAAAGTCCCCGATATATCTCCCGTGGTGCCTCTATGGCCATTGCGCTATCGGCTATGGTGGGGATGAAAGAAGGGCACCATAAAAACCGTCACATTAGTGGTTTATAGGATCTAAGAGATTTCATTTTATCCTTACAGGGACTTCACACACATCTAAGACTTAAGTCATTTTCTTTTTACTTTCTTAGTACACTTTAATAAAAATCTTTTTCTTGTTTGGTTGTTTCTCCCATATTTTTAATATAAATTTATTGAGCGATTTATCATTTTATAAATGCAATACGTAATTCAAATCAATATTAATAAAAATCAACTGTAGGCTACAAAATTATAATAGTAGCCTATATTATCTGAAACACCAGTACTCAATCGGGACTACAATGACTCTTTATCTCTGGAAGACATAATTGCACACAGAAACAAGACAAAAAAAAAATGAGACAATAAACAGTTTTCTGTCAACCTACGAAAGTAACAATAGAATAAATTAACAATCAACTTTAGCTGTCTGTTGTCATTGTTTAATGTTACACCACTGAATGGGGTTGGGTCACAGAGGAGAGACATTAGTCTTGTAATGTGTTTGTGTGTGTGTGTGAGCGTGCATTTAAACCTACTCATGGGTAGCTAGCTACCCTGGTCCTGATGTCAACCAGTTCAATGTAATTCTATGTGTGTCAGTAATGGTCGTATTGGAGGCAGAGCAGGCTAGTGCGTGTGTTTATATGTGTGTATGAGTGAAATAGAGGCTGAGATAAAGAGAAAGAGAAAGTGTGTGTGTGTGAGAGATAGAGAAAGAGATAGAGAGAGAGAGTGAAACTTGATATTTTATATACTGTAAAGTGGGTATTTGTTCCCGCTAGTGAGTCTGTCTGTACCAGCCATATGTCTGTATGGGTTACCATTGATTTAGAATGATAGTCTAGTTAGTTCATTTTGAGCCAGTACTTGGGAGTCTCTGGTACATCTATCTATCTATCTATCTATCTATCTATCTATCTATCTATCTATCTATCTATCTATCTATCTATCTATCTATCTATCTATCTATCTATCTATCTATCTATCTATCTATCTATCTATCTATCTATCTATCTATCTATCTATCTATCTATCTATCTGTTTGTCTGTCTGTCTGTCTGTCTGTTTGTCTGTCTGTCTATCTATCTGTCTGTCTGTCTATTTATCTATCTATCTATCTATCTACTTACTTACCTACCTACCTACCTACCTAAATACCTAACTACCTACCTACTACCTACATACCTATCCGTCCGTCCATCCATCGACCTATCCATCTGTCTGTTTATGTGCATGTCTATCTAGTCTCGACCTATCCATCTGTCTATCTGTGTGTATGTCAATATGTTTGTCCTTCCAGTACGTCTTAAAATATGCTAATTTATGCATACTTTTTTTTTGTATTCTTGTTCGTCTGTACTTCCCATCATGCTTTCAGTTGTATCAATCCATGTATCAACCATTTCTTCAGTATCGACCAATAAAAGACTCAAAATCTATGGAAGTCTGAATGCATATGTGTCACAAAGTCCAATCTTTTCAAACAACAGTTTCTGTTGAAAGACGTGACATATTCTGAGAGTTTTAACAAATTGTATTGGTGAGTAAAAACCGTTACCACTCATATTCAAAGAATGTATATTACATATAATTGTTTTTTTCTAAACACATGTCACTTGGTATCAATTTCATGACTTACCATGAAGTTGTTTTAAACTTTTTCTTTTGCAAGAAAAGATTCTAATTATGTGTGATGGTTCTATTGTTTTGTTATAGTCACAATAGTCCCCGAGCATTTAAAATAACCAATGTGAGATTCTGCAGACTAAAACAAGAACTTACATGGATTCTAAGTTTAATGATAGTTGATAATATCAGCGTAAAAATACTGCACCAAATACGTGATCTAAAAAAAAAGAATAAAGTTCCCTTAACCCTAACGGGCCTTCGGAGCAGATGAAGTGTAGAATTCATCTGTTTCTATAACCTCGGCATATGAAGGGGTTGTGTGGTTAGCACAACGCCCAGCCGCCTTTACTTCCCCAACTTAGAGTCAGGTACCCATTTAAAGCTGGGTAGACTTGTGGGACGACTTTGAAACACATTTCACCTGGAAAATTCCACATGGTCCTCACCGAGGATCGAACCCAGGACTCTCAGGTCGACAGTCGAGTATCTACACCACTCGGCTACCAGTCCTACTAAATACGTAATCTAGGTTGTAGGTAATTCTAGTATACAGACTATAATCCACCCCTCTTTGATGCTGAAATTTTTGTTGTGTGACATAGGTTGGTTGTGTCATTAAAGTTTATTATGTGTGTATGTGTGTGTAAAGTCCCAGTAAGGATGAAATGTTTATCTTTTAGATACTAAAAACCAGTAATGGAACGGTTTTATGGTGCCCTTCTTTCATCCTCACCATGGCCGATTTTGAGAAGGCCATGGAGGCACCACGGGAGATCTAGAGGAGACTTTCACCATGAGCTGAAATATTCAGTTTCGGGCATCACCAGAGACCGAACCAGTATGCAATGATAGTCTCTCAACCAATGGCATGTCTTAATAGGAAGAGTGTTTATGACGGAACTTCAGCGACCTCTACAACAGTGGGAATCATAGTTTTAATCACTAAGCAGGTTGGCCCCCAGATTATAGGCCACCTGAATCATTAAGCTGTAGGGCCCCCAGATTATTAGAAACCCCATCGCACCGAATCTCTATTTATTTAGTTCAAATTTCTCTTTCGAAGCATTTGTGTACAGTTTTATTTTATCATCTCCCTTGAGAAAATATTCTAACAACGGGCAGTCCATTTCTCCATGCACCATGTGTAATGTTGGTCAATAATTGACCACTTACAAATCCAAGTCAACTAGATGCACGTAAATAGGATGCAATGACTTTTTTTTTAAACAGACAGAACTACCATTACATTGTTAGGATCAGTTGTAGAGGAAAACAAGCAAAAATTAAGCCTGTAAAAACAGGACGTTTAAGAGCATTATTATGTATACATAGAGAGGGAAGTAAGTCATGGTTAGTAACTGTTACAAAAATAAATAATGATTACGCCCCTTTGTTTAGCTTTTCATCTATATATAATATATAAGCCCCTTAGGGACCCTGAAGCCCGGCCCTGAAAGATCCTATCGCGAAATGATTTTTTGATGTACACATGGCAGGCCAAGACCTACAAAATGATATATACATCATGGGTCTAGGACTTATGGTTGCTGAGATATAGGGCGCTCCTTTGTTAATATAGCTTATATAGTAAAAAACGGTACTTAATTAGCCCCCCTTTTCGGCCCTCAGAGGTCATATCGCGAAATGGACTTTTGATGCACACATGGCAGGCCAAGACCTACAAAATTATATATACATCATGGGTCTAGGACTTATGGTTGTTGATATCTAGGGTGATGACGGACAGACAGACAGACAGACAAAACGGGGACAATAGAGCATTTTTTTCGAAAATGCTCTAAAAATTGATATCATGGAATTCTAAATAGTGTTGTGCAGAGAGGTAATTAATTTAATCTGCTAAAGCAACATACAAATAAAATAAACACATTTTAACATAAAAATAATTTAACAAATTTGTAAATTAATAATATAAGTACTAAAAAATATAACTAAAAGTAAACCAATCAACACATGAATAGTATAAATTAAAACACTAATGTAAAATACGTTGACACATTAATTTACACAACAAATTTAAAAAAAACAAAAAATGAACACAGTGAAATGGTTTAAAATGTTCCATCTTGCAGACATATCGCACGCAGGCCTCTCCCTATGTGCAGACTGAAATGTGTGACGTGTTTATAGAAGCCATTGCCGGAAAACAATCTGAACACTCTCTCTCTTTAGTTATGCATCTAACATTATTCTAGAAAACCTTTTTTTTTTCATATTTCACAGCCCCGTGTAAGACTTAAGCAAGATATAGATGTCACCATTAAGATATGCCAGGGAAGCCCCTCCCCCCCCCCGTCAATAGTGTGCGTGTTAAAAGAGATGAGGGTGGGCCCTGAGGGGGTGGGGGGGGGGGCTGTTGTGACATATGCTTTATACACAGGGATAGGGTTAAAGAGACACAAAAAAAAAAAAAACAATCTGCGGAAGTTAAAAGCATTTTTTGTCTGCTGTTGTCAGAAGTTGTAAATGAAATCAAAGCTTTCATGACGTCATGCCGTAGATTACCGTAAACCTGGCAACCTTTACTACTGTGACCTTTTCTTTACCTGTGTTAACTTTTACTCCTGGCGTAGCTCTCCTCTCCAGTTTAACTTTTCTTTGCAGATAAAGATAACATAAAAAAAATATAGGCGGATCTAAAGGTGGGCACACAGGGGCGTCATGTTGGGAAGTGGGGTAGGTTTGGTGTCTTGGCGGGTCGCCGCCACCATTTTGGGCTGTTGACTGTTTTCTTTCTGTCTTCAATGTTTTATTACACGTCAATACAAAACATAACGTATAAACATTAAAACAACCGGAAATTGACATTTGGACATCGTCTTTTTACGATATTTTGAAAATAAAAATTACATATCCTTGAGGGGGGGGGGAGGGAGGGTGGAAAGGGGGAATTCTTAAAAGCCCCAACTTTTAACAAGTTTATTTATTTTTCACGTCTGACTTATTTCAAGGGGCCCAAACAATTTTCTTTCTTCTGCGTCCTGGGCCTCAGTCGAACTTAAACCACTTCAGCACACAAACATGTACACACACGTACACGAACACTAACATACTATTCGCACATTAACACATTCACACAGACAGACACTCACTCACACAGACAGACACTCACGCAGACATACAGTCATACTGACACACATTCACACAGACAGACTATCACACAGACAGACATTACTTGGATACATTCTCTCTGTCTAGTTGGTCTTACTTGGAAATCTGTCCACTTCAAGTAACAGAATCTAGAACATTTTAAATACGTTATAAATGTTACCATTTTTTTTAATGACAGATATTAGAAAACCGTTTCTACCATAATATTTTATATGTATCATTGTTTCGCCAGTGATTGCACTTGGTAAAATATTTATTTTACTCTATACATGACTCTTTCCCCCCCTCCCCCCCCCCCACGATGAATCAAATCAATGTTTTAGTTAAAACATGTTGGACTATATTTACAGGCGCATATCACTTGCTATGAGGTCGGTGAACTGGTTGTATATAATTTGGCACTGACTCCCACTGATACAATCATAACAATACAGCGTTCAACCCAGTGATTACATCTGTGCATAAAGAGGGTGCAGAAGTTGAAATGAAATAGCAGCCGATGATGTTTTGATGTCTCATTTCTCCCGTAATGAAAAACATTGGCTATAATTCCTGTATGATTATGTAGGCTCGTGTATCGTCATTTGAAACAATTCACTGGAATTCTTAGAAGTCTAATGATATTGATTAGTTACGTCATTATGATGACACATATTATTATAGAAATCGTTATGTAGAACTCTTGTTTTGATTTAAGATTTACTCTTACAATTGGAATATTTATGTTTTTTTATCATTGAAGAAAGAATAATTTTTGTTTATTTTCTAAAATGTATATTTTTGTTTTATAGCGCATAGTTCTAAAATTGAAACCTATTTAGTGTCAGGGTGTTAAGTATGTGCATTGATTTGTTTAAAGTCAGACAAACACTAGAAATACTTTGGGTAATTTTCGATCGAACCTTTTCTAATTACTTATTGTCGCTAACTGAACTAGCGGTCAGTTAATTTTATATTCAAATATGTTGAAACCACATTTTTAAAAATCTATTATTTGGCCCGCTTACCGTAGTTTGCCCAAGGCTGGGATAGAGTAAAAAAAATGTTCGTGCTAAGTATAAGAATATGGCTGGATGTAGGGGACTGAAAGTTATAGTTGAAATAAGGAAAGATTTTATAGACTAAGTCTTCTTATACCACGATTCGTTGACTTGAACATAATGCTATCAGAACTTCTGGAGGCGAGAAAACGTACAAATAGCTACACGCACGTACTGTTCTGAATATTACAAGCTACATGCACGGCAGCCTGAACGTGCGAATATCCTCTACTTGCTCTTTCACTTCCCTTAACACTGGAGTGTTCTCCCGTTGTAATGGAGCCGAGAATCAAGGGGGTCTGTTTCTGTGATTGAATAAACCCGTCAACGTTTGATGCGGTTACGAAATATGGTTTGTCCGGAGATGGAGAGTGTGTGTGTGTGTGCATGTGGAAATGCGTGTTTTGTGATGAGACCAGCTAGACGATCGTGTGTGTCTGTGGGGGGAGGGGGGTGGGGGTGATCTTGAGAAAGAAGGGAGCAGGGTAAGTAAAGAGGGATGCAAAAAGATGTCTAGGAAATGTCAAGAGGAAATAACTCTCTCCAACCTGCTCTAAAACATAGACAAAAAATATAGACATTTTTTTAACCCCTCCTACCCCCTCTTCTCCCCCTTACATTGCTATGCTTGAAATAGAAAACTGAAAATGGAGATTATAAAATGAATGGAAGAAAATAACCCATATCAAGGGGGGAGGGGCGGGAAATTCAGTGTATAGATCAAACGTTTAAACAGGCCCACAATGCAGTGCGAGATTTCAAGAGCATTCGAATTAACATATAGGAAGTGTACTCGGGAATGCTCCATGTGTGCTGCAAGCGAGTAGAAAGACTGCACTCCCAGCTGCCAACTGTGATTTTTTTTTATTATTTTGTTTTTATAATGAGACAAAATGTTGGCAACTTTATTATCATAATTTTTATTTGTTATTATTTTTTTTTACTGAAGAATTTGTAAGTAAACGCATTAACTATTCTGAACTATTTTTTCCAAGTGAAATTTAAAAAAAAAGTATCATTTCAGATATAATTCCGAATGTACTATCTGGTAAATTAAGTAGTTAGGGAAAAAAATTGAATTAATTTTTTTCAGTTTATGAAAGCTAAAAATATTGACTCATAATTGAAGCGTTATAAACCAGACTAGCCTAACCCACCTTAGGATTTAGATTAGTATGGCTTAAATAGTTTCTTACATAAAAATATATATAAATATATGAAGCATTTAAAGCCATAATAATCCAACTCACAAAGAGGGTTAAGTTGGTCTGGCATTAAACGCTTCATTTGAAGAACGTAAATGATAATCATGGTAGACGGATATAAATTAAACTGATGGCTTTCAGATTTTAGAAAAATAAAATCATACGCATGTGGCTAAAAATATACACACACATGATTTTCTCTATAATATGAAGGCCTGTTGACAGCAGAGCAAGTAAATGGGTCACTGAGCTTGACCCATGACCCATCAAGTTCTTGACCCAGACCCATCATGACCTATGACCCATGACCCATTGAATGTTGTTATTTTCAAGACGACGGCCGTCGCCATAGAAACCATTTGGAAATTAAAAAAAAATCGCGCGACGACGGGTTTTTTTTTAGGGTCGGGCGGAGACTAAGGATGGGTTGTGGGTCAGGGAACATTGACTCATGACCCATGTGACCCATCCAATTTTGCGACCCATTTGACCCATGACCCATTGACCCATTACTTGCTCTGGTTGACAGACATAATTTTGTAATAGTACACAAAAAAAAAACGTTATTTCGATAATGTTATTTTTTTTATAAGTAATAAAAGTTAATGCTGGGTGGAATATTTTCGTTATGATTTAAAATCAGATCAACTATCAATTAAAAAAAAATATTTATTTTAATAAAATATGATAAAATGTCATCTGCGAACCTTTTTTTTTTTAAAAAAAAAATAATATTGATGGCTTTGGGTTTAATTGTCTTGTTATGTATATGCACATTGGTACATACGATTTGAAATTGATAGAATCCACATATACATCACACAATAGAACCCACATTTCAGCTTACATAAAATACATTTAAGAAGTAAATCTTTTTAGTTTGAATTTTTTTAATGACTTTTTTTTTGTGGTTTGTTGTATGCGGGATTAAAGGAAGTGGGCGTGGTCAACTAGACAGGAAACGACTGTACACGTTCTCTGGAGCTCTTCTTCGTCTGCTCCCCACAATTCTTTAAGTTCAAAGAGAGGCTGTTGTATTGCCGACGTGATAATCCGAAAGTCATTAACGGTTGCTGTTCAATACCATTGACGAGTTTTTTTTTTTTTTTCAAATTACATTCTTACTACATTGTGCAGTTCGATATTTGTATTTCAATGAGTGCATTAGTCTGATTGGGTTGGGAGGGAAGTAGTTGTAGGTAGAGGGGGGCAGGGTGGTAGATGAAAGATTAGCCTGATGGAAGTAGGGTGATGGGTGAAAGGTTGGCCTGATAGAATGGTCAGGGTAGTGGGGGAAAGATTTACCTGAAGAAAGGGTAATTTTTCTCCCCGTGTGTCTTAAGTATACGTTTTAACCCCATGTTCTTGTAGTTTGGAAATATTAAATCTTTCAATGACGTCATCTATAATATTTGTTATCGTTGGCCTAGCAAATAAATTGGGGGGGGGGAGGGGGAGGGGAAGGGACTTCACGCAAATATCATCCCTCTATTGGGGGGCCACTAAAGTCCCGGGGCTCCCATGCACACTCATAAAAAAACAACAACAAAAAAAAAAAAAACAAACAATCACAGCAAGTGTTTTTTACACCTGTGTTTGTTTCTCTGTGTTGCTGCCCCCCCCCCCAATAACGGACCTTGGGCATGCTTCTTCAGGGGGACCACAATAGGTCATACAGTTGAATTATGGCTTTTTTTCAGGCTGTATGGATTTTTGTATTACGGGGGGAGGGGGGCAAGGCAAGTCAAAAGGAGTAAAAGACTGACAGGCAAACAAAAAAGTTGGAGAGCCAGATAGTAAAGATAGCAGCAGCGATATTGAGAGCCAGATAGTACAGAGAGCAGCAGCGATACTTGACAAATTTGAATAAATTATGTTGAAATTAAATTTTGGATATTTTTTTGGTTATTTGATGAAATGCACAGTTCTAACACATATCATAAGTACAAAAAAATCTTAATTCATTGACTGCTATTATGAAATATAAAAAAAATCAGGAAATATATATATTTAGATATAGATAGATATACATAGATAGATAGAAAGATATACACACACATATATTGATGTTGTATTATATTTTGTAAAGTAACAAACAATTATGCAAAGGTTTTATAGGGAAGCATCAGTACATTGTAAAATGTAAATGATAACTGGATATTCCAGCTCAGCTTGATAAGGAAACAATTGTTGGCATCTTGACTAACGCCCAATGTTTCAACATTTTCACCATTTGTTGTTTTTTCTTTTCTAATCTAAGCTAACGCCATCTCTCATTAATATTTCATCTTTATTTCACTGAAATATATGTAGCGTTTTTTAAAATGATTTCAGGGGATAAACAGAGAGAGAGAGAGAGAGAGAGAGAGAGAGAGAGATTTATTTGAACTCACACATGAAACTATATTTGATTTTTTTTTCTGTACTCTCTGTGACCTCCAACACACGTAGGTCACTCAGTCAACTCTTTACAATTCTATTGAATTTTACTTTTAATACCTTCAAAACACCTTTACTTTCATATACTAGAATCAATCAGATTTAAATTACATCTGCCCTCACTTACCCCCCCCCCCCACGGACCACCTCCCTCCCCAAACCTGCGCTGCCTTGCACTGATTCCATCATCAAAAGGTTTTGGCATTCTGATCACATCAACTTACTTGTAAAAATTCCGGAACTTCAGTAAAGGTTTTTTTTTTAAAAAAAGCAACCTGTTAGGGGTAGAGAATCACTTCACGCCACGTAATGAGAGAACCTATTAACGAGGCTGAGTTGTCGTCCTTGAAATACATTGCTAGGGACTTCAAGCAGACTTCAACAAATAAATCGAGACTAATGGCTTTAGTTACAGTTAAACTGATATAATCCCGAAGGTATTAAATACAAATTTGGTTTGATTGAATGAACATTTAAATCCTTAGTATACAAATACACATCTGTTGCTTGCAAAAAAAAAAAATAGGGAAAATAATAGAATTTTGAAGATCTGAAGACGAAAAATGTCTTTCGTCATAAAAAAAAAAAACACAACCTGATGGTTGATAATCTCATTATTTTATTTCTGTTGGACATATTTCTCGATATTCATGCTGTGAAATTGTGGTCAAGTTTTTTGAATAGCATCGCCACACTCGGTTCTGCACCGGACATTTGGATGGATTGTTTGTACGAACTAATAACAAACGTTAATGTAATTGAAATGAACGAGCTTAGGTGGGCCGGATCAAACAGCTAATTAGACCATACGTGGCCCACGGGCTTTAATGTGGCCATGTCTGCGACAGTCGTCTCCCTTGTCACACGTAGCTGTCAGCCCAAAACAGTCCGGCTGATGTTAAAAAAACATTATATTTTTTAAACTTTTTTGTTTTGTGTATTTCTTATTTTATTTACTCCACTGTTGACTTTTATCGACCCACCCTCTCACCAACCGTGCCCGCCCATGTACTAATGCTACTTATTAAAAGAACATTAACCGATTCCCATCTGTGACCATTGATCAGTGGATTTGTATTCTGTCCAGTAAGTCCAGCACAATCCACCAGACACCTGAACGTCTGACCAAACTTTATTGCCCGTTGTGTATGTGAATGTCGGCAGACCAAGGGAATATATTTTATCGTCTGCAGACCAAGGGAATATATTCTATCGCCTGCAGAGTGCAGACCAAGGGAATATATTTTATCGTCTGCAGACCAGAGTAATATATTTTATCGTCTGCAGACCAAGGGAATATATTTTATCGTCTGCAGACCAGAGTAATATATTTTATCGTCTGCAGACCAAGGAAATATATTTTATCGTCTGCAGACCAAAGTAATATATTTTATCGTCTGCAGACCAAGGGAATATATTTTATCGTCTGCAGACCAAGGGAATACATTGTATTGAACACTGGCATACACTATTGATTGGTTTGTTGCCAGTGGTTCTCAAAACGTTATACAGTCAATAACATGGAAATGAAATAAATGTCACTTGGTCATTTAGTCGTGACTGGTAATTTTTTTGGGTCTAAAGATTACACATGAAAGTAATTTATAACTTTACCACTTCTGTTCATGTGTCATTTGGTTTGACCATGTTTAAACCCGCACAGAGACGGGTTTCTGTCGATTGAAGCCCAGGGAATAGGAAAGAAAAAAAAATAATGAACGACAGATATAGAGAGGGATGAGAAACATATCAGACATATATAAACATGTCTATGTATGAACAATGACTGTTGTGGATATGACACATATGATGCCATCAATAAGTGGTAAAGTCAGAGGCTTGCCGTGATAGATTCCAAGATCCCTATTTGTGCGCCTCTTGTTAGATGTCTCTTAACTTTCTTCATTAAAACTTGCGTCATATCTAAATTTTCATTTGACATTTCACAGCCTCTATCTGAAAGGAAAACCATTCATCGACCAATCTCTTGAAATCCTTTGTCCCTTCGTGAGATCAGATACACCAGAACCTCTTGGAAATATACAATAACACTTTCCATCTCCAAACTCGGTCTCTCTATTTCTCTCTTTACTGGCAAGTCACGTGTCACTTTCTATCTATCTATTCTTCTCCAGGGACTCTCAGCCTGTTAAGAGTGAAAGTCACTACTACTATTCACTACTTATGACTATATCATATCATTGCAATTTTAAGATGTTTACTGTAAAATTATCTTGATACTAACGCGTGCAGTGTGTTTTGAGAAAAACATTATTTGCACTGTAAATTTTTCTTTTTTGTTAATGCTGAATAATTAATGGGATGTAAGCCGTAAGGTGATGGTGTATGGACATTATGAAACAACAGTCTATAGAACGGACATAGAATGAGACCGTACAAATGTAGTGTGTTCTTTTTAATTGCGGTGAATATGTGATTGTCTCAAGTCCTGTGGAACTCTTTAAAGCAATAAAAGTGGGAAATATTTATCGATAGCACACATTGAACTGTGAATAATAGACAAAAGTAAACAAATAAATAGATGAAATGATTTGTTGATGACATTTCAGTCAGTGAAGTAGTTTCATCATATTATATCTATCTATCTATCTATCGATCGATCTGTTTATCTATCTATCTGTCTGTCTGTCTATCTAAACTGACAGTGTATTCCTGTCTTTTAACGTGTTTTAAGCTCTACTTTTTATCGATCTTCTGTATTGATCTTATTTGGTTTTATCATGGCTATGGTTGAACGCTGCCAACTGTCGAATAGTTTTATTAATTTAAACTACCTATACCATCATCTCTTTCGGAACTCTTAATTTTATTAAAGCTACCTATTCCATCACCTCTAGTCGTGTTGTTTCTCTGACCCCTCCCTCCTCTATTGAACTCTCAGACTGACTCTATATATTATTTTCTCTGTTTCTTCTGTTTGACAAATTTCTTCTTTGAGACTCGCAGTGACATTTTGTTTTGGTTCCCTAGCGACCCGTCCCCTTTTTTTTTCCTTCCTACGCCCTTCCCCCCCCTCCACTCCCCGTGGTGTGCATAAATCAGTGACAAAATAATCATCACTCTTCCGTCACACATTTGTCATGGCTAAAAATAGTTCATCATCGCCGTTGAAGTTTTTGTATAAGTCCCCCCCCCCTCCCCCTTATTTTATTCTTTATTTTGAATCAGAGAGGGTTCTGAAATTGTGACCAGCAACAACCGTTGCAATAACAATGTGTGAAAATAATTTTATAAAAATACTTCATTTTAAAAAATAAAACTTCACATTTTTTCATTTATAATTCCAGGAATACAGTATTGTAGGATTTTCAAATCCAGAAATACTACCTGAACAATGTTGTTAATAACATGACATTTTCTACAATTATTGATTCGTCCTCAGTGATCTAATATTACATTCAATGCACCTGTGTGTTGGCTAATACTTATTGACCAATACGTTGGGTCCGTTTATTTCCTTGACAGTGTTTCACTGGTTTGCCAATGTGCACTCTGCTAACTGGTTGGCCAATGTGCACTCTGCTAACTGGTTGGCCAATGTGCACTCTGCTAACTGGTTGGCCAATGTGCACTCTGCTAACTGGTTGGCCAATGTGCACTCTGCTAACTGGTTAGCCAATGTGCACTCTGCTAACTGGTTGGCCAATGTGCACTCTACTAACTGGTTGGCCAATAAGCACATTTTCCGGCCAATCGTCAAACTGGCTGGGTGCGACCAGCTCTTTAAAGAATTTGGTTATGATTTGTAATTCTGTCAATACTAATTGAGATAAAACTATTCATCATTCTGTATTTATCAATCATTACTTGTTAAATCAAGAAGCAAAAAAAGTCATTACATTTTTTTGTCCCCGTTTTGTCTGTCTGTCTGTCTGTCTGTCCGTCCGTCATCACCCTAGATCTCAACAACCATAAGTCCTAGACCCATGATGTATATATCATTTTGTAGGTCTTGGCCTGCCAAGAAATGAATTTTTTCCATTTCGCGATCTGACCTCTCAGGGCCGTAAAAGGGGCCTTATAAAGTACCGTTTTTATTTACTATATAAGCTATATTAATAATGGACCGCCCTATATCTCAGCAACCATAAGTCCTAGACCCATGATGTATATATCATTGTGTAGGTCTTGGCCTGCCAAGTGTACATCAAAAGTCCATTTCGCGATAGGACCTCTGAGGGCCGGGCTTCAGGGCTCCTAAGGCGTTTATATATTATATATACACCTTGTACGTTCAATAACCCATTCATTTGGTGCGAAATACTGCAGCACGTAGTTTCACCAAGATTTATTAAGAAACTCATCAAATGAAATAGTAAGTTTGCGTTCTGAGTTTAATTGAAAGTATTAGAGCTTTGCAACAATTGACGGAGTTTTCGGACGATTAAATGACTACAATTTCGAATGTTTTCAATTATGAGTCCTATTTCAGTAACCACAAACCACTTGTAGTTAGATTTAAGAGAAAATAATTTTTTTTTCAAATATAAAGAAACGTCTTTATAATATTTTTTTTACAGATATATGCATTACACAATTGAATTTATAAACATTTCCAAAATTTACAAATATTTACTGAAAGCTAACAAACGTACTGATACATAACATGAAAATGCGCTAACACGTCCTGTGTCCAGAATGGAACAGGCTTAATTGCTTGTTTTTATATTTACCTGTCATACCGAATAAAGATATTGAATATACTATTTATTACAGTAGTTACGCTGATACATATATGTATTATGAATAGCACAACCTAGTAAGTCGTCCATGTATTAAGATTCAATTGTCACTACATTTCAAGTATTTGCAGCATTACAAAGCAGGCAAAGAGTGCAGTCAGATTATTATACATCACTCTGCATAGCTTGGCACTATTTGTTCTAATGCGATCTGTTTAGTATGTGTGTGTGTGCGTAAAGAGTTCTATCGTCTGCCGGCGTCCTTTTGAAGCAGACGATGTTGTCAGCTAACAGAAAGACACTTGAAGACAACATCTTCCCATTATGACTGCCCTTCCCCCCCCTTTCCCCCCACCCCCACTTTCACCAACAATGCTTTAGATCGGGTATTCCCAGAGTATTGATTGTATTGGGACTAAATCCATTTCATTGTCGTATGACTTTCAAGTGGCTCCAATCTAAACCAAAGAGCATCAGTGTGTCCATTTAAAACCCGTTCTATCAATATTTATTTTATTTCCACTTCGTTATATTGTAAACATTCAGGGATATCTTTTGTGGTGCGAGTTACATTTGAAAATAAGAGCGATACAAAAGAATATAATATAATATAATATAATATAATACACAAACATTGTTTCTTAATTATACAGTGACATTTAGTTCAATAGTCCGATGGTGGCCAAATGTGGAACGTAGAACCTAATGTGGCACTTAGAACCTCATGTGGCACTTAGAACCTAATGTGGCCTTAGAACCTCGTGTGGCACTTAGAACCTCGTGTGGCACTTAGAACCTCATGTGGTACTTAGAACCTCATGAGGCACTTAGAACCTCATGTGGCACTTAGAACCTCATGCGGCTCTCTGAGGAGTTGTTGTGCGGCTGCTTATGATCCAGTTTCGTCTACTATATACATGTACTACGGCGCTGCTCTTTAAAGCACCATTGGAGTCCTGTTCATTTGAAAGCTTGGCTTATAGAAACGCTGTTCTACTGATGTTTATGGATAATGGCATATGATGGACGGGATGGTCGTGTGGCGAAGCGCTCGACTGTCGACCTGAGGGTCACTGGTTCGATCTCCGGTCATGACCAAAGGATATTTCAGGTCACGTTTAAAGTCCCCACTAAATCTCCCGTGGTGCCTTCAAGGCCAATGCACTGTCAACTATGCTGTAGATAAAGCAGTGCACCATAAAAAGAGTCCCATTAGTAGTTTATAGGACCCAAGAGATTTCAAGATAAACGCCGTTTTACGGTGAACTAAACATATATCTCATTACATTTAGACAGCAAATAATAGTAAGATTTCATTTAAAGTTAATTCGTTTATACAATGCCTTAAGACAGTGTGATCTACCATAAACCAAACAAGCACAATGTGCAGCGAAGAGATTGGTCTGGGCCTGAGGTATAGATTGCGCGACCGTCTATGCAAATGTCCCGCCAGTTTTTATAAAACTTTGTCATTCCCTCCCTCCCCCCCCCAACCTCCTCCCAAGCTTAATAATTACAAACCTTACATTAGATTGGGGGAAGTAAGGACTACGAGAATATTGAGGGTCTCCCGTGGTGCCTCCATGGCCATTACACTATCGGCTATGGTGGGGATGAAAGAAGGATACCATAAAAAACCGTCCCATTAGTGGTTTATAGGATCTAAAAGATTTCATCTCATCCTTACAGGGACTTCACACATACAAAAACTGTCCCATTACTGGTTTATATGATCTATAAGTCAAACCTCTCCAAACTTAAAAAAAAAAAATTATCAAAGAATAGCGTAGAGAAGCGCATTTTTTCCCCACATCAGTTGGTTAAATGACGTTAATTATATAAAACCAAATGCACCATGGACGTTTCGGAAACCTATTTATGAAATACAATCTTAATTCAAGGAAATAAATAGGAACAAAAAATTTCCCATTAACTTCGTTGTTTTTAGTTTTTAACTACATTTCAACATCAAAGCAATAATTGGAGCAAATGAAGCAGTAGGCAGTACGGTGGATTATTACATGGACGTTAACTGCCATGACCAGAGCTAAATATCGATATGCACAGTCATTAACTATCTCGTGTCGGTATCGAAAGTGCATCGCTGCTTCCCGAGTTATGAAGTGAATGAGAAATTCGATACTGTTATGCAGTATCGCAGAATTGGCTGATCGATAAAAAGAAACATTCCCCATCAAATAAAAACCATTAACGTTCTCATACTAAACAGACCATCGTTACCAATGCTCTCCAAAGTTTGACATTTAAGTTATTAAAATGCTCTTATTAAACAATCGACTTCCATAGTTTGATTGTTATGTTATTAAACATTCGACTACTTTATTACGATTTTACTGTTATTAAAAGATCGACTACTTTAGTAAGATTATAGAGTGAGTTTTCTTTACTTTTTTCCGCGCTTTAAATTATTTACCGTGTTTTTGATCCAAATTCAAATCTTAAATGAAATTTTTTTTTAATTCTTTAAGAAATATTGCACGATAATCATATGGCCGCCATATCGATTGCCGGGATGTAACTGGCAGTTTTTATAGCTAATAGGATTATGTCGAAATGTAAAACCTGATTGATGAGACGCTAATGTAGAGAAGTCAAACGTGATAAAAAGTGGCCATTTAAAATAGAGGGATACAGTCAAATAAGAAGGAATATTTTTTTCTTTTTCTGGTCGCAAATTGCTTTAGTACTAGCAACTGTAGTTTCATAGTGGTTGGTCTATCTATCTATCTATCTATCTATCTATCTATCTATCTATCTATCTATCTATCTATCTATCTATCTATCTATCTATCTATCTATCTATCTATCTATCTATCTATCTATCTATCTATCTATCTATCTATCTATCTATCTATCTATCTATCTATCTATCTATCTATCTATCTATCTATCTATCTATCTATCTATCTATCTATCTATCTATCTATCTATCTATCTATCTATCTATCTATCTATCTATCTATCTATCTATCTATCTATCTATCTATCTATCTATCTATCTATCTATCTATCTATCTATCTATCTATCTATCTATCTATCTATCTATCTATCTATCTATCTATCTATCTATCTATCTATCTATCTATCTATCTATCTATCTATCTATCTATCTATCTATCTATCTATCTATCTATCTATCTATCTATCTATCTATCTATCTATCTATCTATCTATCTATCTATCTATCTATCTATCTATCTATCTATCTATCTATCTATCTATCTATCTATCTATCTATCTATCTATCTATATGGTACACATATAATGCTGATGTAAAACAAGTTTTGTTGTTTTTTTATTCAAGACTCAAGTAGTTGATAAATATATCACTTAATCAAAAAATATCATATGTACATAGTACAACAAATCAATCATTATATACATATCTTCAGTAGTTAAGTTCAGTGGTTTTTTTTGGGGGGGGGGGGGAAGGGTGACTATTTTATTTAACGGCTGGTCAATTTTAACATCACATGTCAGTACATCAATACAACTACTATTCCTTTTAGCCATTCAACTCAATCTCATATTTAATTCATGCTGTCCAACATGTCCAGTAAAAGACTGACCTCGTTTCTTGTCCACCTTTCCCCTTGTCTAGCCGACCAACACGTTTAGCCCCTTTTATCCAATTGTCTAAAGATATCTCATTTGTCAACATACGATGTTTTGTCTATTTCGTTATTTTCACTGACCAGGCAGTAACAAATACCAATTCTCACAAATACATAGAATTATCCAGTTGACTTCTTGATGAACAAAGGAATGCTATCTTTAATAAGTGTATTCATGAATGTTGTATTATCTCTAAAAACACAGCAATAAAGCAAATCACATTCAAAACAATATTGACGACGTCTTGAAACACTCTTGTCATTGTGAAATCAATTAAAGAGTTTAACGCACGTCTTTTCAAAGGATTCAGAACACTTCAACTTTGTGATACGTGGCTATTTCTTCCCTTTGATTTGTTCAGTTGTGTTTCATCAAATAGAAATTGAAGGGAGGTTACAAAAAAATGTTTGGTTTCTGGAAATCGAATTACGTTTCTTAAAGCCTGACGCCATGTTTGTGGCTTCCACTGTTCTTCCCGCTACGTGACGTACTCGGAATATGATGACGTCGGTCCTGGTGAGAGACCTTCCGGTGTCTCGGAAACTTCGCCGCCCCAAGCACTCCTGCTGGTACAGAAACAGGTTGCCGCTCCTGTGCACGGGATTCGGCCTGTTTTGGTGCGGTCTGGCCGTGCTGATGATATGTCTGTACACGAAACTGATACAGTTTGGTGAGTATATTGTATAGTGAGTAACATTGTCTGCACACAAAGCTGATAGAGTTCATTAATAAAGCTGGTAGAGTTCATTAACAAAGCCGGTAGAGTTCAGTAACAAAGCTGATAGAGTTCAGTAAGAATATCAAAAGGAGAGTATCGTATTTATACTGTAAGCAATGTGTAGCAACTCCGAAAATGTTTTACCAGCGGGTCTCAGTGTATTCGACTTTAAAAAGTCCTTTCTTTGTAGAATCGATTTCTAAAACAGAATTTTTCACACCAATATACCAAGTCCGACCTAAACCAATGTAAAATTCTTATCAAGCTTTTTACTAATTTTCAATAATTAAAAATTATAATGGAACAATAAATAAAGCTTTTAGTAGCTCTGAAATTGATTTAAAACGTAGCCTATACGTATCAAATGATCAATCCACCAAAGTTTTAATGCAGGCAGTCAAATTTCCTTTCGAAATAGCGCACATCAGATATCTTTCACCCACACACAACCAAGGAAATATCAGAGGGAACGTTAATTATAATGATTTCAAAACTAACAGCCAGGAAAAGGATCTATAATTTGGAGAACCTGATAGTCCCGGGTTCCATCCTCAGTGAAAAACATGGAAATTCCCCAAGTCATGTATATATATTGACCAGCACAAATAAGACAAGTCATTCCTTGAACCATTTGCCATATTTATCTGTTTTTGTTGCCTCACAGAGACACGCAATCGCGCACTGGATAAAACAAACCGGAAATTGTACCCAGCACGTAACGTGACACAATTCTAGAAGAATGCCTACACGCATGCCCAATTTTATTGTCACGTGCTATCGAATTAAGGGGCCCGCAATTTTATTGCATGGCGGAAACACGAATTAATAAAATGTACAAGACAAAAAATATGAAATAAGTTTCTATGTAAAATTGAGGCATTCAGGGAACACACACACACACACACATGTTTAGTTTTTTTGGCTGAATATTGCACAAACTACTACAACGATTATGGATAATCCAAAATAATTTGATCCCAATTACGGATTGATGAGATTATCTATGTTTCAATCATACATATACATCATTATATACATCTTTATATACATCTTTATATAAATCATTATATACATCATTATATACATCATTATATACATCATTATATATATCATTATATACATCATTATAGACATCGTTATAGACATCATTATATACATATATATGATTTTAACTATTATCAATAGTAAAAAGAGTATAGTTAATGAAACATACTCCACAAAATCTTTCAAAACAAACCCCTTCAAATAGTCTGATGTCTATGGTTTATACAGCTTATATATATATATATATATATATATATATATATATATATATATATATATATATATATATACTAGTTGCAAGTACCCGGCTTTGCCCGGGTTTAAAATAAGGTTTTCTGTTTACCTTCTGTTTTCTCCCTACCCCCTCTCTCCCTTCCTCTCTCTCTCTCTCCCTCCCTCCCTCCCCCTCTCTCCTCCCTTTCCCTCCCTCCCTTTCTCCCTCCATCCCTCTCTCAAATCTCTCTCCGTCCCTCTCCCATCTCCCTCTCTCCCCTCTCCCTCTCTCCCCCCGTCCATCCTCCTCCTCCCTCCTCATTCCCTCTCTCTCCCTCCCTGCCCCCTCTTTCTCTTTATCTCTTCCTCCCATTTCTCCCATCCTCTCCCTCTCCTCTTCCCTCCCCCTCTCTCTCCCTCCCTAACCACCTCCCCCCCTCCTTTCTCCCTCCCTCCCCTTTCTACCTCTCTCTCTCCCTCCCTCTCTCTCCCCCTTCCTCCCTCATTCCTTCTCTCTCCCTCCCTGCCCCCATCACTTTTTATCTCTCTCCCCTCCCTCTCTCCCTCCCTCCCCTCTCTCTCCCTCCCTACCCCTCTCTCCCTCCCTTCATTTCTCTCTCCCTCTCCCCTGCTCCCTCTCCCCCTGCTCCCTCTCCCCCTACTCCCTCTCCCATCTCCCTCTCTCCCCCTCCTTTTCTCCCCCCTGTCCACCCCCTCCCTCCTCTCTCCCCCTCCCGCCCTCCCTCCTACCCTCCTTTCCTCTCTCTCCCCCCTGCCCCCTCTCTCTCTCTCTTTATCTCTCTCTCTCTCTTTATCTCTCTCTCCCTCCCCCCCTCTCTCTCTCTCTCTCTCTCTCTCTCTCTATATATATATATATATATATATACTTATTATTATGGTTTCACACTTCTTCTAAAATCCTTCTTCATTCCTTTACCTTCCTCAAACTGTACACATCAGAGAGCATGAAAAAACATCAACAATTCTTTGCATCACAAAGGCACAATACAGCACCAGCGTGCAAGTTCTATTCGATCATAGGGAAATGACGTCACAGAGGAATTTTATTTATGGCGCCGTCGAGATTACTTTAATATAGTAAAATACTAAAATAAAATAAAATTAATTACAATTAAACGACCCATCGATATGAAACGAAACCTGTCCTATAACCTTCCCCATGTAATTATGTGTATGTGTAACAAATTTCACGTTATTTGTTTGTCTGGATCTTCAGTTATAAGGGAACAGACAGACAGACAGACAGACAGACAGACAAAAAATGCGTCTTATAAGTATATATATACTAGTTGCAAGTACCCGGCTTTGCCCGGGTTTCAAATAAGGTTTTCTCCCTACCCCCTCTCTCCCTTCCTCTCTTTCTCCCTCCCTCCCTCCCCCTCTCTCCCTTTCCCTCCCACCCTTTCTCCCTCCCTCGCTTTCTCCCTCCTTCCCTCCCTCTCTCAAATCTCTCTCCGTCCCTCTCCCATCTCCCTCTCTCCCCTCTCCCCATCCTTCTCTCCCCCGTCCATCCTCCTCCCTCCTCCTTCCATCTCTCTCCCTCCCTGCCCCCTCTTTCTCTTTATCTCTTCCTCCTATTTCTCCCATCCTCTCCCTCTCTCCTTCCCTCCCCTCTCTCTCCCTCCCTAACCC
Organism: Bulinus truncatus; assembly: GCA_021962125.1. Classification (NCBI taxonomy): domain Eukaryota; kingdom Metazoa; phylum Mollusca; class Gastropoda; family Planorbidae; genus Bulinus; species Bulinus truncatus. Next base: position 2,388,258 of record JAGDYQ010000153.1, on the reverse strand, counting down.
CTCTCTCCCTCCTTTCTCCCTCCCTCCCCTTTCCACCTCTCTCCCTCCCCATCTCTCCCCCTTCCTCCCTCCCTCATTCCCTCTCTCTCCCTCCCTGCCCCCCTCACTTTTTATCTCTCTCCCTCCCTCCCCTCTCTCTCCCTCCCTCCCCCTCTCTCCCTCCCTTCCTTTCTCTCTCCCTTTCCCCCTGCTCCATCTCCCCCTACTCCCTCTCCCCATCTCCATCTCCCCCTCCTTTTCTCCCCCTGTCCACCCCCTCCCTCCTCTCTCCCCCTCCCGCCCTCCCTCCTACCCTCCTTTCATCTCTATCCCCCCTGCCCCCCTCTCTCTCTTTATCTCTCTCTCTCTTTATCTCTCTCTTCCTTCCTCTCTCTCTCTCTCTCTCTCTCTCTCTCTCTATATATATATATATATATATATATATATATATATAATAAAAAAAATATATATATATACTTATTATTATGGTTTCACACTTATTCTAAAATCCTTCTTCATTCCTTTACCTTCCTAAAACTGTACACATCAGATAGCATGAAAAAACATCAACAATTCTTTGCAACACAAAGGCACAATACAGCACCAGCGCGCAAGTTCTATTCGATCATAGGGAAATGACGTCACAGAGGAATTTTATTTATGGCGCCGTCGAGATTACTTTAATATAGTAAAATACTAAAATAAAAAAAATTAATTACAATTAAACTACCCATCAATATGAAACGAAACCTGTCCTATAACCTTCCCCATGTAATTATGTGTATGTGTAACAAATTTCACGTTATTTGTTTGTCTGGATCTTGAGTTATAAGGGAACAGACAGACAGACAGACAGACAGACAACGAATGCGTCTTATAAGTATATATTTATATATGTATATATATATATATATATATATATATATATATATATATATATGTATATATATATACTAGTTGCAAGTACCTGGCTTTGCCCGGGTTTAAAATAAGGTTTTCTGTTTCCCTTCTGTTTTCTCCCTACCCCCTCTCTCCCTTTCCCTCCCTCCCCCTCCCTCTCCCATCTCCTTCTCTCCCCCTCTCCACCCTCTCTCTCCCCCTTTCCATCCCTCTCCATCCCTCTCTCCCCCCTTCCTCCCTTCCTCCTTCCCTCTCTCTCCCTCCCTTTCCCCCTCTCACTCTTTATCTCTCATCCCTCCCATTTCTCCCATCCCTCCCTCCTTCCCTCCCTTTTTTCTCCATCCCTCCCTCTCCCATTCCCCTCTCTCCCTCCCCCTCCTCCCACTTCCTTCCACCCTAGTTTCCTCTCTCTCCCTCCCTGCCCCCTCTTTATCTCTATCCCTCCCTCTCTCCGACCCTCTCTCTCCCCCTCCCTCCTCTCTATCTCCCTGCCTACTCCCACTCTCCCCCCTGCCTTTCTTTTTCCTTCCCTCCCTTTCTCCCTCTCCCTCTCCCCCCTCCCTCCCTCCCCCCTATCCCCTCTCTTTCGCTTTACCTCTCTCGCTCCCCCCCCTCTCTCTCTCTCTCTCTATATATATATATATATATATATATATATATATATATATATATATATATATTATGGCTTCACACTTCTTCTAAAATCCTTCCTCATTCATTTACCTTCCTCAAACTGTACAAATCGGGAAGCATGAAAAAACATCAACAATTCTTTGCATCACAAAGGCACAAGACAGCACCAGCGCGCAAGTTCTATTCGATCATCGGGAAATGACGTCACAGAAGAGTTTTATCTATGGCGCCGTCGAGATTACTTTTATATAGTAAAATATACTAAAATAAAAATAATTTATTACAATTAAACTACCCATCGAGATGAAACGAAACCTGTCCTATAACCATGTAATTATGTGTACTTGTACCAAATTTCACGTTATTTGATTGTCTGGATCTTGAGTTATAAGGGAACAGACAGACAGACAGACAACAAATGCGTCTTATAAGTATAGAGATATTATTAAGATTTGATTGATTTTTACTGTATTTGTCCTCTTAATTCTGTAAATGAATTTTCGACCTGTTCTAGGTTGGGCCTAGATCATAAAAACATAAAATAACAAGTTTAATAATAAAAGCGTGTGCACCGCTTATCTAGTGGGACGGATGGCAGAGTGGATTAGATACTCGACTGTCGATCTGAGAGTCCTGGGTTCGATCCTCGGTGAGGCCCACGGAATTTTTCAAGGTGAAATTTGGTACAAAGTCGTCCCACGGAATTTTTCCAGGTGAAATTTGGTACAAAGTCGTCGCACAAGTCCACCCAGCTTTAAATGAGTACCTGACTTAAGTTGGGGAAGTAAAGGCGGCTGGGCTAGGTTATAGAAACAGATGAATTCTACACTTCATCTGCCCCGATGGCCCGCTAGGGCTAAGGGAACTTTTTTTAACTTTTTTTTTTACCGTTCATGTTGTTATTTACGACACGGGGAAAAAATCCTCAAAACGAATTATTCTGTAAACCTGCTTAGTATGTTTTTACATTAAGTGATACACACAAAGAAATTATGGAAGTTAGTGACAAGAAAAACATTTGGAAAAGGGAGATGAAATATTTGTTATAATGTCTAAGATGGTCATTCTAAAGTATTACTTTTTACTGCATGTTAGTAAGAGTCTATTGTCTTGTTATTACTTGGTTTTTTTACTATGTTTAGTTTCTTTCGTAAAATAATCTAGTTTTACTTTCTAATGGATTTAGTCATAATAACTCAAATTAAAAATATATAATAACTAATATGTCTTAATAAAGGGTGTTTGTCTATCTGTATGTTTGTGTTTGTGTGTATGTGTGTGTGTGTATGTGTGTGTGTGGGGGGTAATGTTCTTATTTTGACTATGAACATAGTTTTTAAATTTTGTTTTAAGTTAATTCTAAGAACAAAACAAACATTCCGCCGTGGACACCTAATGAATCGCACGACAAAAGAATATTAATGACACGTTGCGAGCAATTATTTAAACATTGCGGTTGTTGGGTACTACACGAACCCCCAGACACCAATGTCTTACCGTTGATTGCTGACAAAACAACAACAACAACAATGTAGTAGTGTACTGAGTTCATTCAGAGTCTGTTGGGTGTTTCCTTCACGGTATCAATAAAATATAACTTTGCTCACATTAATCGATATTGAACGGAAATTCTAATGAAGTGTTTTTCACCGCAGCAGTAGGACATGTATGTGTCTCATTGACGTCACAACGAGCGGGATATGTTAGTGTCGGTATGACGTCACAATGACGTCACAATGAACCGGATATGTTAGTGTCAGTATGACGTCACAATAAACGGGATATGTTAGTATCAGCATGACGGTACAATGAACGGGATATGTTAGTGTCAGAATGACGTCACAATGAACGGGATATGTTAGTGTCGGTATGACGTCACAATGAGCGGGATATGTAAGTGTCAGTATGACGTCACTATGACCCGGATATATGTTAGTTTCAGTACGGCTATAAGTACAATATAAATATGTTATTTCTGCCGTGGCGATGGTGTTGATCTGCAGTAGCAGTCTTTACAGAACACGCAGTAAATCTCAGCCATGAAATTAGTGTGTATCACTGTTACAGATTCCTATATAAACGGGACAAATCACTCATTCTGCAGAGGCGGATTTAAGTCAGGCGTACCCTGCGGGTCCCGAGTTGTCAACTAAAGAACCACACAAAAACTAAGATATGACATTTTGTAACTTATTTTTTTGACTGTCTAGGTCATTAGGCACTCCAGTATTTTAGTCTGCATCTTGGCCCCCTTCGGTGATCTTTAAGCCGCTACATATCTTGATGTTTCCATATTCTGTATACATCACTCTTTATAAAAGACTGATGTCTATCATGTTGAGGCATTTATAAACGGGACACACCCCTCAAGTTGAGGCATTTATAAACGGGACACACCCCTCAAGTTGAGGCATTTATAAACGGGACACTCCCCTCTAGTTGAGGCATTTATAAACGGGACACACACCTCAAGTTGTGACATTTATAAACGGGACACACCCCTCAAGTTGAGGCCTTTTTAAATGGAATGCGCCCTCTCCCCTGGCACAAAAAATAAATAAATGGGATACGTGTAATTCTAATGATGACTCCATAAATGGGATACGTGTATTTCTAATGTTGCCTCCATAAATGGGATACTTGTATTTCTAATGTTGCCTTCATAAATGGGATACGTGTATTTCTAATGATGCCTCCATAAATGGGATACGTGTATTTCTAATGATGCCTCCATAAATGGGATACGTGTATTTATAATGATGCCTCCATAAATGGGATACGTGTATTTCTGATGATGCCTCCATAAATGGGATACGTGTATTTCTAATGATGCCTCCATAAATGGGATACGTGTATTTATAATGATGCCTCCATAAATGGGATACGTGTATTTCTGATGATGCCTCCATAAATGGGATACGTGTATTTCTAATGATGCCTCCATAAATGGGATACGTGTATTTATAATGATGCCTCCATAAATGGGATACGTGTATTTCTGATGATGCCTCCATAAATGGGATACGTGTATTTCTAATGATGCCTCCATAAATGGGATACGTGCATTTCTAATGATGCCTTCATAAATGGGATACGTGTATTTCTAATGATGCCTCCATAAATGGGATACGTGTATTTCTAATGATGCCTCCATAAATGGGATACGTGTATTTCTAATGATGCCTTCATAAATGGGATACGTGTATTTATAATGATGCCTCCATAAATGGGATACGTGTATTTCTAATGATGCCTCCATAAATGGGATACGTGTATTTCTAATGATGCCTCCATAAATGGGATACGTGTATTTATAATGATGCGTCCATAAATGGGATACGTGTATTTATAATGATGCCTCCATAAATGGGATACGTGTATTTATAATGATGCCTCCATAAATGGGATACGTGTATTTCTAATGATGCCTCCATAAATGGGATACGTGTATTTCTAATGATGCCTCCATAAATGGGATACGTGTATTTCTAATGATGCCTTCATAAATGGGATACGTGTATTTCTAATAATGCCTCCATAAATGGGATACGTGTATTTCTAATGATGCCTCCATAAATGGGATACGTGTATTTATTATGATGCCTTCATAAATGGGATACGTGTATTTATAATGATGCCTCCATAAATGGGATACGTGTATTTACAATGATGCCTCCATAAATGGGATACGTGTATTTCTAATGATGCCTCCATAAATGGGATACGTGTATATCTAATGATGCCTCCATAAATGGGATACGTGTATATCTAACGATGCCTCCATAAATGGTATACGTGTATTTCTAATGTTGCCTCCATAAATGGGATACGTGTATTTCTAATGTAGCCTCCATAAATGGGATACGTGTATTTCTAATAATGCCTCCATAAATGGGGTACGTGTATTTCTAATGATGCCCCCATGAACGGGATATGTTTGTCCCGTGTGTTGACCCTACCAAGTAGACACAGCCGTCCGACCGTCTTGTCAACTTACTGCACGCTGTTCGTTTATTGACATCATAGACTCTGGCCTTCACAGTGAGCGTCTCATGACAATATGTTCGAATGGAGGCCAAGGGAAAAGAGAAAAACAACCCAGATACAAACTAACCTCCCATGGATCTGTGTTTTTTTTCCCCTTTTGATTTTACCTTTGAAAGTCCGTTTCCCAGTAGGGAATGTCTCTTCAATACTCACCTCATATAGAGTCATTATCTATCACTGCTCACATAGAAATGTCATTATATCCTCATAGCATGATCGGAATAATGTAAAAATAAATTAAAAAAAAATTACATGGATATTTAAGACCGCGTTGAATTTAAAAGATTAATTTTGTTGTTTAGTGCAGATGTGAATGTCAGTGTGTGAATGTTACGGTGTGTGAATGTTACGGTGTGGTGGTGTAACTGTGGCTGTGTGGATGAGGTTGTGTCATAGTTGTTCTGTAGCTGTGTGAATGTGATGGCGTCATTTCCAAGAATTCATATTGCCAGTTTTGAAACTGCTGTAAATGAGATTTACAAAAAAAAAAATTCGAGGTCAGTGCAAACACAAGAGATTAAGGCTTAATTCAAAATCCTGTTGATTTATTTTTGAAGTGTCTTTATTATTAGAGAAATGTTGTGAAAGAAAATACGTTGTTATGTACTGACTGGAATATTGGCCGATGCCGTTGTGCAGGACATAAAACTTTGAGTTTTCTAGGGGACGGTCAGAGTTTGACTATTTCATCGCGGCCCATTGAAAAAAAAGGGGTGGGGACCGGGGGGGGGGTAGATTAATTCTCGTTCATGGAAAGTCGCACAATCACGAGAGAAATAAATATCAAGGAAATAATTCAATGTTTCTCAGGGCGGCCCAGTAACATTCGTTCTACGGCCCCGGGGGGTGGGGGGACCACGGGGGTCGGGGTTGGGAACCACTGTTCTAGGGCACCTAACAAAACAAAAAAAAAAGAGAAAGAAATGTAACTGAACAAATAAGCATTAAACAATGAGTTCAATCAACATGCTAATTACAAAACAGATTCATGTCATATAACTAGAGTAGCAATAACACGCCATATATATGTTCTGTGTGGGCCTCTACATGTGAATTAGTAGACATCGTGTATTATAATGATACTATGAATGGATAGTTTATATGACCAGTAAAACAAAACAAAAAAACAGATCGTATTCATCATTCCCATAAGGGAAAATGTATTTACATATTAGGAAGGAAATGACGAAATTAGGGAACAGATGGAAGGGGGGGGGGGAGGGGCGGACTTTGTATCGTTTTGGCACGAGAGTGACACGGCGGTTTCCGAGTCCGTCCCGGTTGTAACTAGAGTAAGTTGTAGCTAGTGCTAGTTGTGCGACTGATTCATTCACAAGTTGTTTTTTTTTTAAATATTTATTAAATTATTTCTTAAAACTGTTACCACAATCGTAAATGATAATAAAAAATATTCCAAAGGGCTCTCTGGGATTACATCAAAGGGCGCTCTGCGGTTTAGCGATAGGTGGATTTACAAATGTAAAAAAAAAAAATATTTACACACAACTTTGAAGAAGAAATATTTTCTGGAACAAACGTGCCATGGCCAGAGAGAACCACCCTCCCCTCTCCATTTAATTGTTACGCCCTGTGTAACACGGGCGATCTCGGAAAAGCAATTTTACAAAATAAAAAAAATGTTTTTAACCATAAAAATCACTTTCTCTTGTAGGAAATGGGACAATGTTTTTTAAACAGCTGAATCTATTTTTATAAAACGTGGTGTATATATATATATATATATATATATATATATATATATATATATATATATATATATATTTATAAATCGAAATCTGAATCGATAACTTGAAAAATTTGAAGAGCACGTAAAATATTTACCACAATAAAAAAAACAAAGTCATATGTTAATGATTTTTTTTAGTTATTATTATATCATTGCTACGATCATCAAATAGTAAACAGAATTTTTTGAATGCGTCCTCGCATTATACACAAAACGTAGTGTTTGTTTTTAAGAAAAAAATTTGGCAGTACAAATAAAAACAATCAACATTTTGTTACGATGCTGCAATATCAAATAAAAACAACAGTTTGTGGCGATGCTGGCAGTACCAGCAGTACCAGCACCCTGCTGTGTCCACACACCAGTCCCCAGCCACACACAGAAACATGCTAGACTATCTCCCCCATGAGATTGGTCAGCCCTGACACTCAATTTGCCCCATTACCATATTGTCCTAACCTTTTGAATGGAACTAATGTCCAGCAGAACGTACAGGACAAACACGTTTGGCCAATAAATTAGTTCGGACTTTTGAATAACATTGAAGAATTCCTTAGGTGATACATCGTTTTTTAAGTGTTATTTATTGGTTCATTTAGTATTTCCACTTCGATTCTGTGACATTCATAATTTGTATGGTTTTCCTAACGAACTGAGAGTAAACACAACACTCTATAAACAGTTTTTGTTTTGTAAATGACATTGTATAAAAAGTCTGAGTAAATGTATCAAGCATGTAATACTCTAAATGCCAAACATAATAGTCTATTAGGTACACATGCGGTGTACTGTAGACTTGAAGGGTGTGGGATTGATCATCGCTGAAGGACTTGGGATTTTTCAGATTCTAATGAAAGTCGCAAAGTTCACCCAACTTCAGTGGGTGCCAGAGGTTAGTTGGGGGGAGGGGCATGGGTACATTTTCTTCTTGTAGTATTTTCTGGTGTATATTATATGTTATTATTTACTGTGCTGTGGATCTTTAGCTTCAGGGAAGGTGTATATATATATATATATATATATATATATATATATATATATATATATATATTAGGGCTGCTGATTAAACTGCGTTAATTTGCGATTAACGCGTCAATATAATTTTGCGATTAAAATTTTTAACGCAACACCTAAATGCGTTAATTTTACCAAAATGATGAAAGTTCACCAAAAACGAAAAATAACAGAATTTGTCTCAACAATTTAAAAGTTATGGTCCATTGAGTTATTAAGTAGATCTACCACCCCAATCTGTCGCAATTCGCTCACACCCTAACCCCCAGGTATGTCGACAAAAGCCCCACTTGTAATATAAAATGAAGACAAGTAATCCTCCTGCTCCCTTTCCGGTCGATGTTTCATTTACTAGTTTACTTTATATACTATAGTGTATTGTGGAGGTACAACAGTGTATTGTTGAAGGTAAAAAAAACAAGTGTACAATGAACCCGTTTATAATTAGATGAAAAAAAAATGAGATGATATAAATTTTGCACATAATTTTGTATCGCATTTGAATAATACAGCATCTTTCTTGTCACGTCTGCAGCAACTGCATTAATATTTCCATATACATGACACCTATAATTAGTGTCTAGACAGTGCCTAGACATGGTCTAGACTAGGCTATTCACACATCTGTATAGTAGACAGTGGTTGTATATTTCAGAATAATTATGACACTGAGTTAAATTTTATATAGAGCTGTTGATTTGCTGCAATTAAAGCGTAATTAATGCGTTAAAAATATGCGATTACATTTTTAACACAAACACCTAAATGCGTTACATTTTACCCAAATGTTAGCATTTCAGAGTTGCAGAAAAAATCAGTAAATAACCCAATTCTATAACCAGGTCAGACTACATTTTTTTAAAAAGCAAGAAAAAACACCCGAACACAGAAACTGTCACGTTTACATAAATCACAGCAAGATGACCTTGAAACAATAGGATTGTCATTTCTTAATTCTAATTTATGACCTTGAATACCATAACTGAACATCATTCTGTAGACGCGTGCAATATAGTTCGGCACGTGCCATCGTTTAGGACAGAGGGGGTAAGGTGGTTGGGAAGCTATAAAGTAACGTCATCTTTGTGGGGGAAGAGAGAGGCTGCTAAGTGTCAAAAATGAAATTGGGATGGGCGAGGAGGGAAAAAAAACGCATTTATAATAAGGGAGCAAGTACATTCTGGCTATACTATTATTTAAAAAAAGAAAAAGGCACAAATGACGAGTGTATTTGGGGGTGGGGGTTGGGAAGTGGTGGGGGTAGGTGCGGTAGTGGAGGGTAGGGTAAACAAGACCTACGCGTGGCGAAGTGTTACAAAATATGACAGCTTTGTAAACTGATCAGAAAAAAAAATAATGAAAAAAAAAAGTTTTAACAATACCATTCCCCCCCCCCCGAACAGCGGTTGACATCAGAGGTGTGCGGATCTTGAAATTTAGCGTCCGCGTCCGTCCGCGGATTTCTATCAATGATCCGCGTCCGCAGAATCTTTCAACATTGGTCCGCAGTCAGTCCGCGCGTCCGCATTGCTGAAATTTAGCTGTTTAAATGACTTGAAATTTTTTATGGTAACGCTAAAGAAGATCCGCGTCAGTCCGCGAGTCCGCAACTTAACCATACGAAGCGTCCGCTGTCAGTCCGCGGATTCGGAAAAGTCTGCGGATCTGCGTCCGCAAGCGGACGCGTCCGCTCATCTCTGATTGACATACGTCATTAGTTCGGAAACAATGGAACGAGAAAAAACATGTTTGGCATTGATGTTAATTTAAAAAAGAAAACAATTCACATCACTTGACGTGATCAGTGGAGCCGAGAGCCGACACGGGCCTCAGGGCATGAACAATTGCGGGCCCCTTAATTACCTTAATAAACATAAGTCGTGAAAAATTGACATGGTAGGGGCGGCCGGGCCTCCTTACAGATGCGGGCCCCCTGGCAATGACCCCCCCCTGCCCCCCCTCTCGGCGTGCCTGGACGTGATTAATACATGTCAATAAACCGGTCTCAATAACCATATCAATAGACATATGTGCAAATGTTTAATACATCTTTCTGAATTAATTATACCTCTTTCGTAAATTAAACTGACTTGTTTGTTATGACAATATTATGCAATGATATTACTACATACTAGTTTGAATACAAACAAATGTATTATATAGTGTCGATTAAAATATGCGTTAATTTGCGATTAAATTTTTTAATCATGCGTTAATTTCGATCAATTTTTTTAATCGAACAGCAGCTCTAATATATATATTTATATATATATTTATATATATATATATATATATATATATATATGCAGCATAGTCAGTCTCTTCGGAGTTTTTGTATATTCATTTTGTATATGTAGATGATCACAGATATGTGTGATACGATACACATAAAAACAGTTATAAATCACTGAGTATAGATAGTTAGCTAGTTTATATATATATATATATATATATATATATATATATATATATATATATATATATATATTTACTGTCGATATGAAATGCACACATAAATTTGTAGAGTGAATGATGTGATATCAATAACGTCCTTCCCTAATCAACCTCTGTCGTCGTCTGTCTTTTCTATCGTCTGCAAAATCTACTTCCTAAAGTGGCCAGTTAATTATGCTAATCTACATGTCGAGGCCAAATATAATTATTACAGGGAAGCGCGGATGTTGTTCTCGTCACCTACTTATTTCTCCCATGGCACCTCCATGGGAAAGTACATCAAATAGTGTTTATAGTATTTCAGTGCCAAACACTATACATTGCAAAATAACGAATGTCCCAATGTGTATTTTATATCGCCGTTGTAGGCAACCCTTAACCTCCTGAACATTGGAAAATAACGTATGTAAATAAAATGTGTTGTGGAACGGATGGCCGAGTGGTGTAGATACTCGACTGTCGATCTGAGAGTCCTGGGTTAGATCCTCGGTGAGGCCCATGGAATTTTTCCAGGTGAAATTTGGTGCAAAGTCGTCCCACAAGTCCACCCTGCTTTAAATGGGTACCTGACTTTAAGTTAGGTGAAGTGAAGGCGGCTGGGCTTTGTGCTAACCACACAATCTCTTCATATGCCGAGGTTATAGAAACAGATGAATTCTACACTTCATCTGCCCCGATGGCCCGTTAGGGCTAAAGGAACTTCTTCACTTCAAATAAAATGTATTGCCTAAAGTCTCTAATGTTCACCCATCTAAATGCCCTTCTATATAACCGCCCACCCATCTAAATGCCCTTCTATATAACCGCCCACCCATCTAAATGCCCTTCTATATAACCGCCCACTCATCTAAATGCTCTTCTATATAACCGCTCTACCATCTAAATGCCCATTTACCTCATCGCCCATTAATATTTGTTTTTTTCTTTGAAATATTCATTTTTTCTTCACCCACGCCCCTCAAAATTGCCCCCTCACCCCCCCGCCTACCATATCACTTGAAATACACCCCCTTGATACCCACCCCTCATGTCTCCTATCAATCCCCACCACCCATCCGTAAAAAAAGAAAAATATCCCCAGACAACATGACGTAATACATGAGCAGGTCCTTGTCCCAGAATCCATGCAGCAATAAATATTTCTGATACATTTCACTGTTTCCTATCAACTGAATGCGACCATTGTTTCACTGGCTCACTCAGACAAGGATATATATTTTTTTCTTGCGTTTAGTTCCGTACAAAAAAAAAGACGATCTATCGTGCAGCAGTAATCTCGGGCCGTTTAGATGCAAATTTTCACTATAAACCTGGACAAATGAAAATGTTGTCTTAAGCTTTGGAAGAATGTTGCCCCCCATAAAACTAAATTGTATTTCTGTCCAAATCTAAAGGATAAGAATAATAATAATAAATAAAAACACATATTTCTTTATAATATTTTATTTTATTATGGGATTTTTTTTTGTTTGTTGTCAAACTGGATCGCAATTTCCTAGTTGGGATGTGGCGTGCATCAAGCATCGAGTAATGATGGCGGCGGTGTGATAGACAGAATACATCACTGACCGAGACAATAATTGAAAGGTGTTTTTTTTACACCTTTATTACAAATAAAAATAGATGGATGGATGGACATATCCACATATAGATAAAGTGATAGATAGATAGATGGATATATCCACATATAGATAAACTGACAGATAGATAGATGGATATATCCACATATAGATAAACTGACAGATAGATAGATGGGCATATCCACATATAGATAAACAGACAGATAGATAGATGGATGGACATATCCACATATAGATAAACTGACAGATAGATAGATATACAAATTAATAGACATGGGTGATCCAACAGTTAAGGCCATCTATTTTGTCCCGCCGTCCATGTAACCTGCCATTTCTACAAGTGCCCGTCCATGTAACATACCATCTCTATATCTGCCCGGCCATGAGATCTACCATCTGTATATCTGCCCGGCCATGAGATCTACCATCTCTATATCTGCCCGCCCATGTAACATACCATCAATATATCTGATAGACTGAAAGATAGATAGTCATATTTACAGATAGGTAGATAGAAATATTTATGATATATAGAAGATAGATGAACGATAGATGAAAAATAGATCTATGATACCGATAGATAGATTTATGTGTAGATGATGGATAGACCAGTGGGGTGTGTAAACTACCTCTAGGTATCAGTAACTTTAAGTGGTGCCCGTAGCGGGCAAGAAAAGCGGTCACCACACTTTCTCTGTCCATAAAATTCGCTCTGATCACCAGAACAGTTGTTAGATATTTTTTTGGGGGGGGGGGGGGCAAGACATATATTTCCCGGGATGAGGGGGGGTTAAGCTAAAGTGCCAGTCGAGGCCCTAATAGACCTACCTAATCAGGCCCTATTTATCAGTTGATGCCTTATGACGTTGATGCCCTATTTATCAGTTGATGCCTTATGACTTTGATGACCTATGACTTTGATGACCTATGACGTTGATGACCTATGACGTTGATGACCTATGACTTTGATGACCTATGACGTTGATGCCCTATGACTTTGATGCCCTATGACTTTGATGACCTATTTATCAGTTGATGACCTATGACGTTGATGACCTACTTATAAGAATGATGTTGCTGGTAAAATTTAGTTGAGATGGAAGAGATGATGTTGTGGCATACTTACAACAAGACTATATATATATATATATATATATGAAACAACTATTTATAGATTGTGAAATTCCCGAATAGTCACAGCAAGCGCGTTGTTTTCTTTTTATTTGGTAAATATATATTAAGCAATACGAGCACAATGTTATTTTTTCTGATTGCTTACTTAAAAATATAATTACAGTAATTAACTTGATTGATAAGGCGGCGTATGTTAGCCGCGGGATGGCTAGTTTACTTTATTTCAATTATTTAATTGTACCAGATCCAATATTTTCTGGCATTCATTAGCTTGTTATTTCTCAATGTGCACTTTTTTTTAAAAATTAGTTTTAATTAAAGGCTTTTTTTTAAAAAAAGCGACCAGAGAAAGAACACACACACTCACAAATACAATGTTTTCTTTTTTAGTTTTTGGTTGTTCGACTGATCAGTGGGCGTGTAACTGAATGAACCACACGATCAATTAGATACACAAACATGGCCGGTTTGATGATAAATTAACGAACTCATCTGACAGGAGCGGAATCAAAATCAAAGGGGGTGGTGGGAGGGGGGAGGGGACAGTGGATTGATGGGTTGTACGGGGTGTGTAATGTTAACTACACTTTAAACCTTTGTCTGGGATTATAGGGCTTTAAACTTGACTAAACGTGTGTGTTTACACAGAGAGAGAGAGAGAGAGAGAGAGAGAGAGAGAGAGAGAGAGAGAGAGAGAGAGAGGGGGGGGAGAGAGAGAGAGGGCAACAAAATAAAAGAAAGGTAATAGAATTCAATGTAACTGATAGCCTTCTTTTTTACTGATGATGAGTGGAATAAATCAATTTACAGATTCCATTTATTTCCTGTCATGTTAAATATTAATATAACAATGCACACGAAATATGGATATAACAGTGCACACGATACATGGATATAACAATGCACACGAAACATGGATATAACAATGGTGTCTGTACGTCATGAAATACTACAAACTAAACACAAAGTTTTATTCTAAAGCTATCATCTTGTTTGAGTTTTTTTCGTTATAAGACAAAGCACTTGAACCTGTCGCTGTCTCGTAAAGTTGCTCCCCCCCCCCCCCCGTTGTAAGAATTGGCAGATTAACCCATTGCATGTTGGCGTGACCTGAGGTGGACATAATTCATTTTGAGAGATCAGCAGAAATGATATTAACAGACTCCTGACCAATTGTTATGTGTTACTCCAGGGACACAGTTTTCACTTTGTCTGTGTTATATATTAATAAAAAAATATTGGTTTGGGTAATGGGTATAACGATTAAATGTCTCCCGGGGACAAGGGGGGGGGGATTGAAGATGTAAGAGAAGAAGATGGGGCATATCCCTAAACCCTCCCAAAAAATGTGTGTTCTCTGAACAAGTCTAATTGTTTCAAGAAGGAAAATATGAACTGTGACCGTAATGCACTGAGACCGTCATTGACAAACTTAAGTACACAATAATATCATGCAAAATAAAATACTATACATTATAATATACCATTATAATAATATACCATAATATATCATATATGATAGTATGCTATGTATAATAATATGCCGTATATCATAATATACCATATATGATAATATATTATAACTAGCAGTATATCTGGCGTTGCCCGGTAAGTCGGCAGTTCAAACGTGACATCTATAACGTTTCTAACACACCATTAGATTAAGATATGGGTGCTAATTTATGCCACCTACCTAATGTGCAGAAATCACCTTCATTTCATACGTCACAAATTACGTTTTACCCGTCAACGCTAACCAACCAAACCGAACCAAACCAAAACAAGCCGAACAAACAACCAAAACGATCAAACCAAACCAGACAAACAACCAACCAAACCAGCTAACCAAAACCAACTAAACAAACCAACCAACCAATCAAACCAAACCAAAATAAACCAAACAAACCAACTAACTAAACCAGCTAACCAAAGAAACTAACCGAACCAACCAATCAAACCAACCAAACCAAACCAAACTAAACTACTGCAATGTTCATTCAGTAGTAGCACTTCACTGTACCTTTTGCAGCATAGAGGCAAGTTGGTGTGGCACGATACAGCATCCGCGCGCAAGTTCCATTCGGCTTCTTACTTACACGCTGTCCTTATATATACTGATGTTAAATGCTCTATATGAAAATCATAACATCACAGGCGTAGATTCAATAAAAACACATCATTTAATAATGTATATACAATCACTGCCGGCCTCATCATCACAGCACTGCTGCTCTGACGTAACACAGTCACTGCTTTCAATAGTAAATGTATATGCGCTTGTCTACGGGAATTCCCTACCGAGGGCAATAATATACACAATCATGTATTACTACCATTTAGCTGAATCCAATTCTTATCACTTGGAATTAAATTCGCATTGTCAATTTTGTTTTGTTACAAATCATTTTCTTTACGAAAATAACAACAACAAAGGAGCTAATCACGTCATTTCCGTTTTATTTCCCCACATTTATAAACTTCAAGGATAGGGATTTAACAGATGGATCAGAGCCTTTGTTTATTTTAACTGCTGGTGTTCTTGTTATTATACAATCTTAGTAGAATGACACAATTCTGTAGTCCAGGGGTGGGCAAACTATGGCCCGCGGCCCTTCTGCGTATATTATGCGGCCCGTAAGCATGTACATATTGTAGGTGTGAATGCGAAATAAATGACAAATACATGATTATTACCATCAATTCATATTTTAATACGTTGTAAATATATATATATATATATATATATATATATATATATATATATATGCGGTCCGCCAATAACAATCAAGTTTTCAATGTGGCCCTCCGCAGGAAAAGTTTGCCCACCCCTGCTGTAGTCCATGTAAAGATGAAATATATATATTGATCTAGTTTGAAGCCTTAACCCCCTTTGTGGGACATATTTGTGGTACCTTCATCATGCCATCACCTTAAACCTATTTAGGCGGCGGTTTGGTTGTAAGAACGATCGGCGTGAAGTCGACTACAGAGGGTCGAGCCACTGCCACTCACCTGTGTTCTCCCGTAGTGCCTCCATGGCAATTGCAGCTAGGACTATGGGTTAAGAAATAAATAATGTGCATATTTGCTGTTGTCCATGATATATAGTTGTTTTTTTTCCCTTCATTATTTTTTTTTATTCGAACAAAGCTCATTTTGTTCAAAAAACAAAACATTTGAATTAATTAAAAACTTCTTTTACTTGTTATTTTCAGATCAGCCGTTTGTCCCACCTACAGCGAAGCCTAAACTATGTAAGTAATTATTTCACTTTTATTCAGGTTTTGTTATTTCCCGCTCACAGTATTATTCCAAGACTTAACATGCACCATCTTAAAAGCTAGACTGTGTCTTCAGCTGTCATCTTAAAAAAAAATTCTTTTTATATACATGTATATCTAGACATTTATATAACCTAGAACGCTACCATCATCTTCCGAGATGGACGGATGCCTACTACTACTACTACTACTACTACTATATCTAGACATATATTTGTCTTATTTCTACTGCATTGATGGCACAACCATAAATCCGAATCCTACTGAACACAGAAACTTATTTGTTCAAAAAAAAAAATTCCTAGACAGCTACACAATATAAAACCTACCAATAACAATGAACATATGAAATTACGGACAGTGGTCAGAAATGACGGAGAGTGGTCAGAAATGAGAAAATAATGTTTGATTTTATCTTTCAATTCTTGGTTTAAAAATCTGAGCTGTGTAACATGATATTGTGTGTAGGAATGTCTGTCATACAGCACTGTGGCTACCAACGTCTGTCATACAGCACTGTGGCTATCAATGTCTGCCATACAACACTGAGGCTACCAATGTCTGCCATACAACACTGTGGCTACCAATGTCTGCCATACAACACTGTGGCTACCAATGTCTGCCATACAACACTGTGGCTATCAAAGTCTGCCATACAACACTGAGGCTACCAATGTCTGCCATACAACACTGTGGCTGCCAATGTCTGCCATACAACACTGTGGCTACAATGTCTGCCATACAACACTGAGGCTAACAATGTCTGCCATGCAACACTGTGGCTACCAATGTCTGCCATACAACACTGTGGCTACCAATGTCTGCCATACAACATAATTTACTATAAGTAACATAAAATAAAAATTGCATGTATTATGAGATTAGAATTAAAAATAATACTTATAAAATTGTATATTCTCCCTACTTACCCCCCTTCAAATCCATCCCTTACCCCCCCCCCCATCATAGCCCCCTTAACATCACCCACTCCTTATCCTTCCATCATATCCCCCTTCATATCACCCTCCCTTCAAATCCCCCCATAACACCTTTCAAATCCCCCCATAACACCTTTCAAATCCCCCCATAGCACCTTTCAAATCCCCCCTCAGCACCTTTCAAATCCCTCCCTTAGCACCTTTCAAATCCCGCCCCCCTTCACATCACCCCCTTCACATTCTCCCATCAAATCTCCCTTCATATCACCCTCCCTTCAACCCTCCCCCCCCATTCATATCACCCCTTCATATGGCAGACGTCTATCCCAAGTGTAAAAAAAAACAACCCACAAACACCGACCAGTCTTTTCATGTTCCAGATACATATTTGTAAAATTACATGATGCAGTTTGACAAATGGGAAGACAATCCCTACGATAAAATGACGAGCTTAAAGAGGATTTATCTTCATCGCCCTGATTGCATTCCAAATGAATCCAGTTTTTTTTTGCCTTTTTGGTTCGAAACATTGTTTTTTTATCTGACAACAGGATGTTTAATTTTCGGTATTTCCACAAAGACATCGCCTTAGAAAAATGTATCGATTTCATCGTTAAGATTCATTGAATATTTTCATCTACAAGGCTTGATTATTACTTTATTGCGTTTTACAAAATAAATTACACCCTAATCCGAATTTAAGCCTCTGTTATTAAAGATTCCAGATTGAAATATTTCCGAGAAATATTTTTTTCCGAACGGATTAACCTGTTCATGTATTTCCCAAACTTGATTTTTCAATTTTAAAAAAATCATTTAAAAAAGCCATTTGAGTGAGAACGTCTGTATATTTGAATGCTGAACACATTAAGTCTTTAACATATTAAATAAAACACAATAGAATTAGTGAAAATACCAGAGTCAATAAAAAAAAAAGGTTCACTTTTCAGATTAATGCAATTTCGGATTACAATGCCGAACTACATAGAATTTTTTTTTGGGGGGGGGGGGGGGATTCCAAGTGTATTGAACTTTAGACCTTTCGGCAGTGGCGTCACTGGGGGGTGCGGATCGCACCGGGTGACACCCTCACAAGGGGTGACACCAAAATGCAAAATATCTAGTTTTAGGCCTATATTCTTATTTTGTAATGTCTATGGGGTGTCATGAGAGGGGTGACACCATGAGTTACCGCACCGGGTGACACCAACCCTAGTGACGCCACTGCCTTTCGGCAGGATTGAGGGTATCTGCAGTTATTAGATGAAGATATTAAAACAACAACAGCCTATTGATTCTGTAGCGTGTAGCAGTGATCAGTTTATGTTACCTTCATACTGGGAGTGATCTGTCCAATCAATTAGTTCTTAATCTGGTGCAGCCATCTGCGTGTTCGTCAGTGTGTGTCGGATGCCGCTCACAGGTCCAACGATTAATCAACAGAATTCTCAATGCCTGGTAATAAACCACAAACGAGCTGGCCTTAATTTGTCCCAAGACGGACTACTGTGTGTGCGTCACAAACTATTTTATCAGGCCCGTTATTCAGTCGGTCTCACTCATCTCTTGTTTTTTTTTTGTATCATAGTAAAAAAATAAAATTCAAATTAAGCAGAAAACGAAAAAAAAAAATCTATGTCACTACAAACAGAGAAAAGTGGTGAGGAAGAATGGTCGTGTGGTAAAGCACCTGATGGTTCATGTGTGGTAAAACACCTGAGGGTTCATGTGTGGAAAAACACCTGAGGGTTCATGTGTGGTAAAACACCTGAGGGTTCATGTGTGGTAAAACACCTGAGGGTTCATGTGTGGTAAAACACCTGAGGGTTCATGTGTGGTAAAGACCTGAGGGTTCATGTGTGGTAAAGCACCTGAGGGTTCATGTGTGGTAAAACACCTGAGGGTTCATGTGTGGTAAAGACCTGAGGGTTCATGTGTGGTAAAGCACCTGAGGGTTCATGTGTGGTAAAGCACCTGAGGGTTCATGTGTGGTAAAACACCTGAGGGTTCATGTGTGGTAAAGACCTGAGGGTTCATGTGTGATAAAGCACCTGAGGGTTCATGTGTGGTAAAGCACCTGAGGGTTCATGTGTGGTAAAGCACCTGAGGGTTCATGTGTGGTAAATCCTGAGGGTTCATGTGTGGTAAAGCACCTGAGGGTTCATGTGTGGTAAAGACCTGAGGGTTCATGTGTGGTAAAGCACCTGAGGGTTCATGTGTGGTAAAGCACCTGAGGGTTCATGTGTGGTAAATCCTGAGGGTTCATGTGTGGTAAAGCACCTGATGGTGTTAGAAGACTTGCAGTACGTCCAATGTCAGGAGATATCAAACGTGAGATCAACCAGTATCGAATATTTTTTTTATCTTTTCATATCAAACAATAGTGTCGAATATTTCTTAACGTTTCATATCGAAACGCGAGACGTGAGTGGTCGTAAAGCACTCACCTAAATGACTGTGTGATGTTGTAGACTGAATCTTCGTAGCCTCCCCCCCACCCCTCTCCCTCCAGTCACGCTCTCTAAAACCTCCAAAACCTCTACTCCTTATTTTACTATCAGGAAAACACATTTACAAAATACAATCAAACGTGTTGTTTTAGTTTAAAATAGCCCTTTCAGTGGACATAAGCACACGAACACACACACACATTTTACAGGCACCCCCCCCTATCCCCATTTCTTCACGTAGAGACCATACTTATACAAACTTGAATGAATCAGTCATAAGTCATGGCATGGATGCTCACGTAATAATAACTTTTTAAAATAGAGACTAATGTGCGAGAGAGTACAGGACTTTGTAAAGTAAAGTATCGTGTTGGTCATGTAAAGTAAAGTATCGTGTTTGTCATGTAAAGTATCGTGTTGGTCATGTAAAGTATCGTGTCGGTCATGTAAAGTATCGTGTTGGTCATGTAAAAAAAGTATCGTGTTATTCATGTAAAGTATCGTGTTGGTCATGTAAAGAAGTATCGTGTTGGTCACAATATGACTGCGAGCCACTTGTTGTGTAGTGATGTCACGATTTTAAAAACATCAGTGAATTATTAACAGGATAGAAAAACAAAACTAGATGGAAGAGGCTACATAGGATAAAAAACAGAACAATTATTAATATTGTTATTAGACTTCACTGATAAAATACTGACATTACGTTACTAAATTATTCCTACGAGATCGGCATAAATATCACAGTATTAATAAAACATCAACATATCATACCAACTTTCAAGTATCTAACGTATATATATATATATATATATATATATATATATATATATATATAAGCACAACGTTTGAAATTTTCATGAGTCAATCTATGAACCTAAATGTATTAAAACATTCTTTTATGTACATTTTTTTTAATGAAAATACATGTCAGTGAAACTGGAGATAACTCTCATCAATAACGAGCAGGTATCATAAAGTTGTTTCCCATATTTCTTCATTGAGTGGGAAAATGTAGGAGGGGGAGGGGAGGGGTCGTGAACTGTAAACACAAGTCCGTGTAAACATTAAAAACTATAAATATTTCATGTCCGATAGTTTTCATTTTGGAAAGGAAGTTTATGTGTCAATGTTAAATGTTGACATAAAGTTGTTCTCAAATTATCCTAATTGTTTTTAAAAAGTTTATTTTGTCTGATATTAGCTGGACCGAACGAGTCCGACGTTTGTAATGTATACTCTTTTATTTAAAAAAAAACTCACGGGCTAATTCACTCTGTTCTGTTGAACTGTTCAGTTGGTAAACAAAAACATATTTTTAGACGCTTTTTTTAAGAAAATGGAATATTGAAGTATTTCTAAAGTAATTCTACAACAGTCATAAGTCTGATATAAATTGATATGATTCGAAACTTCTGTCACGTACAATAGTAACAAATGATATATATATATATATATATATATATATATATATATTATGTGGCCAGTTCTATAAGAATTGTTCCATATTTTGTTAAGTCTGACAGAAAAGTATTCCAAGTTAGAAAGATTTTGACCTACCAAAGGCTAAATATAATCCAAGGATTGGAATGACCTACCAAAGACTAAATATAATCCAAGGATTGGAACATTTGACCTACCAAAAACTAAAAATAATCCAAGGGTTGGAACATTTGACCCACCAGAGACTAAAAATAACCACAGGGTTCGAACTTTTGACCTACTTTTATCAAACTGCACATGTTATGGAAAATAATTTATATATATATATATAAGAATCAGGGGAGAGGACTCATCATTTTAAAAATAAATCAAATTAAAAATTCTTAATTGTCAGTTCTCATAATAGCTTTAAATGGCTTTGTTGTGGCCTCCTCTCCCCCTCCCACTCTTACATACTTAAACTGGCATTGGTTGACCCTTATTCTCCACGTCGTAACAACAAGTTGCTAAACCCTCCACCATTTGCCATCCTTTACTTTACACATCCCATGTACACACAATTCAGCCACCAAGTCCACTGATGTTTATTTCAAGAGTTCATAACTAAAACAATAAACAAAACAAAACAAAAAACAAAAAAAAAACAGAAGTCAGCCAAATAACAAAGCGATGTTCCCTGGGTAACAGATCGAAGGGTATCATCTAAAAGTACATATGGAGTTGATCGAGTTGGAGGGAAACCGTGTACTTATAGTAAACAACTCGTAACACTAATTAGATGTTTATTTATTTATCGGGGAGGAATTAGTGAGAATATCTTTACTCACTTCTGTACGACTATCAATGATTAATCACATCTCATTGAGCCAAGCATTTCGTACCACTCACCTACTGCAGGGCATACTCGCCACACTGTCATCGTCTGACACCCCTCCCCCCAGACAATCCCCCACGGAGATCACGCCACCCCCCGTCACCCCTACCTCCATCATTTTTTACCATCCCTTCTTCCAACCCCCCACCCCCGGGCCCCCAGCACTCTCGGTGGGCGCCATTATAACGTCAAAGCTTTCAGCGTTCAGCAAATTCTAGCCATCAGCTCATTCCTCCCCGGTACCCCTCCCCCGGTCCCCTGCACCACACCCTCCACCCACCCACACACACACACAACCCGCTCCCTTCACAAGACAGTTGTGTATTTTCCTTTTGAGTAACAAACTGCACAAAGCGTCCACGCTGGTTCCATTCACTTGGTGACGTTTGATGGGTTAAAAAAAAAAGTATAACACGTGATGAAGTTTGTGAGGGGTGGGGGGAGGGGAGGGGTAAACTCCTTTTTTACGTTCTAAACATGGATAATAAATATGTCATAAACTTAAGTAAATTTAATGAACAGACCTTCCAGAGAACTTTTTCTTTTCTCAATGACCCACATTATATGTATATATATATATATAGTGGATTCCGCTTAATTGGAACACCGCTTAATTGGGACAGCCGCTTATTTAGGACAAATCTCAAAGAAACCAAACCAAGAAGCCAATAGTAAATGTGTATGTTTAATTGGGACAGCCGCTTAATCGGGACAAAAAGCCTGGGTCCCGATGTGTTCCATTTAAGCGGAATCAACTGTATATATATATATATATATATATATATATATATATATATATATATATATATTTATATGTCATAGTTGGTTTTTGTATATTAGTAGTATGTAAAGTTTATGTATATATATTTATGGTACTTCTGTTCTTTTCGGAAGCTGCAAATATATTTCAGTCTCTTCAGAGCGATGTTTTAACCAACTTGACTTGATTGCGTATATAAATATATTTTAAAGACTTAACTACATGTAAAAAAAGCACTGAGCAAACTTCTACGAATACATTTACATATATTTATTTTCATATGAAGGAACTTCTTACTTTCTATTGTACAATAAAATTGATGTGATAAAATATATTCTTACACTAACAAGGTCTCAGTCCCGGTCTCCTCCATTATCGCCTGCTCTAATCATTATTTAATATTTCTTCACTTCCGCTTCAAACTAAGTGGCCAGATAATTCAAATCATCTCTGTGCCAAATAACATTATTCTAGCCTAACCTGGTTATTACAACATCCTCTCTTTCCTTTAAAAAACAAATGTTATACATTTAGTTTTTTAGCTGTCGCTTTTGTCGTTAACTTAATAAGATTTACTTTGTCAAAATAAAAATTGTTGTATCACATCATATCAACAATAATCTATATAAAAAAATGCTATTATGTATATACAAAATGTGAAACAAAAATGGTTATGATACCAAATATCCATTAATAAAAATATTCTTGTCAATACTATATCTCATATTTCAATTTTTAAATGCATCATATAGCATATCATAATATTGACATAAAAATTTATTCAATTTTCAAAATATTATTATCAATTCAGTTTTAAAACAAAAAAAAATGTTATACAATAACTAGTGATTATTTACTTTAGTTTGGTACCAAGTACCATAACTTCTTCATAAGTTTTAAGTGCA
>JAGDYQ010000153.1:2342390-2363619 GCA_021962125.1 Bulinus truncatus | reverse complement strand
TGGTTTAGTTTGGTTGGTTTGATTGGTTGGTTCGGTTAGTTTCTTTGGTTAGTTTGGTTAGCTGGTTTAGTTGGTTGGTTTGTTTGGTTTATTTTGGTTTGGTTTGATTGGTTGGTTGGTTTGTTTAGTTGGTTTTAGTTAGCTGGTTTGGTTGGTTGTTTGTCTGGTTTGGTTTGATCGGTTTTGGTTGTTTGTTCGGCTTGTTTTGGTTTGGTTCGGTTTGGTTGGTTAGCGTTGACGGGTAAAAACGTAATTTGTGTAGGTCATTTCTGCACTTTAGGTAGGTGGCATAAATTAGCACCCATATCTTTACCTAACGGTGTGTTAGAAACGTTACAGATGCCACGTTTGAACTGCCGACTTACCGGGCAACGCCGGATATACTGCTAGTTTTAATATATTATCATATATGGTATATTATGATATACGGCATATTATTATGCATAACATACTATCATATATGATATATTATGATATATGGTATATTATTATAATGGTATATTATAATGTATAGTATTTTATTATGCATGATATTATTATGTACTTTTAGTTTGTCAATGACGGTCTCAGTGCATTACGGTCACAGTTGATATTTTACTTCTTGAGACAATTAGACTTGTTCAGAGAACACACATTTTTTTTTTGGGAGGGTTTAGGGATATGCCCCATCTTCTTCTCTTACATCTTCAATTTCCCCTCCCCTCCCCTTGTCCCCGGAAGACATTTAATCGTTATACCCATTACCCAAACCAATATTTTTTTTTATTAACAAATAACACAGACAAAGTGAACACTGTGTCCCTGGAGTAACACGTAACAATTGGTCAGGAGTCTGTTTATGTCATTTCTGTTGATCTCTCAAAATGAATTATGTCCACCCCCAGGTCACGCCAACATGCAATGGGTTAATCTGCCAATTCTTACAACGACGGGGCAACTTTCCGAGACAGTGACAGGTTCAAGTGTTTTGTGTTATAACGAAAAAAACTCAAACAAGATGATAGCTTCAGACTAAAACTTTGTGTTTAGTTTGTAGTATTTCATGACGTACAGACACCATTGTTATATCCATATTTCGTGTGCACTGTTATATCCATGTTTCATGTGCACTGTTATATCCATATTTCGTGTGCACTGTTATATCCATGTTTCGTGTGCATTGTTATATCCATGTTTCGTGTGCACTGTTATATTCATATTTCGTGTGCATTGTTATATCCATATTTCGTGTGCATTGTTATATCCATGTTTCGTGTGCATTGCTATATTCATATTTCGTGTGCACTGTTATATCCATGTTTCATGTGCACTGTTATATCCATATTTCGTGTGCACTGTTATATCCATGTTTCGTGTGCATTGTTATATCCATGTTTCGTGTGCACTGTTATATCCATATTTCGTGTGCATTGTTATATCCATATTTCGTGTGCATTGTTATAACCATGTTTCGTGTGCATTGTTATATTCATATTTCGTGTGCACTGTTATATCCACATTTCGTGTGCACTGTTATATCCATATTTTGCGTGACATTGTTATACCCATATTTCATGTGCATTGTTATATCCATATTTCGTGTGCATTGTTAGATCCATATTTGGTGTGCACTGTTATATCCATATTTGGCGTGCCAGTATTATGACCAAATTTCTCGTGCCACTGTTATATCAATATTAAAATGACAGGAAATAAAAGGAATCTGTAAATTGATTTATTCCACTCATCATCAGTAAACAAGAAGGCTATCAGTTACATTGAATTCTATTACCTTTCTTTTATTTTGTTACCTTCTCTCTCTTTCTCTCTCTCTCTCTCTCTCTCTCTCTCTCTCTCCCTTTCTATCTCTTCCCTCTTTCTGTCTCTTGTCTCTCTCTCTCTCTCTCTCTCTGTGCAAACACACACGTTTAGTCAAGTTTAAACCCATATAATCCCAGACAAAGGTTTAAAAGTGTAGTTAACATTACACACCCCGTACAACCCACCAATCCCACTGCCCCCTCCCACCCCCCACCCCCTTTGATTTTGATTCCGCTCATGTCAGATGAGTTCGTTAATTGATCATCAAACCGGCCATGTTTGTGTGTATCTAATTGATCGTGTGATTCATTCAATTACACCACGCCCACTGATCAGTCGAACAACCAAAAACTAAAAAAAGAAAACATTGAATTTGTGAGTGTGTGTGTGTTCTTTCTCTTGTCGCATTTTTAAAAAAAAAAAAAAGACTTTAATTAAAAAAAAATGTGCACATTGAGAAATAACAAGCTAATGAATGCCAGAAAATATTGGATCTGGTACAATTAAATAATTGAAATAAAGTAAACTAGCCATCCCGCGGCTAACATACGCCGCCTTATCAATCAAGATAATTACTGTAATTATATTTTTAGATAAGCAATCAGACAAAATAACATTGTGCTCATATTGCTTAATATATATTTACCAAATAAAAAAGAAAACAACGCGCTTGCTGTGACGTATTCGGGAATTCCACAATCTATAAATAGTTGTTTTATATATATATAGATATAGTCTTGTTGTAAGTATGCCACAACATTATCTCTTCCATCTCAACTAAATTCTACCCAGCAACATCATTCTTATAAGTAGGTCATCAACGTCATAGGGCATCAACTGATAAATAGGTCACCAACGTCACAGGGCATCAACGTCATAGGTCATCAACGTCATAGGTCATCAACGTCATAGGTCATCAACGTCATAGGGCATCAACTGATAAATAGGTCACCAACGTCATAGGGCATCAACGTCATAGGTCATCAACGTCATAGGTCATCAAAGTCATAGGTCATCAAATGATAAATAGGGCATCAACTGATAAATAGGGCCTGATTAGGTAGGTCTATTAGCCTATATTAAATCTGATGATGAGAGGGCCTCGACTGGCACTTAAGCTTAGTCCCCCCCCCCAGTCCCGGGAAGTATATGTCTTGCCCCCCCTCCCCCCAAAAAAATATCTAACAACTGTTCTGGTGATCAGAGCGAATTTTATGGACAGAGAAATTGTGGTGACCGCTTTTCTTGCCCGCTACGGGCGCCACTTAAAGTTACTGATACCTAGAGGTAGTTTACACACCCCACTGGTCTATCCATTATCTACACATCAATCTATCTATCGGTATCATATATCTATGTTTCATCTATCGTTCATCTATCTTCTATATATCATAAATATTTCTATCTACCTATCTGTAAATATGACTATCTATCTTTCAGTCTATCAGATATATTGATGGTATGTTACATGGGCGGGCTGATATAGAGATGGTAGATCTCATGGCCGGGCAGATATAGAGATGGTAGATTTCATGGCCGGGCAGAGATGGTATGTTACATGGACGGGAACTTGTAGAAATGGCAGGTTACATGGACGGCGGAACAAAATAGATGGGCTTAACTGTTGGATCACCGCTTGTCTATTAATGTGTATATCTATCTTTTTGTCTGTTTATCTATATGTGGATATGTCCATCCATCTATCTATCTGTCTGTTTATCTATGTGTGGATATGTCCATCCATCTATCTATGTGTCTGTTTATCTACATGTGGATATGTCCATCTATCTATCTATCTGTCTGTTTATCTATATGTGGATGTGTCCATCCATCTATCTATCTGTCTGTTTATCTATATGTGGATATGTCCATCCATCTATCTATCTGTCTGTTTATCTATATGTGGATATGTCCATCCATCCATCTATCTATCTGTCTGTTTATCTATATGTGGATATGTCCATCCATCTATCTATCTGTCTGTTTATCTATATGTCGATATGTCCATCCATCTATCTTTCTGTCTGTTTATCTATATGTGGATATGTCCATCCATCTATCTAACTGTCTGTTTATCTATAAGTGGATATGTCCATCCATCTATCTTTCTGTCTGTTTATCTATATGTGGATATGTCCATCCATCTATCTATCTGTCTGTTTATCTATATGTGGATATGTCCATCCATCTATCTTTCTGTCTGTTTATCCATATGTGGATATGCCCATCCATCTATCTTTCTGTCTGTTTATCTATATGTGGATATGTCCATCCATCTATCTAACTGTCTGTTTATCTATATGTGGATATGTCCATCCATCTATCTGTCTGTTTATCTATATGTGGATATGTCCATCCATCTATCTATCTGTCAGTTTATCTATATGTGGATATGTCCATCCATCTATCTATCTGTCAGTTTATCTATATGTGGATATGTCCATCCATCTATCTATCTGTCTGTTTATCTATATGTGGATACGTCCATCCATCTATCTTTTTTTATTTGTAATAAAGGTGTAAAAAAAAACACCTTTCAATTATTGTCTCGGTCAGTGATGTATTCTGCCTATCACACCGCCATCATTACTCGATGCTTGATGCACGCCACATCCCAACTAGGAAATTGCGATCCAGTTTGACAACAAACAAAAAAATATCCCATAATAAAATAAAATATTTTAAAGAAATATGTGTTTTTATTTTTTATTATTATTCTTATCCTTTAGATTTGGACAGAAATACAATTTAGTTTTATGGCAGGAGGAAACTTTCTTCCAAAGCTTAAGGCAACATTTTCATGTGTCCAGGTTTATAGTGAAAATTTGCATCTAAACGGCACAAGATTACTGCTGCACGATAGATCGTCTTTTTTTGTACGGAACTAAACGCAAGAAAAAAAAATATATCTATGTCTGAGTGAGCCAGTGAAACAATGGTCGTATTCAGTTGATAGGAAAAAGTGAAATGTATCAGAAATATTTATTGCTGCATGGATTCTGGGACAAGGACCTGCTCATGTATTACGTCATGTTGTCTGGGGATTTTTTTCTTCTTTTTTTACGGATGGGGGTGGGTATTGATAGGAGACGTGAGGGGTGGGGGATCAAGGGGGTGTATTTCAAGTGATATGGTAGGCGGGGGGTGAGGGGGCAATGTTGAGTGGCGTGAGTGAAGAAAAAATGAATATAAATTGGCGATGAGGTAAATGGGCATTTAGATGGTGGGCGGTTATATAGAAGGGCATTTAGATGGTAGGGCGGTTATATAGAAGAGCATTTAGATGGTAGGGCGGTTATATAGAAGGGCATTTAGATGGGTGAAAATTAGAGACTTTAGGCAACACATTTTATTTGAAGTGAAGAAGTTCCCTTAGCCCTATCGGGCCATCGGGCAGATTAAGTGTATAATTCATCTGTTTCTATAACCTCGGCATATGATGAGATTGTGTGGTTAGCACAGCGCCCAGCAGCCTTTACTTCCCCAACTTAAAGTCAGGTAACCATTTCAAGCTGGGTGGACTTGTGGGACGCCTTTGCACCAAATTTCACCTGGAAAAATTCCATGGGCCTCACCCAGGACTCTCAGGTCGACAGTCGAGTATCTACACCACTCGGCCATCCGTCCCACAACACATTTTATTTACATACGTTATTTTCCAATGTTCAGGAGGTTAAGGGTTGACTACAACGGCGATGTAAAATACGCATTGGGAAATTCGTTATTTTGCAATGCACACTGTTTGTCACTGAAATACTATAAACACTATTTGATGTACTTTACCATGGAGGTGCCATGGGAGAAATAAGTAGGTGACGAGTACAACATCCGCGCTTCCCTGTAGTAATTATATTTGGCCTCGACATGTAGATTAGCATAATTAACTGGCCACTTTAGGAAGTAGATTTTGCTGACGATAGAAAAGACAGACGACGACAGAGGTTGATTAGGGAAGGGCGTTATTGATATCACATCATTCACTCTGCAATATTATGTGTGTATTTCATATCGACAGTAAATATAAATATATATATATATATATATATATATATATATATATATATATATATATATAAACTAACTATCTATTCTCAGTGATTTATAACTGTTTTTATGTGTATCGTCTCACACATATCTGTGATCATTTAAATATACAAAATAAATATACAAGAAACTCCGAAGAGACTGACTATACTGCAAATATATATATATACCTTCCCAGAAGCTGAAGATCCACAGCACAATAAATAATAACATATAATATACACCAAAAAATACTACAAGAAGAAAATGTACCCATGACACCCCCCCCCCAACTAACATCTGGCACCCACTGAAGTTGGGTGAACTTTGCGACTTTTATTAGAATCTGAAAAATCCCAAGTCCTTCGGCGATGATCAATCCCACAACCTTCAAGTCGACAGTACACCGCATGTGTACCTCAGACTATTATGTTTGGCATTTAGAGTTTGACATGCTTGATACATTTACTCAGACTTTTCAAAAATGTCATTTACAAAACGAAAAATGTTTATAGAGTGTTGTGTTTCCTTTAAGTTCTTTAGGAAAGCCATACACATTATGATTGTCACAGAATCCAAGTGGAAATACTAAATGGACCAATAAATAACACTTAAAAAACGATGTATCACCAAAGGAATTCTTCATGTTATTCAAAAGTCCGAACTAATTTATTGGCCAAACGTGTTTGTCCTGTACGCTCTGCTGGACATTAGTTCCATTCAAAGTTTAAGACAATATGGTAATGGGGCAAATTGAGTGTCCGGGTTGACCAATCTCATGGGGGAGATAGTCTAGCATGTGTGGCTGGGGACTGGTGTGTGGCTGGGGACTGGCGTGTGGACACAGCAGGGTGGTGGTACTGCTGGTACTGCCAGCATCGACACAAACTGTTGTTTTTATTTGATATTTCCACCATCGTAACAAAATGTTGCTTGTTTTATTTGTACTGCCACCATCGTAACAAAAAAGTTCTTTAGCTCAGTCTAACCAGGTGACCGCCTCTAGCCCCCCCCCCCACACACAGACACAAGTTCCTATTACATGTCATGGTATCTGGGCCTCGTCAGTAATTTACCCTAGGACTACAAATTACAAGTCTCCGCCGAGGGTTGATTAACAAAACTTACAAAGTCTCTGCTGAACAGTTTCTGTTATGTGAAAATATCTTACAATGCATACTGTTTTTTGGATAATATACTCCTTTTTAAGTTTAGAATTTTTTTCTTAAAAACAAACACTACGTTTGGTGTATAATGCGAGGACGGGTTAAAAAAAAAATCTGTTTACTATTTGATGCTCGTAGCAATGATATAATAATAACTAAAAAAATCATTAACATATGACTTTTTTTGTTATTGTGGTAATTATTTTACGTGCACTTCAAATTTTTCAAGTTATCGATTCAGATTTTGATTTATAAATCTATATATATATATATATATATATATATATATATATTTATTTATATATATTTTTATATATATATATATATATACACCACGTTTTATAAAAATAGATTCAGCTGTTTAAAAAACATTGTCCCATTTCCTACAAGAGAAAGTGATTTTTATGGTTAAAAACATTTTTTTTTTATTTCGTAAAAATGTTTTTCCGAGATCGCCAGTGTTACACAGGGCGTAACAATTAAATGGAGGGCCGGGGGGGTGGAGGGGGGTCTCTCTGGCCAGGGCACGTTTGTTCCAGAAAATATTTCTTCTTCAAAGTTGTGTGTAAATATTTTTTTTTTACATTTGTAAATCCACCTATTGCTAAACCACAGAGCGCCCTCTGATGTAATCCCAGAGAGCCCTTTGGAATATGTGTATTAACATTTACGATTGTGGTAACAGTTTTAAGAAATAATTTAATAAATATATATATATATAAAAACTTGTGAATGAATCAGTCGCACAACTAGCACTAGCTACATCTTACTCTAGTTAAACAGGGACGAACTCTAACATAGCACTAGCTACATCTTACTCTAGTTAAACAGGGACGAACTCTAACATAGCACTAGCTACAACTTACTCTAGTTACAACCCGGGGACGGACTCTAACATAGCACTAGCTACATCTTACTCTAGTTAAACAGGGACGAACTCTAACATAGCACTAGCTACATCTTACTCTAGTTAAACAGGGACGAACTCTAACATAGCACTAGCTACAACTTACTCTAGTTACAACCCGGGGACGGACTCTAACATAGCACTAGCTACAACTTACTCTAGTTACAACCCGGGGACGGACTCGGAAACCGTCGTGTCACTCTCGTGCCAAAAAGATACAAAGTTCGCCCCTCCCCCCTCCCCCCCCCTAATTTCGTCATTTCCTTCCTGATATGTAAATACATTTTCCCTTATGGGAATGATGAGTACGGTCTGTTTTTTGTTTTACTTGTCATATAAACTATCCATTCATAGTATCATTATAATACGATGATGTCTACTAATTCACATGTAGAGGCCCACACTGAACATATATATATAGCGTGTTACAGCTACTCTAGTTATATGATATGAATCTGTTTTGTAATTAGCATGTTGATTGAACTCATTGTTTAATGCTTATTTGTTCAATTACATTTCTTTCTCTTTTTTTTTTTTGTTTTGTTTGGTGCCCTAGAACAGTGGTTCCCAACCCCCGTGGTCCCCCCCCCCCCCGGGGCCGTAGAACGAATGTTACTGGGCCGCCCTGAGAAACATTAAATTATTTCCTTTGTATTTATTTCTCTCGTGATTGTGAGACTTTCCATGAACGAGAAGTAATCTAACTCCCCCCCCCACCCCTTTTTTCCAAATGGGCCGCGGTGAAATAGTCAAACTCTGACCGCGGTGAAATAGTCAAACTCTGACCGCGGTGATAGTCAAACTCTGACCGCGGTGAATAGTCATACTCTGACCGCGGTGAAATAGTCAAACTCTGACCGCGGTGAAATAGTCAAACTCTGACCGCGGTGAAATAGTCAAACTCTGACCGCGGTGAAATAGTCAAACTCTGACCGCGGTGAAATAGTCAAACTCTGACCGCGGTGAAATAGTCAAACTCTGACCGCGGTGAAATAGTCAAACTCTGACCGCGGTGAAATAGTCAAACTCTCTGACCGCGGTGAAATAGTCAAACTCTGACCGCGGTGAAATAGTCAAACTCTGACCGCGGTGAAATAGTCCAACTCTGACCGCGGTGAAATAGTCCAACTCTGACCGCGGTGAAATAGTCAAACTCTGACCGCGGTGAAATAGTCCAACTCTGACCGCGGTGAAATAGTCCAACTCTGACCGCGGTGAAATAGTCAAACTCTGACCGCGGTGAAATAGTCAAACTCTGACCGCGGTGAAATAGTCAAACTCTGACCGCGGTGAAATAGTCCAACTCTGACCGCGGTGAAATAGTCAAACTCTGACCGCGGTGAAATAGTCAAACTCTGACCGCGGTGAAATAGTCCAACTCTGACCGCGGTGAAATAGTCAAACTCTGACCGCGGTGAAATAGTCCAACTCTGACCGCGGTGAAATAGGTCAAACTCTGACCGCGGTGAAATAGTCAAACTCTGACCGCGGTGAAATAGTCAAACTCTGACCGCGGTGAAATAGTCAAACTCTGACCGCGGTGAAATAGTCAAACTCTGACCGCGGTGAAATAGTCAAACTCTGACCGCGGTGAAATAGTCAAACTCTGACCGCGGTGAAATAGTCAAACTCTGACCGCGGTGAAATAGTCAAACTCTGACCGCGGTGAAATAGTCCAACTCTGACCGCGGTGAAATAGTCCAACTCTGACCGCGGTGAAATAGTCCAACTCTGACCGCGGTGATAGTCAAACTCTGACCGCGGTGAATAGTCATACTCTGACCGCGGTGAAATAGTCAAACTCTGACCGTCCCCTAGAAAACTCAAAAGTTTGATGTCCTGCACAACGTCATCGGCCAATATTCCAGTCAGTACATAACAACGTATTTTCTTTCACAACATTTCTCTAATAATAAAGACACTTCAAAAATAAATCAACAGGATTTTGAATTAAGCCTTAATCTCTTGTGTTTGCACTGACCTCGAAAATTTTTTGTGTAAATCTCATTTACAGCAGGTCAAAACTGGCATTGTGAATTCTTGGAAAAGACGCCATCACATTCACACAGCTACATAACAACTATGACACAACCTCATCCACACAGCCACAGTTACACCACCACACCGTAACATTCACACACTGACATTCACATCTGCACTAAACAACAAAATTAATCTATCTTTTAAATTCAACGCGGTCTTAAATATCCATGTAATTTTTTTTTTTATTTATTTTTACATTATTCCGATCATGCTATGAGGATATAATGACATTTCTATGTGAGCAGTGATAGATAATGACTCTATATGAGGTGAGTATTGAAGAGACATTCCCTACTGGGAAACGGACTTTCAAAGGTAAAATCAAAAGGGGAAAAAACCACAGATCCATGGGAGGTAAGTTTGTATCTGTTTTTTTCTCTTTTCCTTGGCCTCCATTCGAACATATTGTCATGAGACTCTCACAGTGAAGGCCAGAGCCTATGATGTCAGTGAACGAACAGCGTGCAGTATGTTGACAAGACGGTCGGACGGCTGTGTCTACATGGTAGGGTCAACACACGGGACAAACATATCCCGTTCATGGAGGCATCATTAGAAATACACGTATCCCATTTATGGAGGCATCATTAGAATTACACGTATCCCATTTATTTATTTTTTTGTGCCAGGGGAGAGGACGTATTCCATTTAAAAAGGCCTCAACTTGAGGGGTGTGTCCCGTTTATAAATGCCTCAACTTGAGGGGTGTGTCCCGTTTATAAATGCCTCAACTTGAGGGGTGTGTCCCGTTTATAAAGGCCTCATTTTGAGGGGTGTGTCCCGTTTATAAATGCCTCAACATGATAGAAATTAGTCTTTTATATAAGCATTAATTAGCGTGAGTGACGTATACAGTATATGGAAACATCAAGATATGTAGCGGCTTAAAGATCGCCGAAGGGGGCCAAGATGCAGACTAAAATAATGAGTCCCTAATGACCTAGACAGCAAAATAAATAAGTTACAAAAGTCATATCTTAGTTTTTGTGTGGTCATTTAGTTGATAACTCGGGACCCGCAGGGTGAGCCTGACTTAAATCCGCTTCTGCAGAATGAGTGATTTGTCCCGTTTATATAGGAGTATGTAACAGTGTTATGTCCTAATTTCATGGCTGAGATTTCAAGACTGAAACTAACATATCCGGTTCATTTTGACGTCATAACGAAACTAACATATCCCGCTCATTGTGACGTCATGACGACACCAACATATCCCGCTCATTCTGACGTCATACTGACACTAACATATCCCGTTCATTGTGACGTTATAACGACACTAACGTATCCCGCTCATCGTGACGTCATACTGACACTAACATATCCCGCTCATCGTGACGTCATACTGACACTAACATATCCCGCTCATCGTGACGTCATAACGACACTAACATATCCCGCTCATCGTGACGTCATAACGACACTAACATATCCCGCTCATCGTGACGTCATAACGACACCAACATATCCCGCTCATCGTGACGTCATACTGACACCAACATATCCCGCTCATCGTGACGTCATAACGACACCCACATATCCCGCTCATTGTGACGTCAATGAGACACATGTCTTACTACTGCGGCGAAAAATACTTCATTAGAATGTCTTATTCAATATCGATTAGTGTGAGCAAAGTTATATTTTATTGATACGGTGAAGGAAACACACAATAGGCTCTGAATGAACTCAGTACACTACTACATTGTCGTTGTTGTTGTGTCAGCCATTCAACGATAAGACACTGGTGTATTGGAGTTCGTCTAGTGCCCAACGACCGGCAATGTTTAAATAATTGCTCGCAAAGTGTCATTAATATTCTTATGTCGTGCGATTCATTAGGGGTCCACGGCTGAATGTTTTTTTTTTGTTCTTAGAATTAACTTAAAACAAAATTCAAAACTATGTTCATAGTCAAAAACATAACGTTACCCCCCCCCACACACATACACATACACACACACATACACACACACCCTTTATTAAGACATATTAGTTATATATTTTGAAATACTGTACAGCAGAAGCGTCGTTACATGGGCGGAGT
Source organism: Bulinus truncatus (assembly GCA_021962125.1). NCBI lineage: Eukaryota > Metazoa > Mollusca > Gastropoda > Planorbidae > Bulinus > Bulinus truncatus. Next base: position 2,351,636 of record JAGDYQ010000153.1, on the reverse strand, counting down.
GATACGAGAAATGTAATGGGGGATATATATTTTAATTCCAGTTCTTATGACTAAATCCAATAGAAAGTAAAAACTACATTATTTTCACAAAATAAACTAAAAATAGAAAATAACACAAGTAATAAATAACAAGACAATAAACTGTTACTAACATGCAGTAAAAAGTAATACTTTAGAATGGTCATCTTAGTCATTTTAACAAATATTTCATTTCCCTTTTCCAAAGGTTTTCTTGTCACTAACTTCCATAATTTCTTTTTATGTGTCAGTTACTGTAAAAACATACTAAGCAGGTTTACAGAATAATTCGTTTGGATTATTTTTTTCCCCTTGTCGAAAATAACAACATGACGAGGTAGATAAACGGTGCACACGCTTTTTTTTTTATTATCAAACTTTCTATTTTATTTTTTTTATGATTTAGGGCAGTGGTGGCCTAACCTATGATACGCCAACTAGAACATGTCGAAAATTCATTTATAAGGACAAATACAGTAAAATTCAATCAAATCTTTAAATATATATATAACCTGGATAAACCATAGACATCAGACTTAGAATATTAGAAGGTGTTAGTTTTGAAAGATTTTGTGGAGTATGTTTCATTAACTATAGTTTTTTACTATTGATAATATATATATAATGATGTATATGTATGATTGAAACATAGATAATCTCATCAATCCGTAATAAGGATTAAATTATTTTGGATTATCCAAAATCGTTGTAGCAGTTTGTGCAATATTCAGCTAAAAATTAAACAAATGTGTTTTCCCTGAATGCCTCACTTTAACGTAGAAACCTATTTCACATTTTTTGTCTTGTTAAATTTTAGTAATTCGTATTTCCGCCATCCAATAAAATAACAATGCGATAGCACGTGACAATACAATTGTGCATGCGTGTAGGCATTCTTCTAGAATTGTGTCACGTTACGTGCTGGGTACAATTTCCGGTTTGTTTTATCCAGTGCGCAATTGCGTGTCTCTGTGAGGCAACAAAAACAGATAAATATTGCAAATGGTTCAAGGAATGACTTGTCTTTTTTGTGCTGGTCTATATATATATATATATATATATATATATATATATATATATATATATACATACACGACTTGGGGAATTCCCATGTTTTTCACTGAGGATGGAACCCGCGACTATCAGGTTCACCAAATTATAGATCCTTTTTCTGGTTGTTAGTTTTGAAATCATTATAACCAATGTTCCCTCTCGTATTCCCTTGGTTGTGTGTGGCTGAAAGATATCTGATGTGCGCCATTTTGAAAGGAAATTTGACTTCCTGCATTAAAACTTTGGTGGATCGATCATTTGATACGTATAGGCTACGTTTTAGAATAAAATTCAGAGCTACTAAAAGCTTTATTTATTGTACCATTATAATTTTTAATTATTGAAAATTAATAAAAACCTTGATAAGCATTTTACATTGGTTTAGGTGGGGCTTGGTATATTGATATGAAAAATTCTGTTTTAGAAATCGATTCTACAAAGAAAGGACTTTTTAAAGTCGAATACACTGAGACCCGCTGGTAAAAATATTTTCGTAGTTGATACACATCGCTTACAGTATAAATACGATACTCTCCTTTTGAGATACTTACTGAACTCTATCAGCTTTGTTACCGAACTCTACCAGCTGTGTTACTGAACTCTACCAGCTGTGTTACTGAACTCTACCAGCTGTGTTACTGAACTCTACCAGCTGTGTTACTGAACTCTATCAGCTTTGTTACTGAACTCTACCAGCTGTGTTACTGAACTCTACCAGCTGTGTTACTGAACTCTACCAGCTTTGTTACTGAACTCTACCAGCTTTGTTACCGAACTCTACCAGCTGTGTTACTGAACTCTACCCGCTGTGTTACTGAACTCTACCAGCTGTGTTACTGAACTTTACCAGCTTTGTTACCGAACTCTACCAGCTTTGTTACCGAACTCTACCAGCTGTGTTACTGAACTCTACCAGCTTTGTTACTGAACTCTATCAGCTTTGTTCCCGAACTCTACCAGCTGTGTTACTGAACTCTACCAGCTGTGTTACTGAACTCTACCAGCTGTGTTACTGAACTCTACCAGCTTTGTTACTGAACTCTACCAGCTGTGTTACTGAACTCCATCAGCTTTGTTACTGAACTCTACCAGCTGTGTTACTGAACTCTACCAGCTGTGTTACTGAACTCTACCAGCTTTGTTACTGAACTCTACCAGCTTTGTTACCGAACTCTACCAGCTGTGTTACTGAACTCTACCAGCTGTGTTACTGAACTCTACCAGCTGTGTTACTGAACTCTACCAGCTGTGTTACTGAACTCTACCAGCTTTGTTACTGAACTCTATCAGCTTTGTTCCCGAACTCTACCAGCTGTGTTACTGAACTCTACCAGCTGTGTTACTGAACTCTACCAGCTGTGTTACTGAACTCTACCAGCTGTGTTACTGAACTCTACCAGCTTTGTTACTGAACTCTACCAGCTTTGTTACTGAACTCTATCAGCTTTGTTAATGAATCTACTAGCTTTGTTACTGAACTCTACCAGCTTTGTTACTGAACTCTACCAGCTTTGTTAATGAATCTACTAGCTTTGTTACTGAACTCTATCAGCTTTGTTACTGAACTCTATCAGCTTTGTTCATGAAATCTATCAGCTTTGTTACTGAACTCTATCAGCTTTGTGTGCAGACAATTTTACTCACTATACAATATACTCACCAAACTGTATCAGTTTCGTGTACAGACATATCATCAGCACGGCCAGACCGCACCAAAACAGGCCGAATCCCGTGCACAGGAGCGGCAGCCTGTGTCTGTACCAGCAGGAGTGTTTGGGACGGCGAAGTTTCCGAGACACCGGAAGGTCTCTCACAAGGACCGACGTCATCATATTCCGAGTACGTCACGTAGCGGGAAGATGTCAGTGGAAGCCACAAACATGGCGTCAGGCTTTAAGAAACGTAATTCGATTTCCAGAAACCAAACATTTTATTTTGTAACCTCCCTTCAATTTCTATTTTGATGAAACACAACTGAACAAATCAAAGGGAAGAAATAGCTACGTATCACAAAGTTGAAGTGTTGTGAATCCTTTGAAAAGACTGTGCGTGAAACTCTTTAATTGATTTCACAATGACAAGAGTGTTTCAAGACGTCGTCAATATTGTTTTGAATGGGATTTGCTTTATTGCTGTGTTTTTAGAGATAATACAACATTCATGAATACACTTATTAAAGATAGAATTCCTTTGTTCATCAAGAAGTCAACTGGATAATTCTATCTATTTGTGAGAATTGGTATTTGTTACTGCCTGGTCAGTGAAAATAACGAAATAGACAAAACTTCGTATGTTGACAAATGAGATATCTTTAGACAATTGTATAAAAGGGGCTAAACATGTTGGTCGGCTAGACAAGGGGAAAGATGGACAAGAAACGAGGTCCGTCTTTTAATGGACATGTTGGACAGCATGAATTAAATATGAGATTGAGTAGAATGGCTAAAAGGAATAGTAGTCGTATTGATATACTGATACGTATTGATATACTGATACGTATTGATGTAGTGACATGTATTGATGTAGTGACATGTATTGATGTAGTGACATGTATTGATGTACTGACATGTATTGATGTACTGACATGTATTTGGTATACTGACATGTATTTGATATATTGACATGTATTTGATATACTGACATGTATTTGATATACTGACATGTATTTGATATACTGACATGTATTTGATATACTGGCATGTATTTGATATACTGACATGTATTTGATATACTGACATGTATTTGATATACTGACATGTATTTGATATACTGACATGTATTTGATATACTGACATGTATTTGATATACTGACATGTGATGTTAAATTTGACCAGCCGTTAAATAAAATAGTCACCCCCTCCCCCCCCCCAACACTGAACTACTGCAGATATGTATGTAATGATTTATTTGTTGTACTATGTACATATGATATTTTAAATTAAGTGATATATTTATCAACTACTCGAGTCTTGAAAAAAAAAAACTTGTTTTACATCAGCATTGTATGTGTACCACGCGAAATAAAATCAACACTCTGACAGACAGACAGACAGACAGACAGACAGACAGATAGATAGAAAGATAGATAGATAGATAGATAGATAGATAGATAGATAGATAGATAGATAGATAGATAGATAGATAGATAGATAGATAGATAGATAGATAGATAGATAGAAGATAGATAGAAGATAGATAGATAGATAGATAGATAGATAGATAGATAGATAGATAGATAGATAGATAGATAGATAGATAGATAGATAGATAGATAGAAAAGATAGACCAACCACTATGAAACTACAGTTGCTCGCACTAAAGCAATTTGCGACCAGAAAAAGACAAAATATTTCATTATATTTAACTGTATCCCTCTATTTTAAATGGCCACTTTTTATCACGTTTGACTTCTCTACATTAGCGTCTTTGAAACCCGTCTCATCAATCAGGTTTTACATTTCGACAAAATCCTATTAGCTATAAAAACTGCCAGTTACATCCCGTCAATCGATGTGGTGGCTACATAATTATCGTGCAATATTTCTTAAAGAATTAAAAAAAAAATTTCATTTAAGATTGAATTTGGATCAAAACACTGTAAATAATTTAAAGCGGGAAAAAATTAAAGAAAACTCACTATAAAAATCTTACTAAAGTAGTCGATTTTTTAATAACAGTAGAATCGTAATAAAGTAGTCGAATGTTTAACAACATAACAATTAAACAAAGGAAGTCGATTGTTTAATAAGAGCATTTTAATAACTTAAATGTCAAACTTTGGAGAGCATTGGTAACGATGGTCTGTTTGGTATGAGAACGTTAATGGTTTTTGTTTGATGGGGAATGTTTCTTTTTATCGATCAGCCAATTCTGCGATACTCCATAACAGTATCGAATTTCTCATTCACTTCATAACTCGGGAAGCAGCGATGCACTTTCGATACCGACACGAGATACGTTAATGACTGTGTATATCGATATTTAGCTCTGGTCATGGTAGTTAACGTCCATGTAATAATCCACCGTACTGCCTACTGCTTCATTTGCTCGAATTATTGCTTTGATGTTGAAATGTAGTTAAAAACTAAAAAACAACAAAGTTAATGGGAAATTTTTTCTTTTCATATTTATTTCTTAGAATTAAGTTTGTATTTCATAAATAGGTTTCCGAAACGTCCCAGGGGAATTTGGTTTTATATAATTAACGTCATTTAACCAACTGATGTGGGGGAAAAAATGCGCTTCTCTACGCTATTCTTTGATAATTTTTTTTTGTAAGTTTGGAGAGGTTTGACTTATAGATCATATAAACCAGTAATGGGACAGTTTTTGTATGTGTGAAGTCCCTGTAAGGATGAGATGAAATCTTTTAGATCCTATAAACCACTAATGAGACGGTTTTTTATGGTACCCTTCTTTCATCCCCACCATAGCCGATAGTGTAATGGCCATGGAGGCACCACGGGAGATATATCGGGAACTTGAGCCAAGACCTAAAAAAAAAGATCATTGGTCCTCACCGGAGATCGAACCAGATACCTTCAGGTGGACATTCAAGCGCTTTACCGCACGACCATCCGTCCCCGGACAGTTTTGTAGCGCCTCCATTCATCCCCACCATAACCGACAGTGCAATGTTCACGGAGGTACCACGGGAGACCCTAAATATTCTCGTACGTCCTTACTTCCCCCATCTAATGTAAGGTTTGTAATTATTTAGCTTTGGGGGGGGGGGGGGGGGAACGACAAAGTTTTATAAAAACTGGCGGGACATTTACATAGACGGTCGTACAATCTATACCTCAGGCCCAGTCCAATCTCTTCTCTGCACATTGTGCTTGTTTGGTTTATGGTAGATCTTAAGGTATTGTATACACGAATTCATTTTTTTAAATGAAATCTTACTAAGTATTATTTGCTGTCTAAATGTAATGAGATATATGTTTATTTCACCGTAAAACGGCGCTTATATTTGAATTCTCTTGGGTCCTATAAACTACTAATGGGACTGTTTTTATGGTGCACTGCTCTATCTACCGCATAGTTGACAGTGCATTGGCCTTGAAGGCACCACGGGAGATTTAGTTGGGACTTTAACCGTGACCTGAAATATCCTTTGGTCATGACCGGAGATCGAACCAGTGAACCTCAGGTCGACAGTCGAGCGCTTCGCCACACGACCATCCCGTCCATCATATACCATTATCCATAAACATCAGTAGAACAGCATATCTAAAAGCCAAGCTTTCAAATGAACAGGACTGGAACGGTGCTTTAAAGAGCAGCGCCGTAGTCAATGTAACCAAGCTTTAGTAAACCAATTTGAATACATGTAAATAGTAGACGAAACTGGATCATAAGCAGCCGCACAACAACTCCTCAGAGAGCCGCATGAGGTTCTAAGTGCCACATGAGGTTCTAAGTGCCGCATAAGGTTCTAAGTGCCACATGAGGTTCTAAGGCCACATTAGGTTCTAAGTGCCACATGAGGTTCTAAGTGCCACATTAGGTTCTAAGTGCCACATGAGGTTCTAAGTGCCACATGAGGTTCTAAGTGCCACATGAGGTTCTAAGGCCACATGAGGTTCTAAGTGCCACATGAGGTTCTAAGTGCCACATTAGGTTCTAAGTGCCACATTTGGCCACCATCGGACTATTGAACTAAATGCCAGTGTAAAATTAAGAAACAATGTTTGCGTATTATATAAGTAAGTAATTATATTCTTTTGTATCGCTCTTATTTTCAAATGTAACCCGCACCTAAAAAAGATATCCCAGAATGTTTACATTATAACGAAGTGGAAATAAAATAAATATTGATGGAACGGTTTTTAAATGGACACACTGCTGCTCGTTGGTTTAGATTAGAGCCACTTGATAGTCATACGACATTGAAATGGATTTAGTTCCAATACAATCAATACTCTGGGAATACCAGATCTAAAGCATTGTTTGGTGGAGGGGTGGGGTGGGGGGTGGAAGGGCAGTCATAATGGGGAGATGATGTCTTCAAGTGTCTTTCTGTCAGCTGACAACATCGTCTGCTTCAAACGGACGCCGGCAGACGATAGAACTCTTTACACGCTCACACACACACACACACACACACACACACACACACACACACACACAGACATATTAAACAGATCGCATTAGAACAAATAGTGCCAAGCTATGCAGAGTGATGCATAATAATGTGACTGCACTCTTTGCCTGCATTGTAATGCTGCAAATACTTGAAATGTAGTGACCATTGAATCTTAATACATGGACGAGTTACTAGGTTGTGTTATTCATAATACATATATGTATCAGCCTAACTGCTGTAATAAATAGTATATTCAATATCTTTATTCAGTATGACAGGTAAATATAAAAAAAAATAATGTAATGACTTTTTTTGCTTCTTGATTTAACAAGTAATGATTGATAAATACAGAATGATGAATAGTTTTACCTCAATTAGTATTGACAGAAATACAAATCTTAACCAAATTCTTTAAAGGGCTGATCTCACCAAGCCAGTTTGACGATTGGCCGGAAAATGTGCTTATTGGCCAACCAGTTAGCAGGGTGCACATTGGCCAACCAGTCCACAGAGTGCACATTGGCCAACTTGTCAACAGAGTGAACATTGGCCAACTAGTCCACAGAGTGCACATTGACCAACCAGTCAACAGAGTACACATTGGCCAACTAGTCAACAGAGTGAACATTGGCCAACTAGTCAACAGAGTGAACATTGGCCAACTAGTCCACAGAGTGCACATTGGCCAACCGGTTAACAGAGTGCCACATTGGCCAACCGGTTAACAGAGTGCCACATTGGCCAACCAGTCCACAGAGTGCACATTGGCCAAATAGTCAACAGAGTGAACATTGGCCAACCAGTCCACAGAGTGCACATTGGCCAACTTGTCCACAGAGTGAACATTGGCCAACCGGTTAACAGAGTGCCACATTGGCCAACCAGTGAAACACTGTCAAGGAAATAAACGGACCCAACGTATTGGTCAATAAGTATTAGCCAACACACAGGTGCATTGAATGTAATATTAGATCACTGAGGACGAATCAATAATTGTAAAAAATGTCATGTTATTAACAACATTGTTCAGGGAGTATTTTTATAAAATTATTTTCACACATTGTTATTGCAACGGTTGTTGCTGGTCACAATTTCAGAACCCTCTCTGATTCAAAATAAGGGGGAGGGAGGGGTGGGGGACATATACAAAAACTTCAACGGCGATGATGAACTATTTTTAGCCATGACAAATGTGTGACGGAAGAGTGATGATTATTTTGTCACCGATTTATGCAAACCACGGGGAGTGGGGGGGGGGGGGGTGTAGGAAGGGAAAAAAAGGGGACGGGTCGCTAGGGAACCAAAACAAAATGTCACTGCGAGTCTCAAAGAAGAAATTTGTCAAACAGAAGAAACAGAGAAAATAATATATAGAGTCAGTCTGAGAGTTCCATAGAGGAGGGAGGGGTCAGAGAAACAACACGACTAGAGGTGATGGTATAGGTAGCTTTAATAAAATTAATAGTTCCGAAAGATATGATGGTATAGGTAGTTTAAATTAATAAAACTACTCAACAGCTGGCAGCGTTCAACCGTAGCCATGATAAAAAACCAAATAAGATCAATACAGAAGATCGATAAAAAGTAGAGCTTAAGACACGTTAAAAGACAGGAATACACATAGACTGTCAGTTTAAATAGACAGACAGACAGACAGATAGATAGATAGATAGATAGATAGATAGATAGATAGATAGATAGATAGATAGATAGATAGATAGATAGATAGATAGATAGATAGATAGATAGATAGATAGATAGATAGATAGATAGATAGATAGATAGATAGATAGATAGATAGATAGATAGATAGATAGATAGATAGATAGATAGATAGATAGATAGATAGATAGATAGATAGACAGACAGACAACCAGACCGACAGACGGATAGATAGATAGATAGATAGATAGATAGATAGATAGATAGATAGATAGATAGATAGATAGATAGATAGATAGATAGATAGATAGATAGATAGATAGATAGATAGATAGATAGATAGATAGATAGATAGATAGATAGATAGATAGATAGATGAAACTACTTCACTGACTGAAATGTCATCAACAAATCATTTGATCTAT
>JAGDYQ010000153.1:2304890-2337390 GCA_021962125.1 Bulinus truncatus | reverse complement strand
ATGTGTATATCATTTTGTAGGTCTTGGCCTGCCAAGTGTACATCAAAAGTTTATTTCGCGATCTGACCTCTGAAGACCGAAAAAGGGGGCGTATTAAGTACCTTTTTTTACTATATAAGCTATATTAACAAAGGAGCGCCCTATATCTCAGGAACCATAAGTCCTAGACCCATGATGTATATATCATTTTGTAGGTCTTGACCTGCCAAGTGTACATCATTTTGCGATAGGACCTCTCAGGGCTGAATATAAGAGTTTCTTAGATAGCGTTTTTGCTAATTTTAAGTATAAATAATAAAAGCTAATCAAAGGGGCGTAATCATTATTTATTTTTGTAACAGTTATTCATCATGATTACTTCCCTCTCTATCAAAACGAAAATGCTCTAAAATGTCCTTTGTCCGAAACGGAAAAGACTTAAATTGCTTGTTTTATGTAAGAAACTATTTAAGCCATACTAATCTAAATCCTAAGGTGTGTTAGGGTAGTCTGGTTTATAACGCTTCAGTTATGAGTCAATTTTTAGCTTTCATAAACTGAATTATCATTCAATTTTTTTCCTAACTACTCAATTTACCAGATAGTACATTCAGAGTTATATCTGAAATGATACTTTTTTAAAATTTCACTTGGAAAAAATAATTCAGAATAGTTAATGCGTTTACTTACAAATTCTTCAGTAAAAAAAATAATAACAAATAAAAATTATGATAATAAAGTTGCCAACATTTTGTCTCATTACAAAAACAAAATAATAAAAAAAAAAATCACAGTTGGCAGCTGGGAGTGCAGTCTTTCTACTCGCTTGCAGCACACATGGAGCATTCCCGAGTACACTTCCTATATGTTAATTCGAATGCTCTTGAAATCTCGCAATGCATTGTGGGCCTGTTTAAACGTTTGATCTATACACCGAATTTCCCGCCCCTCCCCCCGCCCTCCCCCCTTGATCTGGGTTATTTTCTTCCATTCATTTTATAATCTCCATTTTCAGTTTCTATTTCAAGCATAGCAATGTAACGGGGAGAAGGGGGGGGGGGGTTTGAAAAAAAATGTCCATATTTTTTGTCTATGTTTTAGAGCAGGTTGGAGAGAGTTATTTTCTCTTGACATTTCCTAGACATCTTTTGCATCCCTCTTTACTTACCCTGCTCCCTTCTTTCTCAAGATCACCCACCCCCCCCCCCCCACTTCCCCCACAGACACACACGATCGTCTAGCTGGTCTCATCACAAAACACGCACGCACACATCTCCACACACATTTCCACACACACACACACACACTGTCCATCTCCGGACAAACCATATTTCGTAACCGCATCAAACGTTTGACGGGTTTATTCAATCACAGAAACAGATCCCCTTGATTCTCGGCTCCATTACAACGGGAGAACACTCCAGTGTTAAGGGAAGTGAAAGAGCAAGTAGAGGATATTCGCACGTTCAGGCTGCCGTGCATGTAGCTTGTATTATTCAGAACAGTACGTGCGTGTAGCTATTTGTACGTTATCTCGCCTCCAGAAGTTCTGATAGCATTATGTTCAAGTCAACGAATCGTGGTATAAGAAGACTTAGTCTATAAAATCTTTCCTTATTTCAACTATAACTTTCAGTCCCCTACATCTAGCCCTATTCTTACACTTAGCACGAATATTTTTTTTTACTCTTGCCGTGGGCAAACTACGGCAAGCGGGCCTAATAATAGATTTTTAAAAAATGTGGTTTCAACATATTTGAATATAAAATTAACTGACCGCTAGTTCAGTCAGTGACAATAAGTAATTAGAAAAGGTTCGATCGAAAATTACCCAAAGTATTTCTAGTGTTTGTCTGACTTTGAACAAATCAATGCACATACATAACACCCTAACACTAAATAGATTTCAATTTTAGAACTATGCGCTATAGAACAAAAATATACATTTTAGAAAATAGACAAAAATTATTCTTTCTTCTAGTGTTGTTTTCGTTGACGAAAACTAAAACCTTCGTTAACGAAAATGTTGACTTTTCGTCAACGAGAACTAAAACTAAAACTAAAATTAGCAGCAAGACTAAAACTAGACGAAAACTGAAATTATTACAGAAAAAACGAAATAAAAACTGAAATTATTACAGAAAAAACGAAATAAAAACTGAAACTAAAATATAGTGTTGCTTTCGTTCACGAAAACTAAAACTAAAACCTTCGTTGACGAAAATGTTGACTTTTCGTCAACGAGAACTAAAACTAAAACTAAAATTAGAAGCAAGACTAAAACTAGACGAAAACTAAAATTATTACAGAAAAAACGAAATAAAAACTGAAACTAAAATATGACCTGGGACTAAAACAACACTACTTTCTTCAATGATAAAAAAATATAAATATTTCAATTGTAAGAGTAAATCTTAAATCAAAACAAGCCAAGAGTTCTACATAACAATTTCTAATATTATATGTCATCATAATGACGTAACTAATCAATATCATTAGACTTCCATGTGAATTGTTTCAAATGACGATACACGAGCCTACATAATCATACAGAAATTATAGCCAATGTTTTTTTCATTACAGGAGAAATGAGACATGAAAACATCATCGGCTGCTATTTCATTTAAACTTGTGCACCCTCTTTATGCACAGATGTAATCACTGGGTTGAACGCTGTATTGTAATGATTGTATCTGTGGGAGACCCTTTGATAGCAATCAGTGCCAAATTATATACAACCAGTTCACCGACCTCATAGCAAGTGATATGCGGCCTGTAAATATAGTCCAACATGTTTTAACTAAAACATTGATTTGATTCATCCTGGGGGGGGGGGGGGGGGGGGGGAGAAGAGTCATGTATAGAGTAAAATTAATATTTTACCAAGTGCAATCATTGGCGTAACAATGATACATATAAAATATTATGGTAGAAACGGTTTTCTAATATCTGTCATTAAAAAAAATGGTAACATTTATAACGTATTTAAAATGTTGTAGATTTTGTTACTTGAAGTGGACAAATTTCTAAGTAAGACCAACTAGACAGAGAGAATGTATCCCAGTAATGTCTGTCTTTGTGATAGTCTGTCTGTGTGAATGTGTGTTAGTATGACTGTATGTCTGCGTGAAATGTCTGTCTGTGTGAGTGATTGTCTGAATAGGTGAATGTGTTAATGTGCGAAAAGTATGTTAGTGTTCATGTACGTGTGTGTACATGTTTGTGTGCTGAAGTGGTTAAAGTTCGACTGAGGCCCAGGACGCAGAAGAAAATTATTTGGGCCCCTTGAAATAAGTCAGACGTGAAAATTAAATAAACTTGTTAAAATTTGGGGCTTTTAAGAATTCCCCCTTTCCACCCCTCCCCCCCCCCCCCCAAGGATATGTAATTTTTATTTTCAAAATATCGTAAATAGACGATGTCGAAATGTCCAAATGTCCATTTCTGGTTGTTTTAATGTTTATACGTTATGTTTTGTATTGACGTGTAATAAAACATGGAAGACAGAAAGAAAACAGTCAACAGCCCAAAATGGGGGCGGGGACCCACCAAGACACCGAACTACCCCACTCCCCAACATGACGCCCCCTGTCTGCCCACCTTTAGATCCGCCTATATTTTTTTTTTATGCTATCTGCAAAGAAAAGTTAAACTGGAGAGGAGAGTTACGCCAGGAGTAAAAGTTAACACAGGTAAAGAAAAGGTCACAGTAGTAAAGGTTGACAGGTAATCTACGGCATGACGTCATGAAAGCTTTGATTTCATTTTCAACTTCTGACAAACAGCAGACAAAAAAATGCTTTTAACTTCCGCAGATTGTTTTTTTTTCTCTTTAACCCTGTCCCTGTGTATAAAGCATATGTCACAACAAACACCCCCCCACCCCCTCAGGGCCCACCCTCATCTCTTTTAACACGCACACTATTGACAGGGGTGGGGGGGGGGCTTCCCTGGCATATCTTAATGGTGATATCTAAATCTTGCTTAAGTCTTACACAGGCTGTGAAATATGGAAAAAAAAAAAAAGGTTTTCTAGAATAATGTTAGATGCATAACTAGAGAGAGAGAACGTTAAGGTTGTATTCCGGTAATGGCTTCCATAAACACGTCACACATTTCAGTCTGCACATAGGGAGAGGCCTGCATGCGATATGTCTGCAAGATGGAACATTTTAAAACATTTCACTCTGTTCAGTTTTTGTTTTTTTTTTTAATTTGTTGTGTCAATTAATGTGTCTACGTATTTTTACATTATTGTTTAAATTTAGTAAATTCATTTGTTCATTAGTTTACTTATAACTAAAGTTTAGTTACTTATATTATTCATTTACAAATTTGTTAAATGATTTTTTTTTTTAATTTGTTAAAATGTGTTTATTTTATTTGTATGTTGCTTTAGCAGCTTAAATTTATCACCTCTCTGCACAACACTATTTAGAATTCCATGATAATAATTGTTTTCCTCTACAACTGATCCTAACCATGTAATGGTAGTTCTGTCTATTAATTAAAAAAAAGTACTTGCGTCCTATTTACGTGCATTTAGTTGACTTGGATCTGTAAGTAACCAATTATTGACCACCATTACACATGGTGCATGGAGAGATGGACTGTCCGTTGTTTAGAATATTTTCCCAAGGGAGATAATAAAACAAGCAGAAATTAAGCCTGTAAAAACAGGACGTTTAAGAGCATTTTCATGCATAATAGAGAGGGAAGTTAGTCATGTTTAATAACTGTTACAAAAATAAATAATGATTACGCCCCTTTGTTTAGCTTATAATCTATATATAATATATAAGCTCCGTAAGAACTCTGAATCCCGGCCCTGAGAGATCCTATCGCGAAATGAACTTTTGATGTACACATGGCAGGCCAAGACCTACAAAATGATATATACATCATGGGTCTAGGACTTATGGTTGCTGAGATATAGGGCGCTCCTTTGTTAATATAGCTTATATAGTAAGCCCCCTTTTTCGGCCCTCAGAGGTCAGATCGCGAAATGGACTTTTGATGCACACATGGCAGGCCAAGACCTACAAAATGATATATGCATCATGTGTCTAGGGCTTATGGTTGTTGAGATCTAGGGTGATGACGGACAGACAGACAGACAGACAAAACGGGGTCAATAGAGCATTTTTTTTCGAAAATGCTCTAAAACTGACCCAGTTGCTTCGAAAGAGAAATTTGAACTAAATAAATAGAGATTCCGTGCGATGGGGTTTCTAATAATCGGGGGGGGGGCCCTCTAGCTTTTAATGATTAAAACTATGATTCCCACTGTTGTGGAGGTTGCTTAAGTTCCGTCACACACACTCGTCCTATTAAGACACGCCATTGGTTGAAAGGACAATCATTGCACACTGGTTCGATCTCTGGTGATGCCCAAAAATGAATATTTCATGTCATGGTGAAAGTTTCCGCTATATCTCCCGCGGTGCTTCCATGGCCTACTCAAAATCGGCCATGGTGAGGATGAAAGAAGGGCACCATAAAACCGTTCCATTACTGGTTTTTATGATCTGAAAGATAAACATTTCATTCTTACTGGGACTTTACACACACACATACACACACAGAGTAAACCTTGATGTTACAACCAACCTATGTCACACAACAAAAATTTTCAGCATCAAAGATGGGTAGATTATGGTCTGTACACTAGAATTACCTACAACCTAGATCACGTATTGGGTGCAGTATCTTTACACCGATATCATCAACTATCATTAACCTTAGAATCCATGTAAGTTCTTGTTTTAGTCTGCAGTGTCTCACATTGGTTATTTTAAATGCTCAGGGACTAGTGTGACTTATAACAAAACACTAGCACCATCCCACATAATTGGAATCTTTTCTTGCAAGAGAAAAAAAAGTTTCCAACAACTTCATGGTAAGTCATGAATTTGATACCACGTGACATGTGTTTAGAAAAAAACAATTATTATATATAATAATACTCATTTCCAGTGTGCGTTAAATCGAAAGTAAAGAATTAATACAACATTATTCCAGTTTAAAATACAACCATGAAAAAAATCGGATCTGCCCGAAACCAAAAAATAACCTAGCCTACCGATCAAGCATAAGGGGATATAACTCTATGCAAAGGTTTTGCAGGGTACAGCTAGTTATATGTAATATATGTTCTCTGAATATGAGTGGTAACGGTCTTTACTCACTAATACCATTTGTTAAAACTCTTAGAATATGTCACGTCTTTCAACAGAAACTGTTGTTTGACAAGATTGGACTTGGTGACACATGTGCATTCAGACTTCCATAGATTTTTAGTTTTTTTATAGGTCGATACAGAAGAGATGGTTGATACATGGATTGATACAACTGAAAGCATGATGGGAAGTACAGACGAACAAGAATACAAAAAAAAGGTATGCATAAATTAGCATATTTTAAGACGTACTAGAAGACAAACATATTGACATACACACAGATAGACAGATGGATAGGTCGATGGACGGACGGACGGACGGATAGGCAGGCAGGCAGGCAGGCAGGCAGGCAGACAGACAGACAGACAGACAGACAGATAGACAGACAGAGAGACAGATAGACAGACAGATAGATAGATAGATAGATAGATAGATAGATAGATAGATAGATAGATAGATAGATAGATAGATAGATAGATAGATAGATAGATAGATAGATAGATAGATAGATAGATAGATAGATAGATAGATAGATAGATAGATAGATAGATAGATAGATAGATAGATAGATAGATAGATAGATAGATAGATAGATAGATGTACCAGAGACTCCCAAGTACTGGCTCACAATGAACTAACTAGACTATCATTCCAAATCAATGGTAACCCAGACAGACATATGGCTGGTACAGACAGACTCACTAGCGGGAACAAATACCCACTTTACAGTATATAAAATATCAAGTTTCTCTCTCTCTCTCTCTCTCTCACACACACACACACACACACACTTTCTCTTTCTCTTTATCTCAGCCTCTATTTCACTCACACATACATACGTAAACACACGCACTAGCCTGCTCTGCCTTCAATTCTACCATTACTGACACACATAGAATTACATTGAACTGGTTGACATCAGGACCAGGGTAGCTAGCTACCCATGAGTAGGTTTAAATGCACACACACACACACACAAACACATTACAAGACTAATGTCTCTCCTCAGTGACCCAACCCCATTCAGTGGTGTAACATTAAACAATGACAACAGACGGCAAAAAGTTGATTGTTAATTTATTCTATTGTTACTTTCGTAGGTTGACAGAAAACTGTTTATTGTCTCATTTTTTTTGTCTTGTTTCTGTGTGCAATTATGTCTTCCAGAGATAAAGAGTCATTGTCGTACCGACTGAGTACTGGTGTTTCAGATAATATAGGCTACTATTATAATTTTGTAGCCTACAGTTGATTTTTATTAATATTGATTTGAATTACGTATTGCATTTATAGAATGATAAATCACTCAGTAAAAATATATTTAAAAATATGGGAGAAACAACCAAACAAGAAAAAGATTTTATTAAAGTGTACTAAAAAAGTAAAAAGAAAATGACTTAAGTCTTAGATGTGTGTGAAGTCCCTGTAAGGATGAAATGAAATATCTTAGATCATATAAACCACTAATGGGACGGTTTTTATGGTTGCCCTTCTTTCATCCCCACCATAGCCGATAGCGCAATGGCCATAGAGGCACCACGGGAGATATATCGGGGACTTTAGCCAAGATCTGAAAAATTTCCTTGGTCCTCACCGGAGATCGAACCAGGTACCTTCAGGTCGACAGTCGAGCGCTTTACCGTAAAGTACGACCATCCGTCTTAGGTGTAGATCATACTATTTATAGATCTTATATTGACTAAGTAAAAGCGTGAACACCAACTAGAATCTCTTGTAATAATGAAATGACACTATTATAGCATCAAATGACACAATTGTAGCATCAAATGACACAACTGTAACATCAAATGACACAACTGTAACATCAAATGACACAATTGTAACATCAAATGACACAATTGTAACATCAAATGACACAATTGTAACATCAAATTATTCTAGACTTTGTATCTCTTTCAAACTCTATTTACTGCTGATATTATTAGTTCATCGTTCCCGACAGACCGCCCAGACACAACAAGTTAAATAAAAGTCTTTCAAAATAACGTATATCATTTAGTACAAACTTTTAATTGAGTACACCAGTACTAGTATAACATCGCAGCTGTCTCAATATTTCAATACTATTGTATAAATCAGTTCAAAATGCTGTGTCATATTGTTTATTGTTACCTTATAAGGGTCATCAATTATTCCACATGATAATCAATAGAGATAATTCTAAATTACGTCATAGATTGTCAAAAAATATCAATAATTAGCGCAATAAGTTGTATGATACAGTCACAGATATGTTGTATGATACGGTTACAGAAATGTTGTATAATACAGTCACAGATATGTTGTATGATACAGTCACAGATATGTTGTATGATACGGTTACAGAAATGTTGTATATTACAGTCACAGATATGTTGTATGATACAGTCACAGATACGTTGTATGACACACTTAGATCATATTTCTTCACTTTTGTAGACCAATATATAAGAAGTGAGAATACATTAGTACTGGATTGTCGACATTGATTGTCAGAATAAATATAACATAAAGTATAACGACCAATTAGTTTGGGTTGACACCTAGTAATGCCGACAAAGAAGTAAAGTACTAATAAATTGATGTGAGTGTAGTCATTTTACTGTAATGTTAAACTATTTGCTGGTAGAGAAGATGTTAAGAATGTATATATTAGTACATATGAGTACTTAGCTTAATGTTTCGTACATCAATGTGTTGTGAGATGTGAGTAATTGTGAATCTAGTGGGAAGAGAGAGCTTAAAGCAGATAACCTTAGATGGATGGATGGATGGATGGATGGATGGATTTGTGGATGGATTGGTGGATGGAAGGGGTGGATGGACAGGCAGGCAGCCAGAAAAACAGATAGACAGACAGACAGACAGATAGATAGATAGATAGATAGATAGATAGATAGATAGATAGATAGATAGATAGATAGATAGATAGAAAGATAGAAAGATAGATAGATAGATAGATAGATAGATAGATAGATAGATAGATAGATAGATAGATAGATAGATAGATAGATAGATAGATAGATAGATAGATAGATAGATAGATAGATAGATAGATAGATAGATAGATAGATAGATAGATAGATAGATAGATAGATAGATAGATCCATATAAGAAAAAGAAAACTGTCTCTCAATTCTATTAAACACTCGGGTTTTTGTAACACCTTTGCCACACCATAGACAGGTTATCAAAGTAGCACCAAAAGAAGATATAGGTAAGTGGCTGGACTACATGGGATTTGAACCCACAACCTAAAGAATGCAAAACAAGTAAACAACCAAAGCAACAGTGAATCAACAATAATAAATAGAATGAGGGGTTCACAGACAGAAAGGCAAACGGAAAGGCCGACAGGTGGATAGATAGAAGTCATAACATGACATGCAGACGGAATGATCGATAGATAGATAGATAATCTTAAGAAAGATTAAGAGATATAGATAAGTAGATTAGATATAGACATTAGATTAACATTTATAGAAACGCTGCAAGATCGTCTTTAACTAATTAACATATGCCAGAAAAAATCTTTGTCTCTGATTGGCCAGAACATATTCATTTATGACAGACTTTATGCATGAAAGATACATTTAAAATAACTCGGTTACTGTACACACACACATATATGCACATATCCAGTGTGAACTATATGTGTTAATTGTGGATATAAGAAATTCCCGTTGTCTGTCACATTTTATCCAATAAGAAAGAACAAGAAATCCACACGGATCAGGAAATAAAAGAAACACACAAATTTAACTTTTTTTTTTTTGTTTTTGTGGGAAAAGGTAACAATGGGACAGAACTCTACTTCACCACGACTCAATGAGTCCCTGAAGAGTGACGAAAGGGGCAAAGCACCAGAGGCGGACACAGTTTGCTTCGGTGATCAAAACTGAGACGGTGGGTGCTCCTGGGTGCTGGGGTGTTGGTGGTGGCGGTGGCGTGGGCTAGAGAGGGGAGGGGCGGGGGGGGGGGGTTTACAAACGCCATTTGAAATCCAAACAAAAACATCTTTCACACTCTCACCCAGTATCTCTCTCTCTCTTTCTCCTCCCCCTCCCTCTCTCGCAATCTCTCTCTCTCTCTCCCTGAAGATTCCAGCACATTCTCTGGCCTACTCACTCTCGCAGCCGGTGGAGTGCTCGCATGACGAGCAACTGTCCAACTTCAGTCAGTTGGTGAATGTGGCAGACACGTTGGTTTGTTTTGGTTTAAATACGATCACGTGACTGGGGTTCATTCTGGACTGCAACGACAGGGGATGATAAAATACAACTGTTGACAGTGGGTGATAAAATACAACTGTTGACAGTGGATGATAAAATACAACTGTTGACAGGGGATGATAAAATACAACTGTTGACAGGGGATGATAAAATACAACTGTTGACAGTGGGTGATAAAATACAACTGTTGACAGTGGATGATAAAATACAACTGTTGACAGGGGATGATAAAATACACCTGTTGACAGTGGGTGATAAAATACAACTGTTGACAGGGGATGATAAAATACACCTGTTGACAGGGGATGATAAAATACAACTGTTGACAGTGGATGATAAAATACAACTGTTGACAGGGGATGATAAAATACAAATGTTGACAGTGGGTGATAAAATACAACTGTTGACAGGGGATGATAAAATACAACTGTTGACAGGGGATGATAAAATACACCTGATGACAGTGGGTGATAAAATACAACTGTTGACAGGGGATGATAAAATACACCTGTTGACAGGGGATGATAAAATACAACTGTTGACAGGGGATGATAAAATATAACTGTTGACAGGGGATGATAAAATACAACTGTTGACAGGGGATGATAAAATACAACTGTTGACAGGGGTTGATAAAATACAACTGTTGACAGGGGATGATAAAATACAACTGTTGACAGGGGATGATAAAATACAACTGTTGACAGGGGATGATAAAATACAACTGTTGACAGGGGATGATAAAATACAACTGTTGACGGCGGATGATAAAATACAACTGTTGACAGCGGATGATAAAATACAACTGTTGACAGGGGGTGATAAAATACAACTGTTGACAGGGGATGATAAAATACACCTGTTGACAGTGGGTGATAAAATACAACTGTTGACAGTGGATGATAAAATACAACTGTTGACAGGGGATGATAAAATACAACTGTTGACAGGGGATGATAAAATACAACTGTTGACAGGGGATGATAAAATACAACTGTTGACAGGGGATGATAAAATACAACTGTTGAAAGGGAATGGTAAAATATACCTGTTGACAGGGAATGATAAAATATAACTGTTGACAGTGGATGATAAAATACAACTGTTGACTGGGGATGATAACATACACCTGTTGACAGGGAATGATAAAATATACCCGTTGACAGGGGATGATAAAATATACCTGTTGACAGGGGATGATAAAATACACCTGTTGACATCAAGGTCCCAATGTTTGTAGGTTGACATTAATTGGAATAATGAGTTTGTAGATGTATTGGAAGAATGTGTTTGTAGATGTATTGGAAGAATGTGTTTGTAGGTGTATTGAAAGAATATGTTTGTAGATGTATTGGGATAATGTGTTTGTAGATGTACTGAAAGAATGTGTTTGTAGATGTATTGAAAGAATGTGTTAGTAGATGTTTTGGAAGAATGTGTTTTTAAATGTATTGGAAGAATGTGTTTGTAGATGTATTGGGAAAATGTGTTTGTAGATGTATTGAAAGAATGTGTTTTTAAATGTATTGGAAGAATGTGTTTGTAGATGTATTGGGAGAATGTGTTTGTAGATGTATTGAAAGAATGTGTTTTTAAATGTATTGAAAGAATGTGTTTGTAGGTGTATTGAAAGAATGTGTTTGTAGATGTATTGAAAGAATGTGTTTGTAGATGTATTGGAAGAATGTGTTTGTAGATGTATTGAAAGAATGTGTTTGTAGATGTATTGGAAGAATGTGTTTGTAGATGTATTGAAAGAATGTGTTTGTAGATGTATTGAAAGAATGTGTTTGTAGATGTATACAAATACGCCGGCTCACGATATTGGAAATCTATTCAGTTATTTACTAGGAATACATGACAATTATTACACAGGTATGAATGTTGCTTAATTTATTTACATGTATACATGTACACAAATTATTACTAAGCATGTACAGCTCATCAAGATAGTATATCCTCGAATTCAACTTTTAAAAACGTTGGGGATTATAACATACTGAACTAAAATAAAAAGTAGCATTTAATCAATAAATAATCGATATACCTAGACGGGCACCAATACTTTGTGTTTTTAGTCATAATTTATATCAATATTTTCAATGCATTTTTATAAAAGTTTCCTTTTTTTTAAAAAAAAATGGCGTTTTTTCATATCATATAATCTTAGAAAAACAGTTTGGGTATTCTCTCTATTTATTGATACATTTTCACAAAACAGTTTGGATATTCTCTCTATTTATTGATACATTTTCACAAAACAGATTGGGTTTTCTCTCTATTTATTGATACATTTTCACAAAACAGATTGGGTATTCTCTCTATTTATTGATACATTTTCACAAAACAGATTGGGTATTCTCTCTATTTATTGATACATTTTCACAAAACAGATTGGATATTTTCTCTATTTATTGATACATTTTCACAAAATAGATTGGGTACTCTCTCTATTTATTGATACATTTTCACAAAACAGATTAGATATACTCTCTATTTATTGATACATTTTCACAAAATAGATTGGGTACTCTCTCTATTTATTGATACATTTTCACAAAACAGATTGGGTATTTTCTCTATTTATTTATACATTTTCACAAAACAGATTGGATATTTTCTCTATTTATTGATACATTTTCACAAAACAGATTGAGTATTCTCTCTATTTGTTGATACATTTTCACAAAACAGATTGGATATTTTCTCTATTTATTGATACATTTTCACAAAACAGATTGGATATTTTCTCTATTTATTGATACATTTTCACAAAACAGATTGGATATTCTCTCTATTTATTTATATAATGTAACAAAAAAAACCAGATTGGATATTCTGTGTATTAATTTTATTCTAACCGACAAATTACCAAACAGACACTGATACATCTACATTGTAAAAACCCCTGACAGCCACAGCAAGGGGGCTGCCAATAATAAATACGTCATTACCATAGACCTCACTTCGTATTACGGCAATATTTCCACCAGAATCGTTCTCGCAGAATAACAACAGCAAAAAAACAAAAAAAAAAAGTCACTCCCTCAGAATATCCCCGCCCCGACCTCCCTCCATCGGCCACGATTCAACGGCCCCCGGGGCCAGCCCCCCCCCCCCCCGCAATGAATGTCAAATGAGCATTGCTTACAAATTGAGGTCAGCAACCTCCATCCCAGCCGCCGTTTATTTCCCCTCCGTTGTCGTTACAGATCCTCCTCTCATGGCCAGTGTTTGTCGTCCCAAGATGTACATTAATAACTCTGGAAGAGCTGACCCCCGGTCAGTGGTCAGTCGTGCATAAAAGAAACCCGTGTCAGAAATAACCAGCGAGTTGCTCATGCCAAATTGCCCAATTTTCGTCAGATTTGATTTCTAATGTTTGGCCCATTATTTTATATTCTATAATTACTTTGTTCTACTATTTTTTTTTAATAAATCTTTTTAATTGAACATTTATTGCACTAATTTGTTGTTGATGTTTTTTTAGGTATACATGTATTTGTCTTTTATAATAATTATGTAACTGTCTTATATAATATTAATATAATAAATACTATCTGTACCCTGCAAAACCTTTGCATAGTTATATTCCTTTAGTTTTGATCAGTAGGCTCGGTTATTTTTGGTTTCGGAAAGATCCGATTTCTTTATGATTTTTATTACTATTGTTTACGTTTGACGATTTTAAACTGGAATACTGTTGGATTAATTCTTTACTTTCGATTTAACGCAGAACCCTCAGCGCTATTATTTATATAGATGCTATGAAACATTCAATCAATGTGTGTGTACCCCATTGAATTGATTAGACAGGGCTATTTGATACATGTTTTGATCATGTAAATGTGTTGCGTTAGTAGGCTGAGATTAATGAATCATTTATAGTAAACAAAATGGTGTTTTGGCAAGACTGGCTTGATGTTTTTCTATCTCTGGTTGACCTGTGTGTTACTGTTCGGCAAGACTGACTTGATGTTTCACTATCTCTGGTTGGCCTGTGTGTTACTTTTCGGCAAGACCGACGTTTCACTATCTCTGATTGACCTGTGTGTTACTGTTCGGCAAGACTGACTTGATGTTTCACTATCTCTGGTTGGCCTGTGTGTTACTGTCCGGCAAGACTGACTTGATGTTTCACTATCTCTGATTGACCTGTGTGTTACTGTTCGGCAAGACTGACCTGATGTTTCACTATCTCTGGTTGACCTATGTGTTACTGTTCGGCAAGACTGACTTGATGTTTTACTATCTCTGGTTGGCCTGTGTGTTATTGTTCTTATTTTGTCGACCTTTATATATATATATATACCAATGAAAGAAACACTACCCTAAGTAATACCTCAACTTATTCAACATCAGAATCTAGCATAAGGGTGGGCAAAACTTTAGGAACCGCGCGCCACGTTTTGTAACTAAATTATACACTTGGGGCTGACCAAGCGCTGATGGTTTGAGAGTTTATAAGAAATGACGTCAATTAAATGTAAATTATAATTGATGTGAGCAAGCGGAGAAGAGAATATCACGGGCCGCATACAAGAAAGTAACAGACTCGACCCGTGGGGCCGCCAATTGCCCGTGTCTGAACTATCACCTTTTTTAATCATTTAACAAAACGTCTATCCTCTGTCTGTTGGCATCTGCTCACGGTTACACTGAGCATAAAAGGTGTGCTTAAAAAGTGAAAAAAAAAACTTCAAATCGACCGAAGCCTGCCAGTATCAGTGAATGTCATTTACTACTTGGCATTGACAGACACTGCCGTCTACAGCCTGGCATTGAAATAGGATGTCATTTAGTGGTTAGCGACGCCATAGGCTGTCATTAGCGAAGATCTGCAATGTACTATCTCTGTGTTAAGTCAACCTACATATTGATCTCTAGTCTACTTGTGATCATAAAAAAATGTTTGTACAACCGCTGAGAAAATAATATGGCGTAGAAAGAAATTACACTTAAACAAGTTTAAACAAAAAAAAAAATCGGGAAGATCTATTCAGTCAATTTTTTTTTTAAAGTTAATTTCTCATAAAGATAAATATATTAGGTCACGATTCTGTGTTTATAGACGACAAAAACATTTGCACAATGTGTAGTTTAAAAAAATGCTCCGTAACCGGTAGGCCGTGTGCCGTGAGGTGTGCCGAGAGATGGTGCTATGATTGCCGTAAGACGGTGCTAGGAGTGCAACGAGATGGTGCTATCTATGTGTGTGCTGTGGCAAGACCTGAATATTTAAAGTGTATGTATAATCACTGAAATGGGTTTTTTTTTCCCCTGACGATAACATAGCTTCCGGCAATATTATTTTAACGGTATAACCCCCCCCCACCCCCCTCTCTGTATAAGACCATTCCATCACACAGAAGGCGCGAGCATTAAAACTAAACTAAATGTACTTATAACACGAGCAACCAGAAATTTAACTCTTTTCAATGACGTAAACATCCATGAGTCAGTCATTGATACCCACAGACTTCAGTGTAAGTACCGAGTACATTTTGTACTACATCGACTTTGTACTTTTTTTTTTTTACTTTGTTGGTTGATTTTAATTATAACTTCATTGTTATTTGTTTTGTTTTTTTACAGTATTAATTGTCAGCTTAAGAGTGTAAAATTTAAAGCACACATCTTACAACCAGTCACCAACATCTTACAACCAGTCACTAACATCTTATAACCAGTCACCAACATCTTACAACCAGTCACCAACATCTTATAACCAGTCACCAACATCTTACAACCAGTCACCAACATCTTACAACCAGTCACCAACATCTTATAACCAGTCACCAACATCTTACAACCAGTCACCAACATCTTACAACCAGTCACCAACATCTTACAACCAGTCACCAACATCTTACAACCAGTCACCAACATATTGACCCACTATACAATGCCCCATCGAAAGAGTTTACGCTGTTTGAACACTACTAACGGAGTATTATAGATAACATGATGGAATGTATGACATAATTAGATAAGGTGATTGCCTTTGAATCAATGTATACGGAAACAATGTCACGTGATTGTCAATCTGTGCCAAACGATGCATTTCTGTTAATGGTGTTCATTTTAAACATCTTTAACAACAGAACAGAATGTTTTTGAACATTTTTGTGATCTGAACCCCAAAAAGAAATCATATTTTTGTTGTAATAATTTCAGTTCATATGTTATTTAAGTTCAAACAGTATGAACTCATCAGTGCGGTACCATGTACTATCCCTGTACATACCATCATCAGCAGTACAACTAAGTAAGAAGCTGCTATATAAAGACAACATTAGCATGCGCCACTGGAGTTAAGTTGTAAGAGACGACAGATGTAAACTGAAGGATACTCCTTGCACCACATTGTGTCAACTCAATATAGGTCAACAGGCCCATGAGATGCTAGTAGGAAGCCAGTGGGACACTACAGAGTGGGCAGAAGAATGACTGACACTAGGCTTCACGGGTTGGTGCCAACAAGACTTGAGGTCAATTTCCACTTTGAGTGTGTGAAGAGGCAGAAGCCAATATAGAATGTAGATATTTCTGCCTTATACAACCTGGCAGCAGAGGGTGTTTTGTTGGCACTTCAACTCAAAAAAATCCTGGCCAAATGTCAGCACATTTACCCCCCCCCCCCCCAATCCTGCCCACTTCTCACACTGTGGCTCCTTCACTTGTGTTACCACCCGATCGAATTAAATAGCTATACTTTGACTGTTGCGATTTGATAATAGTCATTTTATTTTTCCCAGAATCATAATCTGATGACAGAGGGTGCTGTGTTATTTAAGGGGTAATCAAATAGTCAAATAGCACTGTGTAAGCATAGAAATGTCACCATTACCTTAAACAGTGGCTTTCATATATTTTTTTTTTTACTTTTTGTTCTAAAATTACAGTATTAGACAGACAATGTACAACATGTTTCACAATCTGGCAACATTGGCTTGTGTTATAAATAAAATTGTGTATTACTATTATTATCGTATTTTCGATTCCGATTACAGTGAGACTGCTTCTGTCGATGTGAACCTGATGTGACAGTGACAGAGGTGTACAATTATTTCACCGCGCTGTTGTACAACTGTCGAGTTGAAATAAGATAGTGTGTTTATGACAACCTCCGGCAGGGCTTCCTGTTTATAAGATTTGTAAAAATATTGCAATATTCTTTCTTTAATATACATACAGTAGATTACCTACAACTGGTGGCTTCCTGGCTCTAAAAGTGCCGTCCCATATCCATGGCAAAATGTATATTTTAAGTGACTAAAATGCGGCCCCCATGCTGTAAGTGCCACCAGAGGTGTGTCACCCGACAGCTCCTCCCTAGATACGCCACTGAATACGACAAACTGTATCGATATAGGGCCCGCAATGGATGGGGCGCCAAGGGTACAGAAAGGGGTTTGACGGGAGTGAGGCATATTTTCAAACAGGTCTCCTATGTTGTTAGTACAATGACACAGTATAATTCTTTGCATTATCTGTATCTAGAAAAAAAATATGTGTGTGACCAATAGCTATTACCCAGCAGAGAAGGGAGCCAGGGCGTCATTTGCGTAAGGGTATAGCCCCCTTCCCCCCTTTCAATAAAGGATCCATGATTTGTTTTAAAAAGGGAATGAATAAATCATTTTTAATCATTTTCAAAATCATGAAAAACGCCCAATCTGCTTTATGAAATAATTTGTACGTAACTTACATATTGAATAAAAGGGTCATAGTATTCAAAGCCGCATTGAAACGCTTGTCATTGTGTGCAAGTATTGTTAGAATAGTTAATACACGAAAACCGCCAAACCCATTCAAGAAACCACTTAACTCATTCAAATGTCAGCCAAAATCATTTTTAAAAAACCCGCCAAACTGATTCATAAATCCACAAAAAATCCGCCAGACGAAAAAAAAATTAAATGTAAATATTGCTTCCATTTTTTTTTCTACTAGTTACTTTGTGTATTTAAGTAATTTTAAACATTGAAGACTGAAAAATTAAATCGAAAAACTCGCCCGAAATGACGTCCCTAGAAGGAGGGCCGGTGTCTTTATACCTTTCTTTGATCTCGTTATTTATTTATAAAACATCAATGTGCTTGTTCAATTCATGACACAGGGGCGCTAATTAATTATTCCATATCGGGGGGGGATAGGGTGAGGTTAAGGAAGTTGCGTAGAGGAATATATAGAGATGGAAATTTACACCTGAAATATTGAAACAGCTATGAGACGTAGTGATTGATAAGATCGATTGATTATGGCCGAGGGCTATAAATATTCAACAGATCTGATATAAAAAAAAAAGCATAACACTTTACACATGCGTTTGTTGGCATAGAATAGAAAATCGTGGCGAAAAAATGTAGTCGTGGTAGCGCGTTGTGTTGGGTTGTGGCCCTTGAATGACATGAAGTTGAGATCATAAACTTAAATACAGTGTCGGCAGACGACATTAACAAAGTAGCAGTCCATTACTTGAGCGAAGCTGCAGGTATTACTTGAATAAAGCTGCAGTCCATTACTTGAGCCAAGCTGCAGGTATTACTTGAATAAAGCTGCAGGTATTACTTGAATAAAGCTGCAGTTCATTACTTGAGCGAAGCTGCAGGTATTACTTGAATAAAGCTGCAGGTATTACTTGAATAAAGCTGCAGTTCATTACTTGAGCGAAGCTGCAGGTATTACTTGAATAAAGCTGCAGGTATTACTTGAATAAAGCTGCAGGTATTACTGAATAAAGCTGCAGGTATTACTTGAATAAAGTTGCAGCCCATTACTTGAATAAAGTTGCAGCCCATTACTTGAATAAAATTGCAGTCCATTACTTGAACATAGTAGTTCCCGTATTTATAATAAAGGTACTTCAAATGAAGGACCTAAATTTACAATCTTTGACTTTATAACACATGATTTAACAAAATATAACGGACTGTAAACACGTCTCCCGTCTCCAAAAAGAACTTTATTTTGTACACGAATGTATATTTTGTACATGGATGTATATTTTGTACACGGATGTATATTTGCCTCTAATATTTCTTTAAATCACCTCACGTGACCCAATATGTCCACGTATCTCACTTCCCATTCACTGAGATCGTCTGCCGCGACCAACGAGCGGATGTCTTCCCTCCATTTAAATATTCTTGCAAGACATTAGAGGCATTACTTCCCCCCCCCCCCCCGTTTTTTTTTTACTCAGAGACTCACGTCTCCAACGGTCATGTCTGGCATCAAGTCTCGTTTAACTAGTGAAAGGTTGGAACGATGACGCGTGGGGGGGGGCGGTAGTCAGATCTCCATCACAGGTCTCCACCAGGGGCCACTTCTATGCATACTCAATGAACATGCCCGGTCGGACGTGGGGTTGGGGAGGGTGGGGGGGGCGAATAATTGCCCGGTCATGGGCGCCATCATAAATTCTGCTATGATGCAAATAAAAGATTGAAGTGGGTGAGGATGTGGTGAAGTACAACAGAGGGAATTGGGGGAGGGGGGAACAAAGGAAGGGTGGGGTACCCAATCGGGTAGGAATGCGATATCTGAAAGTGCTGAAAAAACGGAAATTTGAATGGTCAATAGATTTTACAGCTGCTGATTTATTCATGCTTTATTTTTTTTATATTTTAATAAGGAATAATTATAATAACGTTTATTTTTAGACTGAAGTCTATAGTACACTCTAAACTATTTATAGTACACACTAAACTATTTATAGTACACACTAAACATTTCCTAATACACAAGAAACTATTTCTAGTACACACACAACTATTCATAGTACATAAACTATTTATAGTACGTAATAAACTATACATTGTGCTTACTAAACTATTCAAAGTGCGTACTAAACTATGTATCTCACGTTGTATTGGGTTGTGCGCGTGACCCCCACCCCCCACTCTGAAGGCTAATGTTCAAAATGTCCTGAATCCATCGACTGTTAATGTATAGATCCCCCATTTTATTTCTTACAAGATGATATAAATATGAACTACGGGAGAATACCCGATATGTGTTTATCTCGGTTGTAGTGTTGTGTCCCTTGACAATTTTTTTTATTTCTATAGGATTTCGGGATTATTTACATTCTTTTAGTCTGAATGATAATTAATTCTGACGTAATTTTCTTTGAACTCTGTCTGCGATCAAAACACACATTATGTCTTACAAAATGACTTAGCCGCGTCCATCTTGACAAGTCAGATTTACTTATCTGCGGACAACACAATATTCCACAGAATTTGGATAACGACATTTGTACACTCAAAACCGCAAGACAACGCGGGCAAAGGCGGAAACTGGAAACATAGACTCAACATTCATTTGAGTTTTGCATCTTTTAATTAAATTTGCATTGAATTGTTTCTGCACCCACAGCTTATCTTATCTTCTAATAGCATCAAGGCTTCCAACAATCTAAATGAGGCGAAGTGGATGGATTGTTCAGTTGGTAGATTGCATGCAATGCGATCGTGAGGGTTGGAATCCGGTCACCGTGCTTATCGGTCTGTGTCTAGTGCATGATGATAAAGCGCGTTAACAAATGCAAATTTAAATGAAATTACGGTAAAAGTCCAGCGATATACTTAAGAAATTTTTAAGAATATGATAGTTGTCAAGTTTTACCCTCGACTTATGCGCGGGTCATAACAAATATCGTAATTTTCGGCTTAAAAATACTCTCGACTTATCTGCGACATTAATGTATTCAACAAAAATCAATAGCTTACACTAAAAAATAAAATATAGTTTACCAGTAATGCAATAACTACGTTGAAAGCTATTTCTAAAATTAAAAAAAAAAACCACCGATGAAGCTAAATAGAGCGAATCACACACCAGACGACTCATGGCAGTCGTCTCACCCTGTTGATCGCCATCATACAATTCAAATTTACAGACTACTCTGTTTTCTTGGCGGAGTACAAAACGATTATATCCCCTGAATTTTTCACACCATTTAAGGCTATGCTACCTCATTTTGACTTAATCACTTTGTAATTGTAGAGCTTACAATACGAGACTCTATTGATTTACTATGTATTGATTGGAAAAGAACAAAAATAGAACGTTTTAAAATTTATAACAAGTCCAACATTAGTCTTAAGTTCTAAACGGTTGCTTTAAAGATGGCTAAGAAATCCCCTCGTATTGCAAAGAAATCCCCTCGTATTGCAAAGAAATCCCCTCGTATTGCAAAGAAATCACATCGCATTGCAAAGAAATCCCCTCGTATTGCAAAGAATTCACCTCGTATTGCAAAGAATTCACCTCGTATTGCAAAGAAAGCACCTCGTATTCTGTGTTCTGCGAAGAAATCACCTAGTAATTTATGTAAAAGTAAAACAGTTAGACAAACAGATAAACAGTCAAAAACATAAAAACTAACAGAGGGACAAGAAGACAGTACAAAAAAAAAAAAAGGATAGGCGGAGAAATAGGCAGACAAACAGACAAACAAGCAGATAGTAAATAGGTAGACAGACTAATGTGTATGACTGTTAGAGGGGGGGGGGGGGAGAATCAATATATCATGTGTTTAAACTGCACAATGCTGAGTCTGCCTGCAAGTGAGGGTGTGGTGATGGTGGTGGTGGTGGTGGAGGAGGAGGATAGTAGGAGGTAATCATGAGCTAAATATCAAACATTAATTATAGCCCTTTCCCCCCCCCCACCCCCCCTCCACGTGTCTATGAGTACTGAGACAACACGAGAAATCTTTGATGTGCTCACCAGCCCACAGACGTCTCCCCCCCCCCCCCACACACACACGCAGGGATCACTCTCTAATGTCTTGTTAGTTCGGAGTGATGGACATGGGTCAACACTTGAGATGCCGACGCCTCTGCCGGATACAGCCCTGCTTCCTACCTATTAGCCGGCACGAATGGCAAAACGCGTTCGTTGATGTCCTCTAATGCAGGAAAATCTGCTTTTAAGTTTCTGGTATTTACCAGATAATCGATTCACTGGCTGTTTTGTTATTTTGATTTTTTTTTCGTACTCTCGCACCTAAGACTGTGTCATTGAAAGGTTAGAGAGTACAATGTTTTAGAACCAACCCTTGATATAAATAGATTGCATTGAACTATTTGAAAACATTAAACTACAGTATTCGTCAAATAAAACACTATTTTGTTCACTGTTAGAACATCTTTAATAAATAAATATATTTTTTTTTTACGTATTCACACGTTGAATTGATGGTAGGTAGTGTGTGAAGTCCCTGTAAGGATGAGATGAAATCTCTTAAATCCTATAATCCACTAAATGGTAAAGATCTTGCAGTGCCCTTCTTTCACCCTCACCATAGGCGATAGTGCAATGGGCATGGATGCACCACGGGAGATAGAGCGGGAACATAAACCCCACACATCTTTCACTCACTTCTCTACTTATTGATATCGACTAGGAGTAGCCTATTGTGTCTTATTCAAAGATTTTATACAGTTTCCCTAATATTTGAAGAACTGACTATGCCGCGGCTATATACATTACTGTCAACCGGAATGAGACTATTTTTGACCTCATGAGTGACCTCTACAGGTACAGACCATGTTCAATGTTTACATTGACATTTCCGATCATTCATTGTTCGTACAAGGCGAATATATGAGAGGGGGGCGGTATCAAAACAACAATATTTGGAACAACGTGAGAACTACTACAATGAAATGAGTAACTAATTAGTTGGTTTTTTTTTCTATATTGGACAAAAGGGGTTGGCGGCTCCGAATAACTAATAATTATGTAACACTACTGGTTATACCAAGTCTTTCTTTAGTTCCGTTCTTTAATTCCGTTCTTTAGTTCCGTTCTTTAGTTCCGTTCTTTAGCTCCGTTCTTTAGTTTCGTTGTTTAGTTCCGTTCTTTAATTCCGTTCTTTAGTTCCGTTCTTTAGTTACGTTCTTTAGTTCCGTTCTTTAGTTTCGTTGTTTAGCTTTAGGGCAGAGACTATGAGTAATTTGGGGGTACCTTGATAAAAGTAGCTGTAACGGCCCCACCAACATCATAGTTTGATTTGAGGTTTTATTAGAAAGGGGCCCCTTGGCACTGAAAGGGGCTCAATTATCACGAATGTCTTCCATACGCTTGTATGGCAGTTTACAGATGCTGAGGAGCACAGCGAGTTTTATGTGAAGGTCTCTGAGAATAAGTTTCAACTCGAAGATAAACAGAAAGAGTTCAGAGAAAAAGAGAGGGAGGAAGAGAGTTCAGAGAAAAAGAGAGGGAGGAAGAGAGTTCAGAGAGAAAGAGAGGGAGGAAGAGAGTTCAGAGAGAAAGAGAGGGAGGAAGAGAGTTCAGAGAGAAAGAGAGGGAGGAAGAGAGTTCAGAGAGAAAGAGAGGGAGGAAGAGAGTTCAGAGAGAAAGAGAGGGAGGAAGAGAGTTCAGAGAGAAAGAGAGGGGGAATAGAGAGTTCATGGAGATAAAGAGGGGGGGGGGGGAGAGTTCAGAGAGAGGGGCATTACGAGAGTTCAGAGAGAGAGAGAGTGCGTGAGGGAGAGAGTTCATAGTACAAGGAGAGAGAGAATGTAATAGTGGTGGACTGTTTTCTATTAGAACTCTTGTCTGAATAAACTCCAGTACAGAAGTTTGGAACAAATCTCGTCAAACCTAAAACAAGAAATAGATTATCTTTCATCTCTACATTAAATGATTCTTGTATTCAATAGATTATCTTTCATCTCTACATTAAATGATTCTTGTGTTCAATATATTTTGTGCGTTGTTTTACAATGAAACCGACAGCAGTTCAATGGATTCCAGACTTCTGTCTGCCAGATCTTTTTTTTTTTGTGGTGTTTGTTTTTGTAGAGACCCGCAAATGCCGTTGACCTGATGCAATGTCACAGTTTCATTGTTTGGTCATCACTCCAGCAGTCTCCTGGTGAAGTGGTCAGAGCTTGTGGTCAGTCTGTGACAATAGAGGGAGCTGCACAATAAACTCGGTCCTCCCCGATGATCAATAAAGGCTATGTTCATAGATGTGTTATTGTTTTAAATATTGATTCACGTCTATAATCGTTCTAAGGGGATTTCGATTTTTGGAACATGCTCTTCATTTGACTTTTAATAAATTGGAATAAAATGCAAAAATAAATAATTTAAAACTCTACCACAAAGTAGTCAATAAATCTGAGAAACGCTTTTATATTTATTGCAAAAAAAAAAAATAGTTTAAGCTGAAATGTTTTTGTTAATTTTTTTTTGTAGTTATCATTATTTAAAAATGTTCTATTTAAAACGAAAGATGATCCATGTATGCCTAGCATACAACAATTGTTGATTCTGAAAAAAGATGTTTTTTAAATCTATAACTAGAACAGACAAGAGTGATAAGTTTCACTTAAGTGATTGATTGATTGATTCGTTGAATCCGAATACATTATCACTTCACCCCTATAGCTACCAATATAATTTGTCTAACAACTATTGAAATTCTAAATCTCTACCGCAAATCTCTAGGGGGCGGGGGGGCGGTAAAGCGCTCGACTGTCGACCTGAAGGTACCTGGTTCGATCTCCGGTGAGGACCAAGGAAATTTTTGAGGTCTTGGCTCAAGTTCCCAATATATCTCCCGTGGTGCCTCCATGGCCATTGCATTATCGGCTATGGTGGTGATGAAAGAAGGGCACCATAAAAATCGTGCCATTAGTGGCTTATAGGATCTAAGAGATTTCATCTCATCCTTAACGGTACACACCGCAAATCTCTCTGCAGCACATCATCAATATATATATATATATATATATATATATATATATATATATATATATATATATATATATATATATATACAGTACATTGTCAAATATCTTTACACGTTTTGAAATGTATCTGAACATAACATATCTCATCAAATTTATGAAATCTTGTACGCTTATCCAAATGATTTCCATAAAAACACAGCTTTCAATAGAGCGAATCAATCCAGTCTGGCGACTGTTACAGTATTTACAAACATACAAGTCCCCTTCAACTTTTTTTACCACCAATAGTTTTAATACCAATGGATTATGACTGACGATGTTTGATTGTTTGAGATTAGTATGACAAGATCAATACGCCAATAATACAACGTCATTATTTACTTCATTTCTCTTTCTTTTTTTTTATTACAACCTGTTATCCAACAGAACATGTTCTCATGGACAGGTTTATGTAGCGTTATACCGCAGCAACCCCCCACCCCCCCTCTCCCGTCACCACTTACAAGAGCACACTACCAGTAAAAGTTCCATTCTAATAAGATGTTGCCTTGGTAACGGGAGATCAAGAGAAGTCTCTGTGTCTGGGGCTCACAACGACGGTGCTGAATAAAAATCTTCCCTTGACTTAACCAATATATTTAACATACACTTGCATTACGATAGATTCATTGTTGTGCACATACAAACATAGCCTAGATTCCCACCCCTTACCAATTCCATAGGGGCCCCCTACAATCCAGTATGGGTCCAGACATGTACTTTGGCCTAGGGCCCCCCCCAAAAAAAAATCAATCAATATTTGGTGTCGTTGCAGGGCCGGTGCAAGTGTGTGCAAAATGAAAACATGCCAAGAGCCACTTCACTTAGGCATCTGGTCGGTATACTGTGATCCACAATAAAATACTAAGAATGGCCCATGACTGTGGAGATGGCCAGGGCCAAAGATTAGATAGAGGTTGTCCTGATCTGTGTAACTAGAGCCTCTAATTATTGTTATATTTAATAGAAAGGTAATTTTTTTTTTTGTGAAGTTGAGAAAATCAAAGGGATGCTATTCATGAATTAAAAAAAAAATCTTGCTTTATTCGTATTGTGTCCCATTTCTAATATACAATTAAAGTCAAATACGGAAGATTTTTGTTAATATGCACTTGAGACCACAATACACAATTGAACTAGTAGTACTTAAAGTGACCATTAGATACTATCAAACATTTTAGTCACAGGAAGTGTTAGGTTCAACTTGTAGCTACACTATGAACCGACTTTGTTTTTACAAATGTGTTTTTGTGTGTTATAACAGATGTGACAGCCAGCCAGACAGACAGACAGACAGACAGACAGACAGACACAGACAGACAGACACAGACAGACAGACAGACAGACTTATGACAGACAGACAGACTTATGACAGACAGGCAGACAGACAGATAGATAGATAGACAAATGATAGATAGATAGATAGATAGATAGATAGATAGATAGATAGACAGACAGATGATAGATAGATAGATAGATAGATAGATAGATAGATAGATAGATAGATAGATAGATAGATAGATAGATAGATAGATGATAGATAGATAGATAGATAGATAGATAGATAGATAGATAGATAGATAGATAGATAGATAGATAGATAGATAGATAGATAGATAGATAGATAGATAGATAGATAGATAGATAGATAGATAGATAGATAGATAGATAGATAGATAGATAGATAGATAGATAGATAGATAGATAGATAGATAGATAGATAGATAGATAGATAGATAGATAGATAGATAGATAGATAGATAGATATTACAAAGTGCTTATTGGTACATAGGAAGTGTTTATTGAGACATGGGAAGTGGAATAATTAACAAGAATGTGTAAATGTTTACAAAACTATGAATACTTTCTCAAGTCTTTAAAATATAGATATAAATAATAAAATAAGTTCGTAGTGTTTTCTCCAATCACAAAGGACTCTGTAACGGAATCTCTCAATAGGCGATGGAAGAAAGAACTTCAAAAAAACTACATAGTATTAGAAAGTAGATTAACGGTACATTTCGTCTCACTCAATATAATGAGTTTAAAATATTTGTGTCGACCAGCAACGTCTGTCGTGTTCACCTGATTATCATAGATTGAATGGATTCGATTCATTAACTCCTCCCTCACACAGTAAAGTAGCCAATAAAATCTTGTGGATATACTTATACAATCTTGTATCGTAAATTCCACATTTTATTGCAACTCATGTGGTATTACGACACACGGTAACAAGTGTCGGTTAAGTCCAAAAGACTTCAAAACTGGCTGTCATAAAAATAACGGTAGAATAACTGCACCACTTCAAAGAGAATGGCTGGGTGATTGGTTGAATGTACAGTTATAAAATCGGTGTGAATTGGTATGTAGAGATACTGGAGAAAGCTGTTTAGTATATTGAATGATATACCAAGACAAGAACAATATTATATTGATTGATATACCTGTACAAGAACAATAATATATTCATTTTTATAGCCTACCTAGACACGAACAATATTATATTCATTTATACATGTAGATATAAACAACAGTAAATTGTTAGATATACATAGACTCGAAATAAAGTGAATTACTGATATCCCTATATATTAACTCTCTCTATATATATTAAAATACCTGGACATTAATAAATAAGACAATTATACAAGTGTCGTTCATCAATACAATGTCAATGAAGCAGAACACACCCATACGTTCTTCTTTGTTTAGTTTTGGTTTCGAATTTCGATAAAAACACACACATGCTAGTATATATATATACAGGCTTGCGGAGCCGGAGCCGGAGTCGAGGAGCCGGGAGCCGCTACTTTTTGCTGGAGCCGGAGCCGGAGCCGAAAAAATCTGGCGGCTCCACGGCTCCCAAATGCTTTTTTTACAGCAGAATTTTTTTATTTTTAGCTTTAAAATTCCAAATTTGTTTGATTGTTTGCCTCCTACAATTTGAAATGTTGTTATTTTTACGAACGCAACAACAGTAGCAGCGTTAAAATGATAGCGTGCACGCACATCACCACAAGAAATCTTTAACGGGGAATCGTTTTGTGTTCGTTTTAAATCTTGTTTACCCTCTGAAATTTTTTAATGACATGTTATTTTGTTATATACAAAGTTAAAACAGTTTTATTTTATAGAATAATTGTATCAATCATTTAAAATACATTTTTACTAAGACGACAAATAGAACGCGTCATTTCGTATTATTATTTGACCGCGAATCAGGCCCGTAGCGTGTGTGGGGGCCAGGGGGGCTTAGCCCCCCTTGCGTTTTGTCTGGCCCCCTCTGCTTATTTGCTCTACTTAGTAAAATGTATTACCTGTCCCCCCCTGCTATTGCCTGGCCCCTGTTGTAGAATGCCTGGCCCCTGCTGTAGAATTTTCACGCTACGGGGCTGCCGCGAATTTGTAATAGACTAAAAACAAAATTGTCGCTTTCTGTATTTAACAATTTTATTATAAACAGGATATCTGAAATAGAGTAGATAAATTTATAAGGCTGTGGCTATACGGACCCGGGTCCCAATAAAATCCGATTGTTATTCGGACCCGTGGCAAATAATAATACAGAGTCCGCTTAGTGGAACCATAGACACTGAGTAACGATTAAATCATACAATTCAAACAATTATAAAAAAAAAAAACAATAATAAAGTTTAATTATAGCTAAACTAAGTGCACATTTGCCACGTGTCCGAATAACAATCAGACTTTATTGGAACGGGGTCCGAATAAAAGTCGGAGTTTATTGGTACCCGGGTCCGAATAGTCACTTTATAAATAATAAATATAAATACTGAAGTCTTTAAAATATTTTAAATAATGTATCATTGTACTATTTGCTAATTTGATCATTGAAATAACTTTTTATTACTTATGAAAATGGCGACTAGTGAAACCTCGGTCGAAAATAATGATATGATTCTGGATGCACTGAAATGGTTTTTTTTTTAGTAAAACCGACATGCGTATATTTTTCAAGTTCCTGACTATGGGGCAGCCCCGTAGCGTGAAAATTCTACAGCAGGGGCCAGGCATTCTACAGCAGGGGCCAGGCAATAGCAGGGGGGTAGGTAATACATTTTACTAAGTAGAACAAATAAGCAGAGGGGGCCTGCTATGGGGGTGAACGCGACAAAATGTGCATAACTTTTTACTAGCGGCATGTTTGCGTGGCGCAATTGCAAAATTTTTTGTCTCTTGTGATACTATCTTAATAGGGAGCCGGAGCCGTCAAATTTGTGAGAGCCGGAGCCGGAGGCGAAAAAAATTTTGGCGGCTCCGCAAGCCTGTATATATATATATATATATATAATACATTATTAAATCCATGTAATAGTTACAGGTGTATAAAATAAAAGGCCCTGGGACAAAGTATTTTAACCGGGGCCCCTTCGCTCAATTTTGCAGCCGAATTAAAAATAATTGAAAGGTTTGGGCTCTGATAAATGGCTCATAAAATTTCGCTCCGTTTTTTTTTTTTGGTTTAGTCCAGGCTATAGACCTAATTTTTTTAATTCAATGGAACATAAAAATTACAGAACATTACTGTAAAGCATTATTCTTGAATTAGTTGTATATGTCGGCATAGAATTTAAAAAAAAAAAGTAAAGTTCCCTTAGCCCTAAAGGGCCATCGGGGCAGAAGAAGTGTAGGATTCATCTGTTTCTATAACCTCGGCATATGAAGGGATTGTGTGGTTAGCATAACACCCAGCCGCCTTTACTTCCCCAACTTAAGTCAGGTACCCATTTAAAGCTGGGTGGACTTGTGGGACGACTTTGAAACAAATTTCACCTGGAAAAATTCTCATGGTTCTCACCGAGGATCGAATCCAGGACTCTCAGGTCGACAGTCGAGTATCTACACCACTAGGCCATTTGTCACACTAGGCTATAGAAATTAGAAAATATTATGTTTTCTTCTTTATGTTAGATTATGTGTGGATTTTTCGCCATCAATTTAGAAGAAGCGATAGTCAGAGACAGACAAGAAGACATTCACACAGACAGACAGGAGGCCGGCAGATATAGTTTGATTATAGATTTTATTCTAGGTTTGTTTTTCTTTTCTTTATATATCATCTCTTGGATTATTCACTGCTGAATAAATATAAATAATTGCCAACTAAACAACGAACAACGTTATTCCTGCATTTGGTCTCTTTCTATTTACGTGTAACTAGGCAACGTAATAGTAATACTGATGAAGGGGGGGGGGGGAACCACTCTAACGTGAACGTTTAACTTATATATATGATCCTGTCGGTTTCTAATTGACAACATCCTCCATTACATTCTGTCACCTCCCCCCCCCCCGCACACACACCCACACACACACACACACACCCACACACACACACCCACACACATACTACCCTAGAACGTCAACGGCTCGTTCACTGGTCGGCCCCCCTCGCACCCTGGCTCGGAATTCGACAAATGCCTGCAAACTGCTGGCAGATATTTGCTCGTATTTCGAGGCCTCAATCACCGTTAGGTAGTGTCAATGTTGACTCTCCTGCGAATAGACATTAATTGTGAACACGTGATAGCAAAATATTGACCAACCTGTTGATTGTCGCAGATGGTAATGACGTTTTAAGTAAAGGGGGCGGGGGGAGGAGTGGGGGGGGTGTTAAGAGTCTAGTCACTAGTGCAAGGATGACGTCACAAGACAAGTCATTTGAGTGGAACTCATGCCTTCACCACGCATATACTTATATGCAGGGCTCGATTTACCGCAGGGGGCTACCCGGCACTGAGAATTTTTTTTAAACGGTCTTTATACAGTCGTTATACAGTCTTATATATTCTTTATATAGTATTTATATGGTCTTTATACAGTCGTTATATATTCTTTATATAGTATTTATATAGTTTTATACAGTCGTTATACAGTCTTATACAGTCTTTATACAGTCGTTAAACAGTCTTCATATAGTCTTTATACAGTCTTTATACATTCTTTATACAGTCTTTATAATTCTTTATACAGTCTTTATAATTCTTTATACAGTCTTTATACAGTCTTTATACAGTCTTTATACAGTCTTTATATAGTCTATTGATAACTTTTTATTTTTATATTTTATACAATGTATGTTTTTCAATTATGTGCGCCACAGTGCAAGATGAGTTGCACTCTATGTGTTTTAATCAGCATATTATATAAACTGTATGTAGTTCACTGAATAGATTTATTGTTAGATGTTATGAAGTTTGTACAACAATTCTCTGCGCTAAGCACACGCTTGGCATTTGTGTGTCTGCCTATGGAATCAAATATAATCCTAGCAACCAATATACCCCCCCCCCTCGTGTGGTTTCAATTGAATACGATCTAAAAAAAATCTTATTCCTTTCAAACTCAACTGTTGCTTACAATACAAGGCCAACACGCTTTTAAAATAAATTTAAAAAAAAATTCGTCTTTTTTTTATGTCGTTCTTTTTCTTTCTTTCTAAAGAACAAAAAAAATTTTGGCTGGTTTAAAAAAAAAAAAGAAAATTATATAAAAAATAATTTCGACAAGTCTGAAAAATTAAAAAAATAAAAACACGTCAAGACCTTGACCAGACTATTAAAGGGAGGTAGCCCAGAATAAAAAAATGTACAAAGTTGAATGAACTCCCCTGGTCAAAACGAAAACAGAGAGATTTTCTCCTGCCAAACTTCAATCAAATATTTTCACTCCAAATCTAATACTAGAGACAATTTAAACAATAACATGTTTATAAAGGACGGCAGATCGCTAAAGCTATGTCAGCACATTTCACTGTAAAAATAAAGGGGGGAAAGGACCCGGGGAGAGGGAAAGGGGGGGGGGTGTCTTTAAATTTTAGTTAGATTTAAGATAAATGTGTCAGGTCACAAATAACAAACTGACTTTGTAATCAGTGTATACACTGCTTTGGTGCAAAATGAGTTGATTAAATTGGACACATACATATTCAATTAGATATTAACTCTGAAAGGTGGGAACTTTAACAGCGCGCGATGGTGGGGGGGGGGGGGGGAGCTTAGTTCGCCCATCAGTTAACGATTTACGCGTTTGTTTTTATGTTTCTTTTTGATTTTTTTTTTCTTTATCTAATTTTTAAATCTATGTTAAACGGGAGGGGGGGGGTCGTGTGGTACATGTGTATTTATATGA
The DNA here is from genome assembly GCA_021962125.1 of Bulinus truncatus. Lineage (NCBI taxonomy): Eukaryota > Metazoa > Mollusca > Gastropoda > Planorbidae > Bulinus > Bulinus truncatus. The sequence continues at coordinate 2,305,086 of JAGDYQ010000153.1, read as the reverse complement.
GTGCAGGAAGTGTTTGTAGGGCATATGGGTTGAATAACCATGAGAGTGTGGAAAGGTTAAAATTTGAATGTGTGAGGGAATTATAGGTACATTACGTGTACTTCGCGGAAATACTCCTAACGATGGAGTCTGGAACGTAATCATTGCTACAAAGGGGTGAGGAATAATGTAAATAAAAATATTGTTTCGAAAAAAA
>JAGDYQ010000153.1:2252681-2304390 GCA_021962125.1 Bulinus truncatus | reverse complement strand
GGTAATGCAATTGCATCGAGGGTAGCCTTGACCGCCGGTCAGTGATTGTGTGCCGGAGAGTCTTGTATCAGCACATTGAATATTGGCCAGTGATTTCCCGCCAGTTTGTGACCTGGCCGGCCAAAGTAGCATATACACCGGCCATTCCCAGTACATCAGACATTGGCCACAAGCCTCGGCCAAAGCGCGTAATGGCCGGCCGATTCGGGAACTGGCCGAACTTCGGGCTTTGGCGTTTTGTTTTGATAGTTATTGCAAATTATGGGGTTAAACTTTGAACTCTTAATGCTTTCCTGTCAATAGTATTTGCAGATGTCACATAGTCGTGTTTGACTAGATAATTAGTCATGGTCGTGACATTCACTGACCTTCATATGTTTGCACACTTCAATGTTATCAATAATTGTTTCAATCATTGGTTGTAAAGATTTCACAAGCCCACTGCTTTTTGCAATATCAATCGGCCAACGTTTCAGATTAATGCTAGATTTATTGAATTGCTGATTGTCGCTCCACACTTCCAATGCAATGGTTGTTTCTAGAAGATGAAGAGTTAATCCGCACAGAAAATAAGATTTCTTGCCATTTTTTTCTGGTATGTCGTTAGCGGTAAAAAATAAATCACAGAGAATTTTAATTGTTTGATAAATGAGTGGCCGATTTTTTATTTTGTGATTCACAATAGATGAAGGTTTGAAAACAGGCGTTGAGAAAAATATAAAATATTGCATTTAAATTTATTTTTTTTTTTATTTTTTTTTTTTTTTTTTGTATTTTTTCAAAAATCTTAGAATTTTACTACAAATAGTTTTTTTAAATGAATATTTTGAGACATCATCGATGAATTTACGTTAATCAAATAAAAGAAATAAAAATGTGTATACACCATTTTGCACGATTTAATTTAGAGAAATTCCAGTCTCGACAAGAAATGTAATTTTCTTGAGAAATCTTGTATCTTTTTACCATGACCTCTATAGATAATTTGCTAAGATTGCACAACGGTTATTAGAAATATTAGAAATAGGCCTATCTCCGATCTTTTTCTTGTGACAAAACCAAATGTAAAAAAAAAAAGAGACGAAGATACTAGGTCAACACTTTTAACTTATTATATTATAAATAAATACATATACATCAGTGATATCTTTTTATTTCTTTTTACAGATAAGATAACACCTTCGGTCATAATGACATGCATCATGTGACACGGATACCGGGAAACGATATTCCAAATACTAGTTGAGTGGAGGTTTACAATCAAATGTAAGAGGGTTATGGTGTTGAAATTAATCTGAGGTCCATTACAAAGATGTATGCCCTCAACCCACACATACACAAAACTCTTTTTTTATTCCCAACATATTAAGTATTACATTAATTACCCATAGTGTGGGGAAAAAATCAAACATTATAGTTCAGCGTTCAGCATGGGTTGGTACAAAAATAATGAAATATTATAGCTCAGCGTTCAGCATGGGTTGGTACAAAAATAATCAAATATTATAGTTCAGCGTTCAGCATGGGTTGGTACAAAAATAATGAAATATTATAGTTCAGCGTTCAGCATGGGTTGGTACAAAAATAATGAAATATTATAGTTCAGCGTTCAGCATGGGTTGGTACAAAAATAATCAAATATTATAGTTCAGCGTTCAGCATGGGTTGGTACAAAAATAATGAAATATTATAGTTCAGCGTTCAGCATGGGTTGGTACAAAAATAATGAAATATTATAGTTCAGCGTTCAGCATGGGTTGGTACAAAAATAATGAAATATTATAGTTCAGCGTTCAGCATGGGTTGGTACAAAAATAATCAGTAAAAAACTGCTATAAAACTGAACTTTTTTAAATATATATATATATATATATATAAATGGGCCCCGGAGTAAATATGTCATCTGTGCCCTATGCGAAATTCTACTAAAGTTTCTTTTTGACCCCCTGAAGTTGTCTGAGATTTGTAAAAAAAAAAAATGCTGAGGTGAATATTAGCATGGCGGGAGGGGGGGGGTCAGTCAGTGTACTGTATTAGTGTGTAGTGTAATAAATTTAAATTTACTCACAGTAAAATACTCAAAAAAAAATCTAAAAAAAATATTATAAATAAAAAAAAACTTCCACCTAACTATATCCTGTATATCGTATGCTATCTATGTTACCATATTTTTTTTTAATGCTTTTACATGAGGTATGTTTGGTGTCGAAAATTAAAATTCAAGATCTTGCTGTTAAAATGACCTAAAAACCAAAATGTAATACTTGCCAAAACAGTTGAATCATTTATTTCAGGTTTTTACTTGTTTGCAAAGTTCTTGGTACTGTTTATTTTCCCATAAAGTATGTGATTTAGACATCATGTATAGATTTCTTCGAAACTTACTGCATCTTTATCAAGGCACAAGTAAGTTTAATTTATATATATATATATATATATATATATATATATAAGGTTTGACTATTTATATACGTGTAGCTTTATTTATAAATTAAAGAAAAAAAAGAATAATATAAACACATACGAAGTAAGTTTAAAAAAAAAAAATTTTTTTTAGATAGTTTTAGGCATTTGTTGTACTGCTTTTTACCATGATTGGAATAATCAATGGCTGGATAGCGAGGTCAATAGTGAACTGGACACACATGCACAGGGTTTGTCTGTGTTTGTTTGTGTCTGCGTGTGTCTGTGTTTGTTTGTTTGTGTCTGCGTGTGTGTATATTTGTGTTTGTGTCTGCGTGTGTTTGTTTGTTTGTGTCTGCGTGTGTCTGTGTTTGTTTGTGTCTGTTTGTGTTCGTTTGTGTGTGCGTGTGTCTGTGTTCGTTTGTGTCTGTGTTTGTTTGTTTGTTTGTGTCTGCGTGTGTCTGTGTTTGTTTGTGTCTGCGTGTGTCTGTGTTTGTTTGTGTCTGTGTTTGTTTGTTTGTTTGTGTCTGCGTGTGTCTGTGTTTGTGCATGTGAATGGGAGAAATAGGGAGAAACGAGCAAATGCATCATAGAAATTGAAAAAAAAAATGGTTTGTTCATGTCGTTAGAAATGCTTTTAGGTAAACAAACATTCGCAGCATCAGTGCTCACATCCTACGGGTCTGGCTAGAATAAACCGAATATATAAAATCGTTCTAAATTTGTAGCCAAGCAAATTGTTTTGTGTGTGTGTGTGTGTGTGAACTAGTTGGCCTGTAAGATGCAATTTAGTGAAATTAAACACGAGAATAAATAGAATTGTTCCCTTGTGAAGTATTTACTTATTTCATCACTTTGAGAATAGAAAAAAACCCACAAAAGTTCTTAGAACATCGATTAATACATAATAAATTAGTCAATTAACTGTATGTGAATGCTAATCTAGTGCAAGGGCGTGGCTGACCATAAAGACCCACATTGCGGACCTTATGCTCGATGATTTCGGCAGCTTTTGAAATCTATTCATTAAAGTTTTAAAAATGGTATAAATAATCAGTTGAATATCGAATACATTGACATATAATTATTGTTAACATTTTTTTTTATTATTATTGATCTGCCTTCATTTATTTCTTAAACTTTTTTTTTTAAAGAAGGCAATTTTTTCCCCACCCAGGGGGCCCAAACATCGACCGTTGGTTCCATAGGGCCAGGACGTCACTGACCTAGCCAGATGTAAGAGTATAAATAACGAACTATTTGGTTTGTTAACTACTGAGAACAAGGCCGTAGCCTGGGAGGGTGGGGGCTAGGGGAGCTGCAGTTCCCCCCCCCCCAATTAATTCTAAAAATCAAATTCTATTATAAAATACACTTCTTTATCATTGCGTTCCAATTTTTTCTTATATAAAACTCTCCGCACAGCCCCCCAAGCCGCACAGCCCCCCCCCCAAGCCGCACAGCCCCCCCCCCCAAGCCGCACAGCCCCCCCCCCCGCACAAACGAAATTCTGGCTACGGCCTTGACTGAGAATATCTAATATGAAAAAAAAATGATTTTTAATTGTGTTTTAAGCAATATTTTTTTTTTCTCTTATTCGAAGATTGCTTTTCTTCAAATAGAAAAATGTGTTTAATAATGTGTTTAACTTCAAATTATGGGAATGCTTTAAAAATGGAGCGAAACAAGCCAAATTGAATCAGAACAACAAGTTTGACCAATATATGTTGTGTACAGGTTTAAAAAAAACTCGACATTTAGGTTAGTTCCTTCAATACATTTAGTCTATTCTGCCAAGACTTTTGTCTGCTTTAGCAGACTTTTTGACTAATGACAATATAATAATGTTAATATTAACGGGGGGCGGGAATGGGGTATTATTTTACTGGCATAGAATAACAGCCGAAAAAGAACTTATGGCACCTTTTGACATTTTTCAAATAATAGAAAAAAAATATATCTACAGGGTGTTGATTAGAGTAATAGAAATCTTTACACTATAAAACTTATTTAGAAATAAAAGATGATTTCGATCAAATGAAATAATTATATATAAACTAAAAGAAAATGTTGAAAATATTAGTCTTAAAAAAAAAACTGATGTAAAATGTATACATGTATATTTATTTATATATATATATATATATATATATATATATATATATATATATATATACAGTGGATTCCGCTTAATTGGGACACCGTTTAATTGGGACAGCCGCTTATTTGGGACAAATCTCAAAGAAACAAAAACAAGAAGCCAATAGTAAATTTGTATGTTTAATAGGGACTGCCGCTTAATCGGGACAAAAAGCTTCGGTCCCGATGTGTCCCAATTGAGCGGAATCGACTGTATTATGAAAATGAAGTAGCGTAAATAGTGTTTCTGTGTCAAAATAATGACTACAGTGGTAACCGTCCAATACAGCCACCCTAAGTTAAGACGATCAGCAATTAAATGTTTACTAGCTAATAGATGTGTCGAGAATGAATGCCTTTTCAAACGGACTGTGCAAACTTGCAAAACTATGTATGGGAGGGTACTCATCCAAAGTGTGAGTAAAACAAGTGAGTAGAGTTAAGTCCCTTTAAAATATAAAAAAAAAGGGGGGGGGGTGTGGTCGGTTATTTAGTTTAGTCTAAAAAAAAAATCTATTATTAGATTGTGTATTAAATTATGATTATTGTCGTGAAATTATGTTTCGTCATATGAATGACTAATACGAATCTTCACTGATCATGGAAAGGGGTGCAGGTATTTAACATGGTATGGAATGTTTATTACAGGTATCTTTAGAGAAGTGTTTATTCCATGTACACATGGTTTTTAACATTCAACGGAGAATTCGACTTGTTGTTCCAGTGTGATACTATAAACAAAAACTTCTATTAAAACATTTTAAAATTCAAAGGCCTTAATTATTAAAATAAATAAAAAAAAAAACTTTATTATTCTCGATCGTTATCCGTCACTGCTTAAAAGAAAGTGAGGAGGGGAGAGGGGGGGGGAGAGATAGCAAAGGTACGGGGGTGATCAATGCGATATAAAATAAGACATAAAAATGTAATAGCATACAGAAAGAAAGAAACATTACGGAGATGTCGGGGAGGGGGGGAAGGCATCAATAAAATACAAAATATTTAATAACCACTTAATTAATGATGGAGACTTGGCAGATGATACAATTTAATTTTTCTAACAAATGCAGCATGAAATCTACTTTAATACGCTGCAAATAGTTCAAAGAATAATGCTGTAATTCTGGCGTCGATTTTTCTATTTGGCTTTTTACTTATTATTATTTCGTTAGTTTTCATAATGGCTCTAGAATCCTACATTTTTGGAACCCACTCCCATAGGCCATCAATGTCATTTACAATAACAACATCATGGACTGGTTTTGTTTTAATGTTACGCTTACAGAAATAAAAATTGGTTAGAAATGTCATTAATTTGGCAGACACTGACAAGACAAAGTTAAAAAGTCATCATACCTTAGGGCGAAGTGACCTGCTAGTAATATTATTTATTTTATTTGAGTTAATGTTTAGATGATATACTTGTGTTTAGTGCTTAGTCTCCTACATTAGTCTGTGCTTCTAGTTTACACGTTAGTAAAGCGAAAACATTCTGGATCATTTTCTCCGATCTACACTATTTTCCACCGTTTTCTGGATCTGGTACATCGGTCCTCGACTGGTATCTGGACACACTCCAAAATACTGTTGACCGTTGTACAAATAAAAAATTCACCGCCCCTCCAACAACCTACTTTCCTCCAAAATGTTTCAATTAGCAGCTGACTTCTCACCACTTCATCGTCTTCAGTTCACAACTCTTGTTGGAGACTGCCGGTAGATTCCTGTCGCCTTGTGTTTGTTATTTTACTTTCAGCTTATTGACATATTGAATGGCACTTGACTTGTGTTAGGAGGCTATGATGAGATTTGTTCGTACATACAGAAGCGAGGTGTTAGCATTAGTGCAGGGGAGGTTTGGAAGGTGGGGGGGGGGGGGAGCTGCCAAACTGATCACGTGGGTCACAGCGTTAAGAGGAGTTAATATATGGAAATATTATTATAATATAGGCTGATAACAGTATAAATATATAGAGGGATGCTATTGTTCATATTAGTGATGGGAAAATATCGAAACTTCTGCCGATTACAAAACAATTTAGGATATTTCTCTAAGCATCCGAATACGATCTCATATTCCGTTACATAGCCGGAGATTCTATTAATAGGAATCGGAAATTCTTTAAAAATTATTCCGAATCACATACACATTACGTTACATGAAAAAAAAAAGTTCTGATTTCACCGATTCCCGATTCACGTGTATTGTCCCATCATTAGTTTATATGGTACATGTTAACATCCCCTTCAAGTTGTTATTATGCGGAATGTAAAAGAAGTGCAGAGTTCACAATGAAACCAGACTGAATGGTGAGGGTTGTTTACAAATCTGCCTCGTTTGTTTGTTTGTAAAAGATCTGGACTTACCGCATTGGCCGGATGAAACGAGTTTGATCTTCTTCCCCCGCAGACAGGAGGCTCGGTCCATCAGGCAGTGGTTGATGTAGGTGGCCTTGTCGCTGCCGCACACAGGGGAGAGTAGGTCACTGCACCTCTGCTCGCACACGCAGACTGGCTGGTTGCTCGTCAGGTTCACGCGACAGGTGGCGCCAAAAGGGCAGAAGTGAAGATAGCAGGGAGCTGTAAATAGAAGAACAAGAAATAAAATAAATTGTAAGAGGTGGTTGTCAAAATCTGCAGTGAAGAGAGATAAACAATAATAATCAACAGGCGAGGATGAAGCAATAACATAAATATAGTCATTTGTAGATTGGCTGTTATTCCGTGGACAATAAATCACTAAGACAGCTGGATTTACTCAAGGTCTCAGATGACATTTGATTTCAAATATTGAAAAAAAACGTTGCACCTGTAGAAAAAAGTATAGTTTATAACTGTAGAATAAATGTATAGTTTATAGATGTAGCATACATGTATAGTTTATAGTTGTAGAATAAAATTATGGTTCATAGATGTAGAATAAATGTATAGTTCATAGCACTGGCGGCGGAGCAGGGGGGGGGCAGCGGCCCCTCTAAAACTTTTAAGGGGTGGCGGCGCCCCACTTGAATTTCCAGTCCCCCCCCCTAAAATTTTAACTTTTTTAACTTTGTAATTCATTTTAGTTTATATGTTTCATTTTCATAATTCATTTGATTTATTCCTTAAATTTAATATTTGAAAGAAATTATAATTAATTGACATTTTACAGTAATCACATTATTGAGAGTTGTTGTGGCATATTTTAAAACTAGTTGCAAGTACCCGGCTTTGCCCGGGTTTAAAATAATGTTTTCTGTTTATTTAAGAAGCGTAATTTGACGTTTAATTAAGATTTAAAATAAGACGCGTAAAAAAGGGTTTATTTGCATGCAATAAAAGGGTACATTTATCTTAAAGCAATGTGATACACAACATTTTTGGCAGCTCCTCTCTCTCTCCCTCCCCTCCCTCCCTCTTTCCGTCCCTCTCTCTCTCTCTCTCCCTTCCTCTCTCCCTCTTTCCCTCCCTCTTTCCTTCCCTTTTCCCCTCCCTCCCTCTTTCCCTCCCCCTCTCTCTCTCTCTCTTAGGCATGACTGTAGCAAAAGATGACAATTCCTATGGATGAAGGAATTGAATGTAATAATATAGTAAGTAATGTGATATTTGGTTCCCCGTACCGATCATATTTATAGTAAGTTAGCTATGTGGGAGAGAAGCTCGTAAAACCTGAAATCGGGGTAAAAGTTTGCCAATTTTCATGTCTTTGATATTTAAAATAATAAATTACAATTAAAGTACCCATTGAGATGGAACGAAACCTGTTTAAGAACATTGCCCATGTAATTTTGTGTACGTGTACCCAGTGGCGCAACCAGCAAACAATGCTGGGGGGGGGGGGCTCACATATTGAAAAAATACAATTATTTATTATCTTTTCATAAATTACTTTTTGTTTATTGAGTTTCCCGTTTCCGGTTTCATATTCATCCTCATTTATGATAATTATCAGTAATTTTCTGATCTAATTTCACTATTAAATTTGTAAACAAACTGACATTACGAATCAGTTGACGACAGAAGTGCTCAATGTTCATTTTTATTTTTTTTAATATATTATTTTTTAATAATATCGATTAAATACTTGCTACAGAATTACTATATTCTATTATAGAATTAAGGGGGTAAAATTTGTCCTTCGGTCATATTTTGTCTTGCCCCTCCTTAAATTTTGGCTTGCCCCCCCCCCCCTTAAAATATTTCGTTCCGCCGCCGGTGGTTCATAGATGTAGAATAAATGTGTAAATTATCGGTGAAGAATAAAGGTATAGTTTATAGCTGTAGAATAAATGTATAGGTAATAACTGTTGAATTAATTTGAAGTTAAAGCTCTAAAAGAAATACATAGATTATATTAAATGTTTTTCCCCTAACTTGATTTGTAAAATAAAATATTTTTATTTATTCATTTTGTTATTTCAGTATTTGGCACAGACCAAAATAAAAATAACAAAACAATGAAATTTGTCCAAAAAAAAAAAAACAACAAATTTCGTGACCTTTAGGTGTGTAAAAAATGTGTCATTTTGTGTTATTGAGCAGTGATACAATGTTATAGCACATTTCAGAATGAGAAATCTCAATGTGGATGTACATGTGAAAGAGATGTTTGGGAAGAATATATATATATATATATATATATATATATATATATATATATATATATATATATATATATATATATATATGTAATAGCGATTTGGGTTCTGCGATGGAAAGTAAAGAATTAATATAACGGTATCCCAGTTTAAAATACAATCATGAAAAAATCGGATCTGCCCGAAACCAAAAATAACCTAATCTACCAATCGAGCATAAGGGGATATAACTCTATGCAAAGGTTTTGGCAGGGTACAGCTAGTTACTTTATAATACTTTATATACATGTTCTTAACAAATACTCTACTTTATTTTCTTTTTTTTTTTTGATAAATGGGTCAATAAAAAAACCTCAACTTTTATTATGTTTGGAGATTTTCATACAAATATAATGAAACAGTAGAACAAAAACAAAGTTTGAAGAAGTATTTTAGAGTAAAAACATTAGATCATGGTGAACTAAGTGGTACGAATGGCGTTCTCAGCTTAAAAAAGAGAGCAATCGTACATAATATGTAAAAAATCAAAACAAACTAATATGACACATGTCTAGACATGTGACATTTTTTAATTGTTTGTGTTTCAGCCACTTTGAGCTGACAGTTTTATTTTACGACACCAATTGGAGCAGCCATTAACAATCATTAACCGAATTAATTTGAATATCAAAAGACTATGTCGTGGTAGTTTGTCAGCTTCATTGAACTTTGGCTTATTGGAACTAAATTTAAAAAAAAAAATCTATGAATACAGTACAACAACAACAACCACAAAATGTCCTTCCACCCACCCACCCACCCATAGAGTGTCCCCTCACCCACCAAACAAAATGTCCATCGACCCACCCACCCACTATTTCAAACATCACGTGACTATATGACGTGTTGGAAGCAGGGCGTGGAGTGGGTGTCGCCTGAGTTGGTCAGTAACGGAAACAAAGAAAAAAAATATCTGTAAATAACTAACCAATATGTAATATAACCAGCATGTAATATAGGAGACATGTAATATAACCAGCATGTAATAGAACCAGCATGTAATAGAACCAGCATGTAATATAGGAGACATGTAATATAATCAGCATGTAATATAGCTGACATGTAATATAACCAGCATTAATGTAAACAGCATATAATATAACTAGCATGTTATAGAACCAGCATGTATAATAACCAGCTTGTAATATAACCAACATAGACTGACATGTAATACAACCTACATACAATATAATCAACATGTAATATAACCAGATGTAATATAACCAGCATGTACTATAACAGACCTGAAATATAGCCAGAATATGTAATACAACCTACACATAATATAACCAACATGTAATATAAACAGCATGTAATATAACTAGCATGTAATATTATGTATTATTGTATTTTTTGAAACTTTGACCAGTGGTATTTCGTAGAATTTCTTTTTGTGGTGTTCTCTTTATCATTGCTCATATGCCATTCTGACAGTGTTCACTACACAGACACAATTCTGACAGTGTTCACTACACAGACACCATTCTGACAGTGTTCACTACATAGACACATAGTGTCTCAAGATTTCAACGCATTAAGCTCTTGCCACTCACCCCATCCCATATGATTACATGGTCCCGGTTTGAGAACCACTGAAAACAATGACGGTACACATAAGTACCATGAACACCATTTATTACTAAATTTGACTTTATTATTATTTCTTTTTTGAGTTCTAGTTGAATGAATAAAGAAACTGTTTGACCTGACTGCATTCAGCTAAAGTTGGATAAATGCATCGTGGATAAATGCATCGTGGATGAATGCATCGTGGATAAATGCATCGTGGATAAATGCATCGTGGATAAATGCATCGTAGACAAATGCATCGTGGACAAATGCATCGTGGATAAATGCATCGTGGATAAATGCATCATGGATAAATGCATCGTGGATGAATGCATCGTGGATAAATGCATCGTGGATAAATGCATGGTGGATAAATGCATGGTGCCTAGACAATGCTTGTTTTTTTAAATCTATTGCGTTTCTATTTTGTTCATATCTTACGTCAAATGTACATAGGGTGAAAATGTGTACTCACAGACGCGTACAACTAGACGATGAGTAAGCTTATCAGTTCTAAATCTTTCAATATACATTTTCAATAAAACAATTTTTTTTTTGTTTTTTAGATGCACTCTTACAATTAGTTCTCTCTTGAGTATCTTGCTCTATAAATTAAAATTTGAAAGAAAAACATCTAACGACATTCGTTAATGCATTTTAGAGTGCATAGAAATCGGTTAGCGTTTCTAAAACTTATTCCGAAAGATTTTTTTTTCTCAGTCTTAACTTGTCTTTGGCCCGAAAGTTAAATTTTAAGAAAAAAACAAGCAATTAAGCCTGTTCCATTCTGGACACAGGACGTGTTAGCGCATTTTCATGTTATCTTTCAGTAAATATTTGTAAATGTTTATAAATTCAATTGTGTAATGCATATATCTGAAAAAAAGATATTAAAAGGACAAGTAAGTCATGTTGAATAACTGTTACAAAAATAAATAATGATTACACCCCTTTGATTAGCTTTTATTATTTATATTTAAAATATAAGCAAAACGGTACATAACAAATTCTTATATTTTGGCCCTGAGAGGTCAAATCGCGAAATGAACTTTTGATGTACACATGGCAGGCCAAGACCTACAAAATGATATATACATCATGGGTCTAGGACTTATGGTTGCTGAGACATAGGGCGGTCCATTATTAATATAGCTTATATAGTAAAAAAGGTACTTTATAAGGCCCCTTTTACGGCCCTGAGAGGTCCTATCGCGAAATGGAAAAAAGGCATTTCTTGGAAGGCCAAGACCTACACAATGATATATACATCATGGGTCTAGGACTTATGGTTGCTGAGATATAGGGCGGTCCATTATTAATATAGCTTATATAGTAAAAAACGGTACTTTATAAGGCCCCTTTTACGGCCCTGAGAGGTCAGATCGCGAAATGGAAAAAAAGGCATTTCTTGGAAGGCCAAGACCTACAAAATGATATATACATCATGGGTCTAGGACTTATGGTTGTTGAGATCTAGGGTGATGACAGACAGACAGACAGACAGACAGACAAAACGGGGACAATAGAGCATTTTTTTCCGAAAATGCTCTAAAAAGCACACACACACACACATACACACACACACACACACAAATGCCCTCATACACACACACATGTCATCACACACACACACACACACACAAATGCCCTCATACACACATGTCATCACACACACACACACACACACACACACAAACTTGAGATTTTATTTTGAAGGGGAGACCACTGAAGAAGGTCCTAATTTAAATGTAAACTTTTTACAGCCAAAATGTCAACTTCAAGTCCAAGAAGGCAAACCAAACAGTTGTGGGTGAGTAAATGTGGCTGTGTGGACCCAGTACTCACGTGTGGACTTTATACGTTATAGATTCAGAGGCAGAAAGGGTAAAAATAAAACATAATTATGTTATTTGGACGAAATGAAAGTTTCTTGAAATGATCACATGGTTTCATTTTAGCAAAGTAGTAACACTATCAGAGTTTTAGTTGAAGTAAATGTTCTTATATGCAGTAATACTATCAGAGTTTTATCGAGGTACATGTACTTATGTGTAGTAACACTATCAGAGTTTTATCGAAGTACATGTACTTATGTGTAGTAACACTATCAGAGTTTTAGTTTACATCTAAATTGCATCTAAATTGAACACATTTTTAGCGAGTGAAGTGAAAATTCACAGATTTAGACGTAAAACTTCTACACTGTTTGTTTTCTTTTTCTTAAATGATTTCGTCTTTATCAAACCCTAGAAACCGTTTGTCTTTATCAAACCCTAGAAACCGTTTGTCTTTATCAAACCCTAGAAACCGTTTGTTTTTATCAAACCCTAGAAACCGTTTGTTTTTATCAAACCCTAGAAACCGTTTGTTTTTATCAAACCCTAGAAACCGTTTTTATTTTTTTTTTATTGTAGAGCCATTTCTACACCTTCGATACACACACATTCCATCTGCCATTGGTCAGATACTGCTATAATATTTAGGAGCATACTGTGACCCGCGATTTACAAAAGTTTGCCCACCCCCACTATAGATTTAAAAAAATGAACGTCCGACAGTCCGTCATTCAAATATATCAATACGGTGTGGTAAATTCTATCGATCTGACATGTTAACCTAATTGATAGACAACATTCAACACGTGCGTATTCCTATATCTAGGTTGAGTATAATAATAGTCAAAAGGTCAAAGGTTAGCCAGAAGACGTAGTAAAGATGAATAGAGTTTACGCGCGTCACAACAGTTCACCTCACACGCAAGCACGCTCAGACTTACAGGGCCCTCTTGTAAGTTGTCTTCTCTTGTCACAGCGTTGGTCAATACCGCTGGACCAGGGTCAATTATGTGGCTCAAGTAGTATCCCCCGGACGTCGCAAGAGATGATCACACACTCTAATGACATCAATTAGACACGAAAACTGACCATTGATCGTACACGGCTAGTGGACATGTTCAGCCGTTTTTACGTATTGAACCTGAACATCAAACTTGTATTGTTAGAACACGAAAAGAGTTTTTTAAATTTTCATATTAAAGGGAAACAACTGATGAAAGAGAACATTGGAAATGTTGCGGAAGTTAGCTTCCAATCAGGTTATTCAATTATGTCATTGCGTGAAAAGGTTTATTTTATTAGGGAAACATTGTTCACTGATTTCCTTTCTCACTGGCCAGTGAAATATTGGAAATCAAAATCTCAGCGAGGATGTGGCAGTGTCACATTATAAAGTACCGCAATATGACCAGCGGTTCATCCAGGGTGATTTCCCTTGAGATGGGAAATAACTCCTACCAAAAAGAGACATCGACTCGTAAAAGAATGGAAGAAAATAAAACCGAATGGGTCTATAGACGTGGAGGTCATGGCTGAAACATTCTCTGATGGTTTTATCTGTTGTTTGTTTTAATTTAGATATATTTCTTTATATATATATATATATATATATATATATATATATATATATATATATATATATATATATATTAGAAAGTCGATGTTTGTAGGCATGGCGTGCATAAAGTCCATTAACAGGGATTACAAAACTGATTCTCAAGATATCTATAAAAAAAAACAACTGAAGAAACCTTTATTACAAATTTACAAAATCTACATGATGTACATGGTGTAATGGTATGTATGGTGTACATGGTGTGTATGGTGTGTATGGTGTACATGGCGTGTATGGTGTACATGGTGTGTATGGTGTACATGGTGTGTATGTTGTACATGGTGTGTATGTTGTACATGGTGTGTATGGTGTACATGGTGTAATGGTGGGTATGACGTACATGGTGTGTATGGTGTACATGGTGTGTATGTTGTGCATGGTGTGTATGGTGTACATGGTGTAATGGTGTGTATGGTGTACATGGTGTGTATGGTGTATATGTTGTGTATGGTGTACATGGTGTACTTGGTGTGTATGGTGTATATGTTTTGTTCTAGTTGGCAGACATGAAGTTTGACAATTTTTTTACATTTTATTTCTCACACTTTTTTTTTTTGAAATAGCATCATTTTAATTCACATTTTTTTTGTCTCCAATAAGTCAAGGGAGGAGAGAGGGAGGGGGGGGGAAGAAGAAATATGTAAACATTGGTAGATTATAGCCTGGTATTGAATGGTGTGCCAGGGTTATAGTTTCACATTATTGGATTACTTTAGGACGCATACAGTATTTGTTAAAGATTTCATGAAGCAGTACTTAAACTTAATTAATGAATGGTATGAAATTTAGAAAAAAAAACATTTACAAGCGTAATAAAGCAGCTTTGCGTATGATGAATTTTTGTTTGTGAATAAATACCAACAGAAAATTTAAACTTTTTCTTTGGTATTTTTTTAAATCATCTTAATTACAGTTGATAATGGTTACTTGCAGAATATATCAACCCATTTTCGGGAACATGGTTACTTGCAGAATATATCAACCCACTTTCGGGAACATGGTTACTTGCAGAATATATCAACCCACTTTCGGGAACATGGCTACTTGCAGAATATATCAACCCACTTTCGGGAACATGGTTACTTGCAGAATATATCAACCCATTTTCGGGAACAAGGTTACTTGCAGAATATATCAACCCACTTTCGGGAACATGGTTACTCGCAGAATATATCAACCCACTTTCGGGAACATGGTTACATGCAGAATATATCAACCCACTTTCGGGAACAAGGTTACTTGCAGAATATATCAACCCAGTTTCGGGAACAAGGTTACTTGCAGAATATATCAACCCACTTTCGGGAACATGGTTACTTGCAGAATATATCAACCCACTTTCGGGAACATGGTTACTTGCAGAATATATCAACCCATTTTCGGGAACATGGTTACTTGCAGAATATATCAACCCACTTTCGGGAACATGGTTACTCGCAGAATATATCAACCCATTTTCGGGAACATGGCTACTTGCAGAATATATCAACCCACTTTCGGGAACAAGGTTACTTGCAGAATATATCAACCCAGTTTCGGGAACAAGGTTACTTGCAGAATATATCAACCCACTTTCGGGAACATGGTTACATGCAGAATATATCAACCCACTTTCGGGAACATGGTTACATGCAGAATATATCAACCCACTTTCGGGAACATGGTTACATGCAGAATATATCAACGCACTTTCGGGAACATGGTTACTTGCAGAATATATCAACGCACTTTCGGGAACATGGTTACTTGCAGAATATATCAATGCACTTTCGATAACATATTTTTAGAGTTTTCAAAAGATTGACTCACACTGCAAAGGCTATGATATCAAACAATGTTATGCCCACAAATAACTTATGATTAAGAAGATATCACAATGAAACATATTAATATGACTTAATGTCACTGAATGAAATGACATTGGTTCATAACCAACATATGGTAATGACATCAATGTAGTGATTCTACAGACGCGTATGACAAGTGATGGCGCGAAGACTCTCAGACGTGAAATAGTATTCAGTTTGAAGAAAAGTGTTGACTCAATCATTTCCACTACGTCTTGTCACATTAGGTCCGCCATTAACATCTGCAAATACTCAGTTTTACCGGCAACAAGCGGCTTGCCAGTACTCTAATGTCGTCATCTGTGATTCAGTTCCATCTCACCGCGCCACTTGTCTGTGCAAGTGAATGCGCGCGTGTGTGTGTATGTGTGTGTGTGTGTTGAGTCTGAGTATATGTTTGTGTGTGAGTGCTGAAGTCTAACACTTAAGCCAGACATTGGTTAATGAGTTAACTTTATTTCCTAGAATAAATTGAAGCTTTATAGAGAAATATTTCTTAGAGGGGTCGGTTTCTGTACTTCTTGTAAGTTTGAAGATGTTTATAGATGCCACAGTTTATATATGTCACAGTTTATAGATGCCACAGTTTATAGATGCCACAGTTTATAGATGCCACAGCTTATAGATGTCACAGTCTATAGATGTCACAGTTTATAGATGTCACAGTTTATAGATTTCACAGTTTATAGATGCCACAGTTTATAGATGCCACAGTACTTAACAGACAGCATTCATTTTAATTATTTTGTAGTAACGTCTTTTAATGCTTACTAATGCACTCACATTTCCTTTCCTAAGAATTCAGTAAGTCCGATATTAAGTTCGATAAATTATTCACACTTTATTCTCAAAGTGTACAGAAGTAACAGTAAATTGTTCATACCGTATATTTCTCAATGTAAACATGATTAGAAATAGATTTTCATATTTTTCTCGACCCATACAGATATAACCAGTAAATTGTTAAAGTTTAAGCTTTTAATACACTCCTTTAAAACACGTCAGTCATTTAAACGTTCTATTTACAAGCTTTGCTTCTCTGAAACATTTCTATCTTCGGCCATATTTGTGACCGGATTTCTATCCAATCACTGTCTTGTTGGCTCAAGGCTAGTCTTATTTTTGCACACGTCACTTCCGCTTATTCTCGTCATGACAAAGAGCTGTCTAACGGAGAGGCAAGTTAATCTAACATTTTTTTTTTTCATTTAAAGATTTACGCCACTGAAGGAACTCTGCCTATACAGAAAATATATTGGCAGTTTAAAAATAAAAAGCCGTAAAATAAATCGAATATCATATCTTGGACTGTTGGATTACGAAGGCGGTATAAAAAAAATAATAATAAGCCAAATGATATATGCCCTTCTTATGTATATTCTAAAATGTGATATATCTATTTCAACGCACCGGATAGGGTGTCTGCTTGTTGAATGTTAAGCATACCAACATAAACTTTGTAGTGAGAGATGAAACCCGTTTGACTGAGATTCCAACATAAACCTTATAGTGAGAGATGAAACCCGTTTCACTGAGATACCAACATAAACCTTCTAGTGAGAGATGAAACCCGTTTCACTGAGATAACCAAAAAGGTTGCTTGGCAGGTAGAGGAGGTGGGTGTGAAAAAGGTGCAAAATGTCCAAAAACGTTATAGGGACCACAGCAGACCTAAGAATGCTAAAGAAAAAGTTTATATCACACAATGACTACAAATAGCGTTTGAAAAAGTCAACAGCGTTTATGAAATGAATTATTTGAAGAAAGAAAAACAAAGGCATAAATTATACAAATACTTTTTTAAATTAAAAAACACAATATAATAATCATCAGTCCAGTACACACGATTCGTATCACAATGGTATGCGCACATTTCATTTAGAAAAAAAAATTATAATCGTATTTCAGTCAATCGATCGATCAATACAACTGTTCCGCCCTAACAAGAAATGTTTACTTTCTGTCAACTATATCTCAGAACATTTTTTTTTATATTTCTCTATCGGCATTCAATTCCTTCGGCTGTAAGGTTTGTTACATTGGCAACTGGATGGCATGGCCAGGGGGTAAAATTTTATTATTCTACTACAATACAGAACGGATTGAATTACATTCTTTCAGCCTACACTCAAAGCTTACTTTTTTAAATCATACTTTCTTTACCAATCTCGTAGATTTCAATCACATAAAAGTAATCAGAATTAGGCTGACTTCTAATCTAACAGACTGTTTCCCCCCGAGGCTGGAGTGAAATGAGATCAAATCTCCTGGTCACGCCTGCAGGCTGGCTCTCCGCTCTGACGATAGATGACAAAAAACAGCTGATCAATAAAGAACTGACATGATTGATGACATTTACTTGATGACATTCGATAGCCAGGTAACCTGCCTCTCTCTTGTTGTTGTTTTTTTTCTTTATCTCAATCAATGATTGTGAAAGTTTCCGGTTCATTTGGGATTGTAAGAATAGTGCAGAAAGTAAAGGTTAAAGGTTAGACTCTTACATTGATAAATAGAAGGATGAACTAGGTGACCCATTAAGAGATAAACAAAGTAACTGGTAAATAAAGAGATGGTATGTGTGTGTGTGGGGGGGGGGAGGTGACTATGGAATTCATAGTATGGATGGAAAGAATGGTGGATAGGTGGGTGAAAGTCGGTGAATGAATGGATGGACAATGACAGCAGACAGACTGGTGGACAGAATGTTAGTTGCGTAATTTGATAGTTGAACACATATATTGACATAATTAAATATGTCATAGGTTACTACACTGGATAGATATAGTTTGCTGGATATAAAGATTGGTGAAGAGATTGAAAGATAGGTAGAAAGATTGATAAATAGATAGATTGAAAGGCCAGACAGAGTAACTTAAGTGAAAAAAACCTATTACAATGGCATCATAACAACAGACGCTTTGAAATATATTAACAAAATATGATAATTTTACAGTAAAACGGACAGATTGATGTAAAGAATTAATTTACAAAGATATGTAGATAAAAAGATATATTGATAGGTAGATCGAAAAAGATAGATAATACATAGATATATCCATAGACAAAGATACGTAGATATATCCATAGATAAATATACATAGATATACCCATAGATAAAGATAGATTGACAAGATACCACGATATGTCACCAAAATGTTCTCATCAAAGTTGTTCTCATAAATTATAATAACACCAAAATTAATGATATAATTCAAGATGACAGGAAACACAAATATACTCGGACTAAAGTCTGGATTAAAGTAATGTTGTTAGAATGATGAAGCAATGTTGTTAGAATGATGAAGCAATGTTGTTAGAATGATGAAGCAATGTTGTTAGAATGATGAAGCTATGTTGTTAGAATGATAAGTAATGTTGTTAGAATGATGAAGCAATGTTGTTAGAATGGTGAAGTAATGTTGTTAGAATGATGAAGCAATGTTGTTAGAATGATGAAGTAATGTTGTTAGAATGGTGAAGCAATGTTGTTAGAATGATGAAGTAATGTTGTTAGAATGATGAAGTAATGTTGTTAGAATGATGAATTTATGTTGTTAGAATGATGAAGTAATGTTGTTAGAATGATGAGTTTATGTTGTTAGAATAATGAAGTAATGTTGTTAGAATGGTGAAGCAATGTTGTTAGAATGGTGAAGTAATGTTGTTAGAATGATGAAGTAATGTTGTTAGAATGCTGAAGTAATTTTGTTAGAATGGTGAAGTAATGTTGTTTAGAATGATGAAGTAATGTTGTTAGAATGGTGAAGTAATGTTGTTAGAATGGTGAAGTAATGTTGTTAGAATGGTGAAGCACAGTGTGAAGTAAAATAACTATCAACTAGGCATTGAAAAAAAAATGCCCACGCTGCTGAAATTGATAAACACAATCCAATCAATACTATTAACTTTCTGTCACCATGGTAACATAGTTAGTTTTCTGTAGTCTGGTTCATTATACACAAGTGAACAATTAGAAAAAAAGGAATTATTATGTTATTTTTTTTTGTTATATTTTCGATGAGAAAAGGTGGATTTAGGGAGATTTACACCACCCTTCCCCCCAATTATGCAGGTTAATTTTGTATGAATGTTGTCTGCGCTCGGCATTATTTCATTTATTACAGTAATAATAATAACATCGAGTGCAATTTTTGCGCAGTTCGGAATTAGACCTTGGAATCAGTCATCGGAATCAGGCATCGGAATCAGTCATCGGGATCAGGCATCGAAATCAGTCATCGAAATCAGGCACAGGAATGTCATCGGAATCTGACATAGGAATCCGGCATAGGAATAATCAGGCATCGGAATCAGGCATCGAAATCAGACATCGAAATCTGACATATGAAACAGACATCGGAATCAGACATAGGAATCAGATATCGGAGTCTGACATTGTTTAGGAATCGAAAGTTTAGAGAAATATTTGGTATCGTATTGTGAATATGTCAACATGTTGGTTCTGACTCACCGCTAGTATATATGATGACCCAGTTAGTTTAGACTCCATCTGTCCATTAAATTTAACTCCAGTCTGGCTACTACTGTGTTCAAGTACGTCACTATTTGTTGTTGTTTTTCTCAACAATCGGTTGAACCAACAACAAAACAAATGTTGGACCTCTAACATCACACCGGACATTAAAGTACAGTAAATATATCATTGTTTACATTTCAACATTTTTAAAAAACAAAAATTAATTTATCGATTAACAATGTAAGAACTACTAGCGACTTCCTGGTTTGTTGGTTAGTTTGATTTGTTTATTTTTTACTTTCAAAAATTAGATTGATTCTTAGATAAATTTGTCTAGCCGACTTCTTTTTTTTTTTCGATTCTCTTTTAATCGGTTTCAGTTGTACTCTACACAATGTAAAATAAAAAATTTCTTGGTTAGAGATTACACATTTCAAATAATATTATTAGCTGTAGACAGTATTTACAAATTATTTTTTTGTAAAAGGACATTAGGTTTGTTAAAAAAAAAATTACACACACACACACACACACACAAGCATCAGTGGCGTAGGGAGCTGAACTCGTGCCCGGGGCACAATACCTTTTTAGCGCCCCCCCACCCCATTCCAAAATCATATAATATTATATATAAAATATACCATTTGGCGCCCCTTTGTGAGTAGCGCCCGGTGAATGATGCTTCCTTCCCCCCCTGCCTCCCTCTAGCTACGACACTGACAAGCACGCACACACACACGCACACACACACACACACACACACACACACGTATATATGAGTTACACTGTTATCTAAAGATGACACAACTCAGTGTAATGTATCTATGACAACCTCAGCGGGTGATGATAATACATTGATGACGAGTTCGTGGGGGCTGATGCATCGCTCCTAATTCACAAAGATGACACATCAGTGAAGATAAATGGTTGTAACAGATAACATCATCCAAAGACGAAACAAACTTGTTGTTTTTTTTTGTTTATTCTTAACATGGTTGAATTTTTTTTTGTTTTTATCGAATGAATAGATGCGCCACGCTACAATTTATTTTTTTTTTCTTGTTATCAGATCAAATGTCAAAGATCAAATGTCAGCGATGCCAGGCATTAGTTCTTACAATGTGGATCACGGTCACACAGGGACTTTCTTTTTTTTTTTGTTAACGTAACAAATGGGGCTTGTAATGACATTTATTAATGTAAGATAATTACATCGTTAATGTTAGCATCGTCATTGTTTCTCTCTTTTTTTTTTCCAGTCGTTAACATATGTCTATTTTTATTTGGTTCTTTGTTATTTTCTTATTTTCGCGTGCACACACACACACATACACACACACACACACACACGCACTCTCGCACATACAAACGTGAATATCTCATGATTCATACACAAAAAAAAAGATCATATTAACTCAAGTGGATATCAATAAAATAAAATCGGGGAAAACATTGATTCATTTTGTTATTTCTGTAGCGATGAAGATCAATCGATAAGTCAATATCATTTTTGAAATCATCAGTCGATAAGTCAATATTATTTTTTAAAATCATCAATCGATAAGTCAATATCATTTTTGAAATCATCAGTCGATAAGTCAAATATTATTTTTTGTAATCATCATTTTTTTTTTAATTCTATGCAGGGCCGGCGCAAAAGAATTCGCTTCCCTGGGCGAACGAACCTGTCTCACTGGATCACCTCCCCCCCCCACCCACCAAACCTCGGACTTTACAACTAATTATTTAATCTATAATAATGTGTCACAAATGAACGCTATGCTGCCGTTTGTTTTCATATGTATTCATGTTGTATAGAATTTGGGCCACATGTTTATGTCGTCGTGGGTCCCGGGAAATTTGAAATCAAAATATTGAAATTGTCAATAATGTGAATAACGACTTATGGGGAAGGGCTGTTTTTAAAGTATTTGGATGGCATCGCTAAATGACTGTCAGAGGTCACCGATATCAAATCTTAGGCCACTAAATAAATCATCCTTGTAGCGTGGGGCCCCACTAGCCCCCTAACTATTAAGTTAATTTAGCCCGGGCCCCATCACAAGTTGTGAGATAGCCCTTCCTTGTGGTGAGCTTGAATGTTAGCAGGATAGGACTGCCAGAAGGTTAAACTCCCTGTAGTCTTTCTTTTAGAACTAGTAAATATACCTTTTGAGTAGGTAGATGGTACTTTTATGACACAATCAACAAGTTTTCAGACATTGTTGGTCTGGGGAAAAAATCAGAATCCAGAAGCTAAAAAAAAAAAACGCAAGAAAACGCGTAAGCGATTTGATGACACATATATGCATCCAGCAGATTCAGTTTAAATCGAAATGCTTGTGACCATTTCTGTATTCTACAGTTGTACGTTATCATATACAGACGTGTTTGTCAGATGAACGGGCTTGTAAAAGTTAACGAAATATTGTAAAGGTTAACTTCTATACAGATCTATGTATGTAGCTAAATCAACATCCAGACATTGATGAGGAATTTACCGAAGAGTTTTTGATGTTTTCTTTTTTTTTTGTTCTCAAAATGTTGGATGGTAGCAAATTGGTGTCTGAAATAGTGTCTGAAATGACCAAGTAAGAGAAATACAATAGGTAGGGCTGCCGCCAGGTTTACTTGGGCCCCTGACTATCTCTACTTACTGGGACCCTTCATATCACACGCAATCACCAAATGTTCACTCATTTATAGCAGCGTTTGCTTGCATGTGTCCGTATCGTAACCCTTTGTAAGAGTCAGTGACGAAACTAGCGTTAGCAATGCCCGGAGTGAACTCTGAAAATGGAACTTCTTTATCCATGAATGTGACGACATTTGCATCAAGACAACTGGGACAAACTTAACTAATGTTAAGACATGGCTTATTGCAATAAACTTAACATTAGACATGACTTATTGCAATAACCTTAACATTAGACATGACTTATTGCAATAACCTTAACATTAGACATGACTTATTGCAATAACCTTAACATTAGACATGACTTATTGCAATAACCTTAACATTAGACATGACTTATTGCAATAACCTTAACATTAGACATGACTTATTGCAATAACCTTAACATTAGACATGACTTATTGCATTAACCTTAACATTAGACATGACTTATTGCAATAACCTTAACATTAGACATGACTTATTGCAATAAACGTAACATTAGACATGACTTATTGCAATAAACGTAACATTAGACATGACTTATTGCAATAACCTTAACATTAGACATGACTTATTGCAATAACCTTAACATTAGACATGACTTATTGCAATAACCTTAACATTAGACATGACTTATTGCAATAAACTTAACATCAGACATGACTTATTGCAATAAACTTAACATCAGACATGACTTATTGCAATAAACTTAACATTAGACATGACTTATTGCAATAAACTTAACATTAGACATGACTTATTGCAATAACCTTAACATTAGACATGACTTATTGCAATAATCTGTGCACCTACAAAAATAAAAAAAACAAAACAAAAAAAAAGTAAATATTATTTTTTTTTTTTAAAAATGCACAATTTAATTTCAGGTTTACAGTTTGGTGTCACTTTACTTGTTAAAATACAAACAATAATTCAAACCATTTAATTCTGAAGGTCGGCATTTTTTGTTCTATTTCTTTTGAGCTCAGAATTGTGCAACTTTAAGTGACCCCATGATCTCCCCGAGTGGTTGAACCGGCACTGATTCAATGCACAATGACATGTAACACAAGCCCTACCAAAATACACTTGTAATTTTTTTTTTTTAATTCCCGATTATCCAACGTAAGATAGATGGAGGAATTAAGTTGGATGTCTGGAGCTTAATGAATTTGGTCGATACATGGCGGCAAACAGAATGTACATTAATATCAAGACAGTAAGAAATAGATCGATTTCCCACAAGGCAGTATTTGAAATATCAATTTACATGTCCGTCAATAGAACATCTGTTTAACAATATGAAATTTGATAAAATATATATTATAAACAAAACTGTTTACGAAATATCAATTTACAACAAGGTTGGATGGATACCCAACTAAGAAATCCTATGTATAGAAATGTTGTTTTTCTTAAGTTTCATCCCTTTTCTCAAATTTCATATAAAATGATTAAGTTCCACATATCGTAATCAGTAATCATATTAGAATCGGTAAACAATTGGGTATCGTCTTTTTACTAATTAAATTCGAACAGCAATATTTCTTTCTAATAACGATCTTTATTATTTTGAAAACAAAAATTTATATTCTACATGTAAAAACAATAACATAAATAGATACACGCATATTAATAAAGATATAAAATATCATATTATATTGTTATGTATTTATTCAAACGGTCTGGGTATCAGTTGTAATCGAATCTAACTATGCATATCATTTGAGTAGATAAGAAATTCAAAAACATTTGTGCATTTTTTGAGTCTACAAGAAACTTTCCAACTTCACAGTTACACAACTTCACAACTTGTGTTATACAAATCGAATACTGAAGAAAAAAAAATCAGTAAAAAATGAACCTCGTAATATTATCATTTGCTAGAGGTTAGACGCAATTACTAGAAATTTAAATTTGATATCCGTACACGCGTAAACAATGAATTCAGCCAACGAATCAATGAGACAAGTGTAAGTCAAATAAGGGTTGGGGTTGGACTGAATCAGTAAATGTCAACTGCCAGGACAGATACAAATCAACTCCTCTCCGGACGAGTATTTTTAAAAGTTTCTCTAATGAGTACATGACGTCATTAGTTCTGATTCAGAAAAAAAGACAATTAGAGGCTACAATTAGAGGCTACAATTAGAGGCTACAATTAGAGGCTACAATTAGAGGCTACAATTAGAGGCTACAATTAGAGGCTACAATTATAGGCTACAATTAGAGGCTACAATTAGAGGCTACAATTATAGGCTACAATTAGTGGCTACAATTATAGGCTACAATTAGATGCTACAATTAGAGGCTACAATCAGAGGCTACAATTAGTGGCTACAATTAGAGGCTACAATTAGAGGCTACAAATAGAGGCTACAATTAGAGGCTACAATTAGAGGCTACAATTAGAGGCTACAATTAGAGGCTACAATTGGCATCGGTTCTCAAAGAATGGATTGCGGGGGAATATTAAATAAGTCGCGACATTTTTTAAATTAATGAATAAAATAACTCAAATCTTTCAATAAATCTTACAACTCTGTATATAAGACAAAAACTAAGAAGTGTGTAACTCTGCTAAATACAAGGGGGACAATCTACATCTACAATTATTGACGTTTTTATTCTTCTACTTTTGGTGTTTTTTCTTTTGCAGGTGGGTCACAAAAACAAAACAAGTTTCTTATGATGGATGCCGAAGACTAAAACTGCTGTCATAGTGAATGTAGCGAAGACTGAAACTGCTGTCATATTAAATGTAGCGAAGACTAAAAGTGCTGTCATATTGAATGTAGCGAAGACTAAAACTGCTGTCATAGTGAATGTAGCGAAGACTGAAACTGCTGTCATAGTGAATGTAGCGAAGACTAAAACTGCTGTCATAGTGAATGTAGCGAAGACTAAAAGTGCTGTCATATTGAATGTAGCGAAGACTAAAAGTGCTGTCATAGTGAATGTAGCGAAGACTAAAAGTGCTGTCATAGTGAATGTAGCGAAGACTAAAAGTGCTGTCATAGTGAATGTAGCGAAGACTAAAAGTGCTGTCATAGTGAATGTAGCGAAGACTAAAAGTGCTGTCATATTGAATGTAGCGAAGACTGAAGACTGGTAGCCGTTATTTACAGTTCATGGTTCCCGTCATTATTTCATTCAATTTTTGTTTATAGATTTAACATCATGTGGAGACAAAAGTGTGATATAAGAATAGAAAATAATAGTGCATAGATTCACAGGAACCTTTCAAAGTGCATTGATTCACAGGAACCTTTCAAAGGGCATTGATTCACAGGAACCTTTCAAAAGTGCATTGATTCACAGGAACCTTTCAAAAGTGCATTGATTCTCAGGAACCTTTCAAAAGGGCATTGATTCACAGGAACCTTTCAAAAGTGCATTGATTCACAGGAACCTTTCAAAGTGCATTGATTCACAGGAACCTTTCAAAGGGAATTGATTCACAGGAACCTTTCAAAGTGCATTGATTCACAGGAACCTTTCAAAGGGAATTGATTCACAGGAACCTTTCAAAGTGCATTGATTCACAGGAACCTTTCAAAGGGAATTCGTTCAAAATGCTCAACTATAAGAAGTTACAACGATACCATATTAGTATCTCACCGCTAGACTAAATGCAATTAGTTGTTTTTTTATTATTTATTTTTTTATTTTGGATTTTGGGGACAATTATAATAATCTTCCAACTGAGATGGGCCCCCCACACTGTACAATTATAATAATTATCTTCCAACTGAGATGGGCCCCCCACACTGTACAACTATAATAATTATCTTCCAACTGAGATGGGCCCCCCACACTGTACAATTATAATAATTATCTTCCAACTGAGATGGGCCCCCCACACTGTACAATTATAATAATTATCTTCCAACTGAGATGGGCCCCCCACACTGTACAACTATAATAATTATCTTCCAACTGAGATGGGCCCCCCACACTGTACAATTATAATAATTATCTTCCAACTGAGATGGGCCCCTCACACTGTACAACTATAATAATTATCTTCCAACTGAGATGGGCCCCCCACACTGCACAATTATAATAATTATCTTCCAACTGAGATGGGCCCCCCACACTGTACAATTATAATAATTATCTTCCAACTGAGATGGGCCCCCCACACTGTACAACTATAATAATTATCTTCCAACTGAGATGGGCCCCCACACTGTACAATTATAATAATTATCTTCCAACTTAGATGGGCCCCCCACACTGTAAAACTATAATAATTATCTTCCAACTGAGATGGGCCCCCCACACTGTACAACTATAATAATTATCTTCCAACTGAGATGGGCCCCCCACACTGTACAACTATAATAATTATCTTCCAACTGAGATGGGCCCCCACACTTCCTGGTATGCTCCAGCCCCCCCCCCAAACCCACCCCTTCAACTATTCACAAGTTTTAAATTTTTATTTCTAAACTGTCAGCAGGTCGATCAAAGATTAATGAAGACGGGATTAAGGTCAGAGAAAACTTGCCTGGAGGTCAAAGTACATGATGGTACCATAAGAACCAAGTTCACCACTTGTTTTTTTTTTTAGAATGAGAACAACGCACCAAAGTACTAAGAACATGAAAATGTTTTCCAATTCGTAAAGAATAAAAAAAACCCATCCACCTTACTAACTGTAGACATTGAACGTTCTGACATGAACACAAACTTACCAATACACAATCTTTTTTTACTACCATGACCAGATTTTACTGGGGGTAAACTGGGACACAAAGGGGAAGGGGGGGGGGAGGGGTTTGGGTGGAACAGTTTCAGACCAGAGGTGTGCGGATCTTGAAATTTAGCGTCCGCGTCCGTCCATGGATTTCTATCACTGATCCGCGTCCGCGTCCGCAGAATCTTACAACATTGGTTTGCAGTCAGTCCGCACGTCCGCATTGCTGAAATTTAGCTGTTTAAATGACTTGAAATTTTTTTATGGTAACGCTAAAGAAGATCCGCGTCAGTCCGCGAGCCCGCAACTTAACCATACGAAGCGTCCGCTGTCAGTCCGCGGATTCGGAAAAGTCAGCGGATCTGCGTCCGCAAGCGGTTGCGTCCGCTGTCCGCTCATCTCTGTTTCAGACACCTTGTCTCCCACACACATACAGTATAAAAAGCTGTGCATTAAAACCGACTAAAGGAAAGCTTTTGTTAAGTGCCGATAATTCATTGGCGCCGTGGACTAGCTTGGAAGGTGGAAGTATGTCTTAATAGTTGGGTGAGGAGGAAGAGAGCCAGTTCCCCTTGCCAGAGGGCCCCCGAAATGTTACTTTCACAAGGGCCCCCTAAATATACCTTTGTCTAGGGCCCCAAAAATTAACTTTATCTAGGGCCCCTAGATATACCTTTGTTGGGACCCCAAATATGTAGCTTTAACGAGGGCCCCTCATTATATCTTTCTCAAGGACCCCAAAATATACCTATGTCTAGCCCCCCTACGCATAAAAAAAAACGTAAGAACGGTCCCGGTTATAAAGCACTAAGCGTCAATTGATGTTTTATCAAAGCAACAACAATACCGTTATAAAATAATAAACCGGTCACCGAAACAAACAAAAAAAAAAAACAAAAGGGGAGAGAAACTGGTATAAATGTAACAGAGTAGCGTCCCTTGCAACGATCGGGTCCTTGACACTGATAGCTGTAATTTTGGAAGATTTAGAGAGAAAACTCGTAGGAATTGATACATGGGTAAGTGGGGTGCTTCGTGCACACAGTGCCACAGACTAAAATGGATCTCCGGCACTGGAGAGTAGAGGATGTTGAGTTCACAGGGGGTCTTGACATTGAGAATAACAGGTCAGAGCCACCTCGGTGTGTTTCCAATTGGCTTTTTTTTACGTTATCAAATAAATGTGAAGAAATTAATTTCAGGTGCATTACAAAGCTGCTGATTTATCTTGTCCCCTTTGTCAGTTATTTTCCAGTTTTTTGGTCAGTTTGACTTATTTACTTATCATTTTAGCTTACCTGTTGGTCTGATTATAATTTCCTTCGGTCAGCGTATCTATCGGTCAGCTTATCATTTTCTTTGGTCAGTTTATCCATCAGTCAGCTTATCATTTTCTTTGGTCAGCTTATCCATCAGTCAGCTTATCATTTTCTTTGTTCAGCTTATCCATCAGTCAGCTTATCATTTTTTTTGTTCAGCTTATCCATCAGTCAGCTTATCATTTTAGCGTATCTGTTGGTCTGATTATAATTTCCTTCGGTCAGCGTATCTATCGGTCAGCTTATCATTTCCTTTGGTCAGCTTATCTATCGGTCAGCTTATCATTTTCTTTGGTCAGCTTATCTATCGGTCAGCTTATCATTTCCTTTGGTCGGATTATCCATCAGTCAGCTTATCATTTCCTTTGGTCAGCTTATCTTATGGAAAGCTATGGTCAGCTTATCTTATGGAAAGCTGAACTAATTTAGATCATCTTATCTTTTCCAATCATCTGATAATATAAGCTATTATTGTTGGTTTTTTTTTAATCCTTTTTGTCAAGCTGACCTATCATTTTAACATTCTGTACTTTGTAAATAAGTTTACCCTGATTTATTTGGTCATCTTCTTTCTTGGCTCTTGTTAGTTTACGACTAGCTATATCTACTGGGTTAGGGGTCAACTCGGGTTAGCTTATCCTGCCTTTGGCCATCTATTCATATCAGTAGGTCAGCGTAGATCACCTTATCTTATTTGGTGGTCAATTCTTCCTACAATTTGGCCAGCGTGTTCTCTGCTCTGGTCATCACATTCAGGACGTTTATTGTCTCGTCAGTTTTTCAGCTAATATTGTCAGCTGGTCAGTCGGTCAGTATTTTACAGTTGGTGGAATAGATATATTCTAAATAAAACATTTCAAGCTTGCCATAGTTTAAATATAATAAAAGTGTCCATCATTTTATAAGTGATTTCTGAATAGGTCCCATACAGAAGGGTGTGATATATGAATACTTGAAAAGGTCCCATAGAGAAGGGTGTGATGTATGAATAGGTCCCATACAGAAGGGTGTGATATATGAATACTTGAAAAGGTCCCATACAGAAGGATGTGATGTATGAATAGGTCCCATACAGAAGGGTGTGATGTATGAATAGGTTCCACACAGAAGGATGTGATATATGAATAGGTCCCATACAGAAGGATGTGATGTATGGATAGGTCCAATACAGAAGGATGTGATGTATGAATACTTGAAAAGGTCCCATACAGAAGGGTGTGATGTATGAATAGGTCCCATACAGAAGGGTGTGATGCATGAATAGGTCCCATACAGAAGGGTGTGATGTATGAATAGGTCCCATACAGAAGGGTGTGATGCATGAATACTTGAAAAGGTCCCATACAGAAGGGTGTGATGTATGAATAAGTCCCATACAGAAGGGTGTGATGTATGAATAGGTCCCATACAGAAGGGTGTGATGTATGAATAGGTCCCATACAGAAGGGTGTGATGCATGAATAGGTCCCATACAGAAGGGTGTGATGTATGAATAGGTCCCATACAGAAGGGTGTGATGCATGAATAGGTCCCATACAGAAGGGTGTGATGTATGAATAAGTCCCATACAGAAGGGTGTGATGTATGAATAGGTCCCATACAGAAGGGTGTGATGTATGAATAAGTCCCATATAGAAGGGTTTGATGTCAGAATAGGTCCCAAACAGAAGGATGTCCACCAGATGTTAGTGAAGCCACTTCAATGAAATTCATTGTTTTCTTGTAGTGTTAACATTACGACTACCAACCCATGTAATCAATGTAAAATCGCCAGTTCTGAATTTCTTTTATATGTTTCATATTTTGTTTTCATTTCAACATATGTTTTTCTTTAATCTGTCATTACAGGAAAAAAGCGTGTACCACATAACTTCCTTTGTACACAAATATCATTAACATAATGTACGCAAGTCACCAAACGGGAACATCTGTAAACATTACAACAACAGATTTATGGAACACAGAGATTGAAGTGTGGTGTAAATATTTCATAACAGATTTATGGAACTAACATTTAAGTATGATGTATCTTTAACATTGAAAATGAAAATTTCATGTTGTGATTTAATACCCTGCTTAGCCGGCTCATAAATGGATCACTGTTGCCGTAGACTTTTGACCTTGAAAACTCATCACTGTCACAGGAATCCGATTGGTGGAAACACAGCTTTATCTTGTACATCAGAAAGTCCAAAAAATTCCATTTCCCCCAGACTCCCATAAAAAAACGCACCTCTTCCGGAAATGGCGAAGACACAGAAAACATCAACACACACAATATTGACTGACATTTATATATTTTATTTTTATAATCGTGCTGAATGTCCTTTTTTTTTTTTGGTTTTCAATTCAATTTTTTTTTTCTCCAATACGAAGAGTTTTTCAAAAGAATTATTGGCCTACCAGCGATACACTGACCTACATAATGTTTTGGCAAAAAGAATGAAGACATTCATACAGAATATAAAGCACAAATAATAAAACCAAATGTTGTGTTTTTTTTTTGTAAATTCAGGAGCTATCTACCAATAATTACAAAGACCAATTTAATTTCCAGCTTTGAAGGAAAGTGTTCGAATTTGTTTAATTTTTTTTTATTACTTTATTTTACTATTTATCAGGCAATCTATATAAATAATAGCGGTGTGGGTTCTGCGTTAAATCGAAAGTAAAGAATTAATACAACAGTATTCCAGTCTAAAATCGTCAAACGTTAATAAAATCATGAAAAAATCGGATCTTTCCGAAACCAAAAAATAACCTAGCCTACTTATCAAACCTAAGGGAATATAACTCTATGCAAAGTTTTACAAGGTATAGCTAGTTATCAGATAATGTGAGTTGCATAACATCATCTATCATCAACTCTCTCTTCATATCAAATAATACAAACATAACGCCCCACCCTTAACACCCCCTCCCCTCATGTTTCTTTTTTTATAAACTGGGTACGACTCCACTCTATGGTAAATGTTTATCAAAAGATGTACCTATTTGTCCCTCACCAGTTAGGCCAAGAGAAGATAATCTTATTTGTTTGTTTCAAGTCAAGTGCCAGCTACAGGCCACACTCTCTGAAACCCAAATGTCGTCCGACATACCAGTAACTAGCTGGCCACTTTATTAGTAGGTCCGTACTGTAGGCCGACAGTTGAATGACTAAGTAAGATTGATGGCTGTGTCTCCAGTTACCCAATTGACCAACATTTGTTTTTTTTTTATTTAGTTGGCAAAATTTGTGACCAGAGAGAGGGTAAAAAAAAATGTAATGGTTAAAATTTGTATGGTATGTTTGTGAATTTAAGTCAATTGATAAAACTGATTATATAATAAATGATAATAATAAAATGGTGTGCTTTTTTGCTAGTGGTGTCGGGTTACCAGAGGCGAAGAATTCGGGTCGTTAAAGGCCAATGACGCAGAAAGAAATCGGAGATCTTTTTTTTTTAAAAGAGAAGCTTGGAAAATAATAGTTTAGTGTAAAGTCGTGGCTTTGCAAGGGTCACATTCAATGTTCCCTCTAAGCTGAGCGCGTGAGCGATCGCTCACACGAATTCAGAGCGTCGCTCATACTACACGTACGATCGCTCACTCCGACGGACGACGACATCGCTTATAAATCGCTCACAAATTTTGGCCTCAAAACAAAATGTCGCTCAGAGACAAAATTTTTTGCTCACTTCGTACCACACCTTAGAGGGAACATTGACTCACCTTAAGTCAGGGCTCACATCGCACTCCCCGTGAAAACGCCCTATAATCCGCTTCTTGTAGATTAGCACTAACACACCCGTTACCCTTTAATCCGCTTCTTGAGGATTAGCACTAACACACCCGTTACTTGAGTTGAGAATAGAGGCTTCAACCATGTCTTTATACCTTTTGTTGTTTTTAGAGCATTTTCGAAAAAAAAAAAAAGCTCTATTGTCCCCGTTTTGTCTGTCTGTCTGTCTGTCTGTCCGTCATCACCCTAGATCTCAACAACCATAAGCCCTAGACTCATGATGTATATATCATTTTGTAGGTCTTGGCCTGCCATGTGCACATCAAAAGTTCATTTCGCGATAGGACCTCTCAGGGCCGGGCTTCAGGGCTCCTAAGGGGCTTATATATTATATATAGATTATAAGCTAAACAAAGGGGCGTAATCATTATTTACTTTTGTAACAGTTATTAAACATGACTTACATGAAAATGCTCTAAAACGTCCTGTTTTTACAGGCTTAATTTTTGCTTGTTTTTTTAAATTTATTCACTTAGTGAAGTTTTTACTCCCAATATACCATTACTACTTGATAAAAATCGTATGTATCAAGCAAATGACCACATATAGTACAGAAACTAACCGGAAGCTCCGCCATGTGTTGATTAAATAATAAACGATTAACTTAAAATCGATAGTTGGTTATAATTTAATTATTTTACGTTCTCAAAAGTCATCTTCCCAGAATACGTTATCCAGTATTAGTTCACATAAAATACTTAGCTACATTGCTTAACTAACCCATTTATTTGACATGAATTTCTCAAAGGTGGAGAAAATACAACTACCGGGGGAGGGGGGGAATAATTTCATCTATCCAGCGGCTTGAAAAATAAAAAATATTCTTCAGATCTGAAACTTAATAAAAAAAAAATGTAAATCATCAATCAAACCTTTACATAAATGTATTTATAATTTGACCGAAGTGTATTTAGATAAGTGGTTACGCTATAACCAGCAGTATATCTAGATTAGTGGGGGTACTATAACCAGTTCTACTATAAATTAAACAACGATATTACCGAGAGAGACAGAGAGGAGATAGAGAATGGAGAGAGAGAGAGAGAGAGAGAGAGAGAGAGAGAGAGAAGGAGAGAGTGAAAAAATATTCTGACCGAGAGCATCGCATTTGAAAAATCATCATTATGAAAATGTAGGTCACGGACTATTTCTAAAGTAGGTCATTATAATGCAGTCCATTAGTTGATCAAGATGACAGATTGGATCAATTTATTCTCAGAAGACCAGATCACTGTATCTGACCCACTCTTTTCTAAATAAGTTTCTGACCAACGGCTCTCAATCAGTCACGCTCAGAATGACGAAAATTATCATGTAATATTAAACAATCAGTCTGTTGGGGTAGTGCAATCTACAGATATCAGTCTGTTGGGGTACTGCGAACTACAGAGATCAGTCTGTTGGGGTAGTGCAATCTACAGATATCTGTCTGTTGGGGTACTGCAATCTACAGATATCAGTCTGTTGGGGTAGTGCAATCTACAGATATCTGTCTGTTGGGGTAGTGCAATCTACAGATATCTGTCTGTTGGGGTACTGCGAACTACAGAGATCAGTCTATTGGGGTAGTGCAATCTACAGAGCATTTTTTTTTTATTTCCTAACATGTGAGAAAAGATTCTAAGAAAGTTATTTTCGTATCGTTTGCTTCATTTCATATGTCGTGCACATCAGTTTCAATGTACTTACAGGTAAATAGGTGGTCGTTGTCGAATCACCTGTACCAAACAACAATTACAATGAAACTAAAGTTATTATAATTTTCAATTTGGTTAGATCATTAATAGTGATGAAACAGAAGGGTGATGATTCGAATACCAGATAACTGTAGCACCAGGTACAGAAAGATGCAAACAAAAAACGACACTGACAATAAACCAGTGCCCACGATTAAGTCCTCAAAAGCCCCTAGGGGCCCGTCGGGGCTGATGATGTGTACAATTCATAACCTCGTCATATAAATGGGGTTGCGGGGTTAGCACAACGCCCAACCGCCTTTACCTCTCCAACTTAGCTGGGTGGACTTGGGGACTTTCACCAAGAACTGAAAAAAAATCCCACTGAGGTTCAAACCTGCGACCCCCCCCCCCTCCGGTGGAGAGTCGGGCGCTCTACCCCGCACCCCTTCCCCTGGCAATCTGTAACGAGCACGAAAATTATATGGGTCCAGAAAAAAAAAATTAAATAGAATAGAAGTGACTATAAATACAACTCTTGAATACGTTACATATTTAATAGGTTAAATACACCGTGATTAAGAATAGGAAGGAAGATATATATGTACAGAGTATATCGTCTAATGATATTGAACTAATGTTGATGTTATGTCATGTAGTCAATAATGACGCTAATTATTTGGATACTCAGAATGTGCCGGCTAGATTAAAGTACTCTGATTCCCCGGCTAGATTAAAGTACTCTGATTCCCCGGCTAGATGAAAGTACTCTGATTCCCCGGCTAGATTAATGTACTCTGATTACCCTGAAGAAAATCTCCAGTCACTCGTCAATACCAATTTTTGTACAAATAAATTACGTTTCACTTAAGAATTAACGTTCACTATGACCGGGGCTTATGGCTTCGATAATTGGGCAGTTGGGTGGAAACATGTCAGAGTGGGGAGGGGGGGGGTTGTCGTGAAACATACTAACAAAAAAATACTTGTCAAAAGAAAAAGCAATCATTACAACAACAGCAATCATTACAACAACAGCAATCATTACAACAGCAGCAATCATTACAACAGCAGCAATCATTACAACAGCAGCAATCATTACAACAACAGCCATCATTACAACAACAGCAATCATTACAACAACAGCAATCATTACAACAACAGCAATCATTACAACAACAGCCATCATTACTACAACAGCAATCATTGCAACAACAGCCATCATTACGATAACAGCCATCATTACTACAACAGCAATCATTACAACAACAGCAATCATGATAACAACTGCAATCATTACAACGACAGCAATCATTACAACAACAGCCATCATTACTACAACAGCCATCACTACTACAACAGCCATCAATACTACAACAGCAATCATTACAACAACAGCCAACATTATAACAACAGCAATCATTATAACAACAGCAATCATTACAATAACAGCAATCATAACAACAATTCACCCTATAATAATGTAATAATAAACTGTAAAATAACAATTCGACATAATACGAGAATACAGTTTCTGCAGGTGTCTGATATTGCTTCAGTTTGACGTCATTGATACATTGTATTTGCTTTAACATTTTGTCCACTCGAAGAGGTCATCAGTATCGGGCAGTGTTAGAACTAGGACAACCGCCACAGACACTGGGCATGGGGCCCCGGGATTAGGGGAGGGGGGGCTCGCGACATAAGATTCTTTGATAGACGAAATTCTCATAAAGCAGACATAATCCGCCCCTCGACCAGTCGCCTGTACAGCTATGGCCGCCCCCTGGTGTCATCTTTGAATGTACTTTGTCAATATTTGACAGTTTCAGAAACATTATGTAATCCCATCTTTTGGGTATGTGGTCAGCATCGGACGGTTTTAGAACCGCTAGGGCTCCAACTCTGAATAAGTTGTAAAACGAAAGAAGATTACAAGGGACACTGTTATGGGTGGTCGGCATCTCACAATTCCAGAAGCCCTGTTACCAAGTCTTTTGATGGGTGGTGGGGGACTATGTAAGAAAGTAGATTAGACATAGACACTGTATGTGATCAGTATGTCACCAATCCATAAGACTTTGAATGCGGTATATTGGTAAGGAAGTAGATTACAAGGAACATTGTATGTACATGTAAAATCTTTCAATAAGTGGTCAGTATACAACAATTTCAGAACCACTGATTCCCCATCGTTGAATGGGTGGTGAATTCTGTAAGAAAGGAGATCACAGTGGACACTACATGAGGTCAGTATCTAACCGTTCTTTAGCCCCCCCCCCCCATGTGTCCCATCCTAAAATGAGTGGCCAGTATTTGACAGTTTCAGAACCACTGATATCTTTGAATGAGTGGTGAACTCTGTAAGATAGGAGATCACAGTGGACACTACATGTGGTCAGTATTTGACAGTTTCAGAACCACTGATATCTTTGAATGAGTGGTGAACTCTGTAAGACAGTTTCAGAACCACTGATATCTTTGAATGAGTGGTGAACTCTGTAAGATAGAAGATTACAGCGGCCGAGGTCTTTGTTCTACTTTTTTTTTCTTCTACTTAACATTAGTTGGAGGCTGAATGAGATCAAATTGCCCATCTCTGGCCAGTACTTCAAGGAAAGGGTGGGGGAGGGGGGTGGAGCAGTGGGCTGAGAGGTGAAGATGACCGGCCGGGTGGGGCGGACGACTTTGTCGGGTGGACAGAAATGGTTTTAGATTGGGATTTTCCCGAGGAAGACGTTTTTTTTAAAAAAAAAATTGTTAAACAGGGAAGGTTAAGATGCTGTGGTTGAAAAATTCCTGACGTTGGGTTGATTTGTTCCAGTATATCTGGGTTTCATTTTTTTTTACGTTTTAAAAGGAGATGGAGATGCCGATAAGATGACCTATATCTATAAATATGAGAAACTGCCCATTTTTTTTTAAGTTTTTAACGTTGAGATTAATTTGAATTAGGAATTCCCAAACTGTATTTTCATTGCACCCAATACTTCTTGCACTATGATACCATACCGTTCAACGCAATATTTTTTATACTGTCGAGCAGCAATGTCTGACTGCACGCTGCTCTGCCTTGGGGGTTTAGTTAACCTTAAAGAAAAACATTTTTTTTTTTAAATTATCATTCCATTAAGTTAAGCAGCAAGTTTTGTTAAATATAAAAATGGCTGACCTTCTTGAAGTTTTATTTACTGAATGGAATGCGGCCCACATATACAGCATTCCTGGCCAAACTCCTCGTCAGATACAAGAGATTTAATTTAGAGTTTGTTTCGTTTTGTCCTTTTTACTAACACTTAAATTTAGATTTTTTTTAACATGTAATATATATATATATATATATATATATATATATATATATATATATATATATATATATAATGTGGGTCATTGAGAAAAGAAAAAGTTCTCTGGAAGGTCTGTTCATTAAATTTACTTTAGTTTATGACATATTTACTATCCATGTTTAGAACGTAAAAAAGGAGTTTACCTCTCCCTCCCCCCACCCCTCACAAACTTCATCACGTGTTATACTTTTTTTTTTTTTAACCCATCAAACGTCACCAAGTGAATGGAACCAGCGTGGACGCTTTGTGCAGTTTGTTAATCAAAAGGAAAATACACAACTGTCTTGTGAAGGGAGCGGGTTGTGTGTGAGTGTGTGGGTGGAGGTGGTGGAGCCGGGGATGGGGGGATGGGGTGTACCGGGGGAGGAATGAGCTGATGGCTTGAATTTGTTGAACGCTGAAAGCTTTGACGTTATAATGGCGCCCACCGAGAGTGCTGGAGGCCCGGGGGTGGGGGTTGGAAGAAGGGATGGTAAAAAAATGATGGAGGTGGGGGTGACGGGGGGTGGCGTGATCCCCGTGGGAGGATTGTCGGGGGAGGGGGGGGGTCAGCCGATGACAGTGTGGCGAGTGTGCCCTGCAGTGGGTGAGTGGTACGAAATGCTTGGCTCAATGAGACGTGATTAATCATTGATAAGTCGTACAGAAGTGAGTAAAGATATTTTCACTAATTCCTCCCCGATAAATAAATAAACATCTAATTAGTGTTATGAGTTAGTTACTTTAAGTATACGGTTCCCCCTCCAACTCGATCAACTCCATGTGTACTTTTAGATAATACCCTTCGATATGTTACTCAGGGAACATGGCTTTGTTATTTGGCTGACTGCTGTTTTTTTGTTTATTGTTTATTGTTTTAGTTATGAAACTCTTGAAATAAACATCTAATTAGTGTTATGAGTTGTTTACTTTAAGTACACGGTTCGCCTTCCAACTCGATCAACTCCATGTGTACTTTTAGAAAATACCCTTCGATCTGTTACTCAGGGAACATGGCTTTGTTATCTGGCTGACTGCTGTTTTTGTTTTTTTTTTTTTTTTTTGGTTTGCTCTGTTTTGTTTATTGTTTATTGTTTTAGTTATGAAACTCTTGAAATAAACATCAGTACACTTGGTGGCTGAATTGTGTGTGTGTACATGGGATGTGTAAAGTAAAGGACGGCAAATGGTGGAGGGTTTAGCAACTTGTTGTTACGACGACGTGGAGAATAAGGGTCAACCAGTGCCAGTTTAAGTTATGTAAGAGTGGGAAGGGGGAGGCACAACAAAGCCATTTAAAGCTATTATGAGAACTGTGGAATCAAGAATTTTTAATTTGATCTATTTTTAAAATGATGAGTCCTCTCCCCTGATTCTTTATATATATATATATATATATATATATATATATATATATATATATATATATATATATATATATATATAAATTATTTTCCTAAACATTTGCAGTTTGATAAAAGTAGGTCAAAAGCTCGAACCCTGGGGTTATTTTTAGACTTTGGTGGGTCAAATGTTCCAATCCTTGGATTATATTTAGCCTTTGGTAGGTCAAAATCTTTCTAACTTGGAATACTTTTCTGTCAGCCTTAACAAAATATGGAACAATTCTTATAGAACTTGCCACATAATATATATCATTTGTTACTTTTGTACGTGACAGAAGTTTCGAATCATATCAGTTTATATCAGACTTATGACTGTTGCAGAATTACTCTAGAAATACTTCAGTATTCCATTTTCTTAAAAAAGCGTCTAAAAATATGTTTTTGTTTACCAACTGAACAGTTCAACAGAACAGAGTGAATTAGCCCGTACGGTTTTCTTTTTTTTTTTTTAAATAAAGAGTATACATTATAAAGGTCAGACTCATTCGGTCCAAGTTAATATCAGACAAAATAAACTTTTAAATACAATTACGATAATTTGAGAACAACTTTATGTCAACATTTAACATTGACACATAAACTTCCTTTCCAAAATGAAAACTATCGGACATGAAATATTTATAGTTTTTAATGTTTACACGGACTTGTATTTACAGTTCATGACCCCTCCCTCCTACATTTTCCCACTCAATGAAGAAATATGGGAAACAACTTTATGATACCTGCTCGGTATTGGTGTGAGTTATCTCCAGTTTCACTGACATGTTGATTCATAAAAAAAAATGTGCATAAAAGAATATTTTAATACATTTGGGTTCTCATAGATTTGCTCGTGAAAATTTCAAACGTTGTGCTTATATATATATATATATATACGTTTGATACTTGAAAGTTGGTATGATATTGTTGATGTTTTATTAATACTGTGATATTTATGTCGATCTCGTAGTAATAATTTAGTAACGTAATGTCAGTATTTTATCAGTGAAGTCTAATAACAATATTAATAAGTTGTTCTGTTTTTTTTTTATTCTATGTAGCCTCTTACATCTAGTTCTGTTTTTTTCTAACCTGTTAATAATTCTGTGCTGTTTTTTAAAATCGTGACATCACCCCACAACAAGTGGCTCGCAGTCATACTGTGACCAACACGATATTCCTTTACATGACCAACACGATACTTTACATGACCGACACGATACTTTACATGATGACCAACACGATACTTTACATGATTGACACGATACTTTAATAACCAACACGATACTTTAATGACCAGCACGATACTTTAAATGAAAAACACGATACTTTACTTTACATGACCAACACGATACTTTACAAGAATAACACGATACTTTGCATGACCGACACGATACTTTACATGACCGACACGATACTTTACTTTACATGACCAACACGATACTTTACTTTACAAAGTCCTGTACTCTCTCGCACATTAGTCTCTATTTTAAAAAGTTATTATTACAAGAGCATCCATGCCATGACTTACGACTGATTCATTCAAGTTTGTATAAGTATGGTCTCTACGTGAAGAATTGGGGATGGGGGGGGGGGTGTGCCTGTAAAATGTGTGTGTGTGCGTGTATGTGTTCGTGTGCTTATGTCCACTAGAAGGGCTATTTTAAACTAAAACATCACGTTTGATTGTATTTTGTAAATGTGTTTTCCTGATAGTAAAATAAGGAGTAGAGGGTTGGGAGGTTTTAAAGAGCGTTACTGGAAGGAGGGGGGGGGAGGTTACGAAGATTCAGTCTACAACATCACACAGTCATTTAGGTGAGTGCTTTACGACCACTCACGCCTCGCGTGCTGCTCGTGATGGTGTCCATTGTTAGAAGACTTCAGTATGTCCAATGTCAGGAGATATCAAACGTGAGATCAACCAGTATCGAATATTTTTTTTATCTTTTCATATCAAACAATAGTATCGAATATTTCTTAACGTTTCATATCGAAACATCATGTTGGTATAGTATCGAATCCTTCTGGCATATATTTATATTCTTGCAAATGAAAGAGTGTGAAATATCGTACGACTTTTCGGTCTGTGTTTTTTTTTATATAAAACAATCATCGAATATGGCTGTCTGTTTACAATCATCACGTTTTAGCCAACACCTAGTTTATATGACGTATTCGTTTTAACAAATTCGTAACCAACAACTTACAGCCAAATAGCCACCTGGTCACCCCCTCCCACACACCCTCAAAAAGCAAGTGTCATCCTCAGTCCAGTAAAAAATATAGTAGTAGTCACACCGAGACATTAACAGAGTGACCCTGACATTCTATGTACGTACATTTCGTTCTGCGGGCCGTTTGAAGAGTGTATACCATTGTATAAATTGGAGGGAGGGGGGGTAGAGGGGTTAAGGGGGCGTTAGTTGAGAGAATTGGTTTCGTATAAAGTTTGAGAACCACTCCTCTAGACAGACAGACAGACAGACAGACACACACACACACACACAGACACACACACACAGCCACAAACACACAAACACACAGACACACACACACAGCCACACACACAACCACACACACAGCCACACACACAAACACACACACACAGCCACACACACACAAACACACATAAAACACACACATACACACACACATACACACACATACAAACACAACACACAGCCACAAACACACACACACACACACACAGACAAAGGTGAACGAAATAAAGCGTTAATAGCCAAATTTTAATTAGAAATATAAATTACAGACACACTTATTAAAAACAAACTAAATAGATACGGAACACTTCTAAATACAGCAATATAATTAGTGCAATTACTAAAGTAGAAAAGATTTTTTTTATTAATATTTCTGCCACAACTTTCACCAGTTACATACATAAACTGGTCAGCCCATTTTGTTTTTCCTGATTTAACTTTTTTCATTATTCATCACCAGAAACAAAATAAACTTAAAAAATGTGTGTGTGTGTGATTTACAAAACAACACCAAAACAGTAGAAGCAATTATTAATGACACAGACGAAAACAAAACACAACATACAATTTGACCCGACGAGACCGAACAACGACCACAAACAAAAACAGATTTTGTTCAAAAGAAACAAGTTAAAGGATTTGAAGGGATTATGTCAACACTGCGACAAACATTTTATCGGCTTATCTTCGATTTTCAGAAGAAATTACGTTTTTTATTCAATGGCCTTTTGTATCACCTCGTTTATTGGAGACACTGATTGTGTTTTCTTGGATTTCTTACTTTCTATTAAATATTGAGGATGATGTTGTTTTACATCGTTTTTCTTAACTTCATTTCTTCTGTTTGTTTGTTTGGTGAGAATGTTGGAATGAAGTTAAGTATAAGTGTATTGTGTGTGTGTGTGTGTGTGTGTGTGTGCGTGTGTGTGTGTGTGTGTGTATATATATATATATATATATATATACTATTAATGCATGCATTAAATTAATTTACATATTTTTATTTTCAATTTTATTTTAATTTTTTTTAATTCGTTGAAAGACATTTTGTATCCAGTCATAATATGTTAAATATTTATTCATTTTTATGAATTAATTTATATTTATACATTTTTAAAATATATTTCCTATAGTTATTTGTAATGATGTCACTAAGTGTGCCAATATAAAATGAAAATGTAAAAAAAATATGGACATATTAGAAAAACTGTAGAAAAACAAATCCTAGCAAGTTAACTAGATGAACCAAACACAACATGCTCTATAGACACAACATAGCTTGTTCTAAAGATATACACAGCATAGCATGCTCTATAGACACAACATAGCTTGTTCTACAGATAAACACAGCATAGCATGCTCTATAGACACAACATAACTTGTTCTACAGATAAACACAGCATAGCATGCTCTATAGACACAATATAACTTGTTCTACAGATAAATACACTCCTAAATGTGTTATTGTTATTGTAACCATGGAGGATACATTATTATTTTCCTATTCAAAATGTCTGCCTCGTCAGAAGGTAAAAACTATTAATAATGAACGAGTCTGTGACCCGCTAAAACCTTTGGTGTCAACTCTTTAACCACTGCTATTAAAAAAATCAATAAAATTAAAGCCCTTAAGTCTAGACAGGTTAAAATGATCACCTGACATTAACTAGGGACGTCTGGGCATTGTGCTACTGATCCACGCATGTCTCCCGTAGTGCTTCAATAGTCATTGCACTCAAGGATACTAGTGGTAATGAAAGAAGGGCAGTACAAAAAACCGTCCCATTTATTGGTTATACAGTGTAAAGGATAAATATTTCACCCTCTACAGAGATTTTAATATTTATCTTATAAATAGAGTGATTCATTCATTATTCTTTAAATTAAGATCAAAACAAAACACGAATAGTCTTAACAATAAATTTAGGTTTGTGTAAACATAAGAAAAGGAACCAATAGTAATACGATAAACATGTGAGATCATATTCATTTTTCATATATCAAACAAACATTTTTTTGATTTCGCATCTCACCAGAGAGAGGAGGGAACCATTAACCCTCAGGTGCTTTACCACACATGCACCCTCAGGTGCTTTACCACACATGAACCCCCAGGTGCTTTACGACACATGAACCCTCAGGTGCTTTACCACACGTGAACCATCAGGTGCTTTACCACACGTGAACCCTCAGGTGCTGTACCACACATGAACCCTCAGGTGCTTTACCACACATGAACCCTCAGGTGCTTTACCACACATGAACCCTCAGGTGCTGTACCACACATGAACCCTCAGGTGCTGTACCACACGACCATTCGTCCTCACCATTTTTCTCCGTTTGTAGTGACATAGAT
Source organism: Bulinus truncatus (assembly GCA_021962125.1). NCBI lineage: Eukaryota > Metazoa > Mollusca > Gastropoda > Planorbidae > Bulinus > Bulinus truncatus. Next base: position 2,260,157 of record JAGDYQ010000153.1, on the reverse strand, counting down.
TTTTTTTTTTTTCGTTTTCTGCTTAATTTGAATTTTATTTTTTTTTTACTATGATACAAAAAACAACAAGAGATGAGTGAGACCGACCAAATAACGGGCCTGGTAAAATAGTTTTGTGACGCACACACAGTGTAGTCCGTCCTGGGACAAATTAAGGCCAGCTCGTTTGTGGTTTATTACCAGGCATTGAGAATTCTGTTGATTAATCATTGGACCTGTGAGCGGCATCCGACACACACTGACGAACACGCAGATGGCTGCACCAGATTAAGAACTAATTGATTGGACAGATCACTCCCAGTATGAAGGTAACATAAACTGATCACTGCTACACGCTACAGAATCAATAGGCTGTTGTTGTTTTAATATCTTCATCTAATAGCTGCAGATACCCTCAATTCTGCCGAAAGGTCTAAAGTTCAATAGACTTGAAATCCCCCCCCCCCCCCAAAAAAAATTCTATGTAGTTCGGCATTGTAATCCGACCTTTTTTTTTATTCTTTAATACGTTAAAGACTTAATGTGTTCGGCATTCAAATATACAGACGTTCTCGCTCAAAGGGCTTTTTTAAATGATTTTTTTAAATTGAAAAATCAAGTTTGGGAAATACATGTACAGGTTAATCAGTTCGGAAAAAAATATTTCTCGGAAATAGTTAAATATGGAATCTTTAATAACAGAGGCTTAAATTCGGATTAATGTGTATGACAGCATTCAATTTATTTTGTAAAACGCAATAAAGTAATAATCAAGTCTTGTAGCTGAAAATATTCAATGAATCTTAACGATTAAATTGATACATTTTTCTAAGGCGATGTCTTTGTGGAAATACCGAAAATTAAACATCCCATTGCCAGATAAAAAATAATGTTTCGAACCAAAAAGGCAAAAAAAAAACTGGATTCATTTGGAATGCAATCAGGACGATGAAGATAAATCCTCTTTAAGCTCGTCATTTTATCGTAGGGATTGTCTTCCCATTTGTCAAACTGCATCATGTAATTTTACAAATATGTATCTGGAACATGAAAAGACTGGTCGGTGTTTGTGGGTTGTTGTGTTTTTTACACTAGGGATAGACGTCTGCCATATGAAGGGGTGATATGAATGGGGGTGGGAGGGGGAGATTTGAAGGTAGGGAGATATGAAGGGGGATTTGATGGGGGAGATATAAAGGGGGTGGGAGATGAAAGGGATGATATGAAAGGGGATTTGATGGGAGGATATGAAGGGGAAGGATGTGAAGGGGGTTATGAAAGAGGGGGGGGTGAAGGGAGGGAGATATAAATGGGGATTTGAAGGGAGGGCGATATAAATGGGGATTTGAAGGGAGGGAAATATAAATGGGGATTTGAAGGGAGGGCGATATAAATGGGGATTTGAAGGAAGGGAGATATAAATGGGGATTTGAAGGGAGGGCGATATAAATGGGGATTTGAATGGAGGGAGATATAAATGGGGATTTGAAGGGAGGGAGATATAAATGGGGATTTGAAGGGGGGGAGATATAAATGGGGATTTGAAGGGGAGGGAGATATAAATGGGGATTTGAAGGGGAGGGAGATATAAATGGGGATTTGAAGGGATGGAGATATAAATGGGGATTTGAAGGGAAGGAGATATAAATGGGGATTTGATGGGAGGATATGAAGGGGGGATGTGAAGGGGGTTATAAGTGTGTGTGTGTGGGTGGGGGTTAAGGGGGAGTGAGATATGAAGGGGAGATATAAAGGGGGGGGGGCTTGAAGGGTTTATGAAAGGGGGGGGGGGTGAATTGAAGGAGATATAGAGTGGGATTTGAAGGGGATTTATGGGGGGGCATGAAGGGGGGTAAGAAGGGAGGATATACTATTTTATAAGTATTATTTTTAATTCTACTCTCATAATACATGCATTTTTTTTTAGTTTTACTTATAGTAAATTATAAACAACGCTGTATTCACTTGAATGACTAGAACATGTGTTGATTTAAGTATTGATTTATTGTAACTTTTGCCTAGCCAAATAATTTATGGAATGGTTGATTTAATCAATGGAAGAGGAGATTTCTGTCAAATAGTATATTGTTGACATAAAATATTTATCAGAAAGCTAAACAGTTTCATAGACTAATTTGACTTGCTTTGATTGGCTGTTGCCGGCTAGTTTAAATGTGCACGGACAGACACAAAAATTTGTTTTTGGGGAATATAAAAATCAATTATCACCAACTTCTCGATACCCTAATGATTTTAAATTTGAGACATTTGTACTTTGGATGACAAAACTAAATTTGGAAAAGCTCGCATCAACTAATTGTCAAAATTAAATTGCTTTTTATTTTTTGGTACGGCTCATTTAAAGAGGTAAATTATGGAAAGAGATTTTGAAGTTAAAGTCGTGTGTGTGTGTATGTATGTGTATGTATGTATGTATAATAAATCAAAGCGATTAAAAATTGTTATCTACTGATTTGTTAAGTTCATCAATTGGTAAGTGGCAAAGATTACAAGCGTATTCTCTGTACGATTCATTTATTGTTTCAGTAATTTAAACCCAGACCTTAGGATTTATGTGTTAATTCCGTGCACCAGACTGTATCGTACATCGCCGTGTTGTATGACAGACATTGGTACCCATAGTGTTGTATGACAGACGTTGGTAGCCATAGTGCTGTATGACAGACATTGGTAGCCACAGTTCTGTATGGCAGACATTGGTAGCCACAGTGATGTATGACAGACATTGGTAGCCTCAGTGTTGTATGACAGACGTTGGTAGCCACAGTTCTGTAGGGCAGACATTGGTAGCCACAGTGTTGTATGGCAGACGTTGGTAGCCACAGTGTTGTATGGCAGACGTTGGTAGCCACAGTGCTGTATGGCAGACATTGGTAGCCACAGTGTTGTATGGCAGACATTGGTAGCCACAGTGTTGTATGACAGACATTGGTAGCCACAGTGGTGTATGGCAGACATTGGTAGCCACAGTGTTGTATGGCAGACATTGATAGCCACAGTGCTGTATGACAGACATTCCTACACACAATATCATGTTACACAGCTCAGATTTTTAAACCAAGATTTAAAAGAAAAATAATCAAACATAATTTTCTCATTTCTGACCACTGTCCGTCATTTCTAACCACTGTCCGTGATTTCAGGTGTTCATTGTTATTGGTAGGTTTTATATTGTGTAGTTGTCTAGGAGTTTTTTTTTTTTAACAAATAAGTTTCTGTGTTCAGTAGGATTCGCGTTTATGGTTGTGCCGTCAGTGCAGTAGAAAATAGACAAATATATGTCTAGATATAGTAGTAGTAGTAGAAGTATGCAGCCGTCCATCTCGGAAGATGATGGTAGCACTCTAGGTTATATATATGTCTAGATATACAAGTATATAAAAAGATATTTTTTTTAAGATAACAGCTAAAGACACAGTCTAGCTTTTAAGATGGTGCATGTTTTCTTGGTGTAATACTGTGAGAGGGAAAAAACAAAACCTGAATAAAAGTGAAATAGTTACTTACATAGTTTAGGCTTCGCTGTAGGTGGGACAAACGGCTGATCTGAAAATAACAAGTAAAAGAAGTTTTTAAATAATTCAAATGTTTTGTTTTTGAACAAAATGAGCTTTGTTCGAATAAACAAAAATAATGAAGTAAAAAAAAAAAAACAACTATATATCATGGACAACAGCAAATATACACATTATTTATTTCTTAACCCATAGTCCTAGCTGCAATGGCCATGGAGGCACTACGGGAGAACATAGGTGAGTGGCAGTGGCTCGACCCCGTAGTCGACTTCACGCCGATCGTTCTTACAACCAAACCGATGCCCCAATAGGTTTAAGGTGTTGGCATGATGAAGGCACCACAAATATGTCCCACAAAGGGAGTTAAGGCTTCAAACAAGATCCATATATATTTCATCTTTACAGCAGGGGTGGGCAAACTTTTTCTGCGGAGGGCCACATTGAAAACTTGATTGTTATCGGCGAGCCGCATATATATATATATATATATATATATATATATATATATATATATATACAATTTACAACGTATTAAAGTATGAATTGATGGTAATAATCATGTATTTGTCATTTATTTCGCATTCACACCTACAATATGTACATGCTTACGGGCCGCATAATATACGCTGAAGGGCCGCATAAGGCCCGCGGGCCGTAGTTTGCCCACCCCTGGTCTACAGAATTGTGTCATTCTACCAGGATTGTATCACAACATGAACACCTGCAGTTAAAATAAACAAAGACTCTGATCCACCTGTTAAATCCCTATCATTGAAGTTTATAAATGTGGGGAAATAAAACGGAAATGACGTGATTAGCTCCGTTGTTGTTGTTGTTGTTTTGTTAAAGAAAATGATTTGTAATAAAACAAAAGTGACAATTTGAATTTAATTCCAAGTGATAAGAATTGGATTCAGCTAAATGGTAGTAATGCATGATATGATATATTAATGCCCTCTTTAGTACGCTATGAATAGGGAATTCCCCATACCAGCGCACCGTATGAATTCACATGTTGAAAGCAGTGACTGTGTGACGTCAGAGCAGCAGTGCTGTGATGATGAGGCCGGCAGTGTAAAAATCGTGGCTGTCGTGATTGTTGAATATATATATAAATTATTAAATTATGTGTTTTTATAGAATCTACGCCTGTGCTGTTATGATTTTCATATAGAGCATTTAACATCAGTATATATATAAGGACAGCGTGTAAGTAAGAAGCCGAATGGAACTTGCGCGCGGGTGCTGTATAGTGCCACACCAACTTGCCTCTATGCTGCAAAAGGTACAGTGAAGTGCTACTACTGAATGAACATTGCAGTAGTACATAAACACTAGTTTAGATTGGTTTAGTTTGGTTGGTTTGATTGGTTGGTTCGGTTAGTTTCTTTGGTTAGTTTGGTTAGCTGGTTTAGTTGGTTGGTTTGTTTGGTTTATTTTGGTTTGGTTTGATTGGTTGGTTGGTTTGTTTAGTTGGTTTTGGTTAGCTGGTTTGGTTGGTTGTTTGTCTGGTTTGGTTTGATCGGTTTTGGTTGTTTGTTCGGCTTGTTTTGGTTTGGTTCGGTTTGGTTGGTTAGCGTTGACGGGTAAAACGTAATTTGTGACGTATGAAATGAAGGTGATTTCTGCACATTAGGTAGGTGGCATAAATTAGCACCCATATCTTTACCTAACGGTGTGTTAGAAACGTTACAGATGCCACGTTTGAACTGCCGACTTACCGGGCAACGCCGGATATACTGCTAGTTTTAATATATTATCATATATGGTATATTATGATATACGGCATATTATTATGCATAACATACTATCATATATGATATATTATGATATATGGTATATTATTATAATGGTATATTATAATGTATAGTATTTTATTATGCATGATATTATTATGTACTTTTAGTTTGTCAATGACGGTCTCAGTGCATTACGGTCACAGTTGATATTTTACTTCTTGAGACAATTAGACTTGTTCAGAGAACACACATTTTTTTTTTGGGAGGGTTTAGGGATATGCCCCATCTTCTTCTCTTACATCTTCAATTTCCCCCCCCCTCCCCTTGTCCCCGGAAGACATTTAATCGTTATACCCATTACCCAAACCAATATTTTTTTTTATTAACAAATAACACAGACAAAGTGAACACTGTGTCCCTGGAGTAACACGTAACAATTGGTCAGGAGTCTGTTTATGTCATTTCTGTTGATCTCTCAAAATGAATTATGTCCACCCCCAGGTCACGCCAACATGCAATGGGTTAATCTGCCAATTCTTACAACGACGGGGCAACTTTCCGAGACAGTGACAGGTTCAAGTGTTTTGTGTTATAACGAAAAAAACTCAAACAAGATGATAGCTTCAGACTAAAACTTTGTGTTTAGTTTGTAGTATTTCATGACGTACAGACACCATTGTTATATCCATATTTCGTGTGCACTGTTATATCCATGTTTCATGTGCACTGTTATATCCATATTTCGTGTGCACTGTTATATCCATGTTTCGTGTGCATTGTTATATCCATGTTTCGTGTGCACTGTTATATTCATATTTCGTGTGCATTGTTATATCCATATTTCGTGTGCATTGTTATATCCATGTTTCGTGTGCATTGCTATATTCATATTTCGTGTGCACTGTTATATCCATGTTTCATGTGCACTGTTATATCCATATTTCGTGTGCACTGTTATATCCATGTTTCGTGTGCATTGTTATATCCATGTTTCGTGTGCACTGTTATATCCATATTTCGTGTGCATTGTTATATCCATATTTCGTGTGCATTGTTATAACCATGTTTCGTGTGCATTGTTATATTCATATTTCGTGTGCACTGTTATATCCACATTTCGTGTGCACTGTTATATCCATATTTTGCGTGACATTGTTATACCCATATTTCATGTGCATTGTTATATCCATATTTCGTGTGCATTGTTAGATCCATATTTGGTGTGCACTGTTATATCCATATTTGGCGTGCCAGTATTATGACCAAATTTCTCGTGCCACTGTTATATCAATATTAAAATGACAGGAAATAAAAGGAATCTGTAAATTGATTTATTCCACTCATCATCAGTAAACAAGAAGGCTATCAGTTACATTGAATTCTATTACCTTTCTTATTTTGTTACCTTCTCTCTCTTTCTCTCTCTCTCTCTCTCTCTCTCTCTCTCTCTCTCCCTTCTATCTTCTTCCTCTTTCTGTCTCCTTGTCTCTCTCTCCTCTCTCTCTCTGTGCAAACACACACGTTTAGTCATGTTTAAACCCATATAAACCTTGACAAAGGTTTAAAAGTGTAGTTAACATTACACACCCCGTACAACCCACCAATCCCACTGCCCCCTCCCACCCCCCCACCCCCTTTGATTTTGATTCCGCTCATGTCAGATGAGTTCGTTAATTGATCATCAAACCGGCCATGTTTGTGTGTATCTAATTGATCGTGTGATTCATTCAATTACACCACGCCCACTGATCAGTCGAACAACCAAAAACTAAAAAAAGAAAACATTGAATTTGTGAGTGTGTGTGTGTTCTTTCTCTTGTCGCATTTTTAAAAAAAAAAAAAAGACTTTAATTAAAAAAAAATGTGCACATTGAGAAATAACAAGCTAATGAATGCCAGAAAATATTGGATCTGGTACAATTAAATAATTGAAATAAAGTAAACTAGCCATCCCGCGGCTAACATACGCCGCCTTATCAATCAAGATAATTACTGTAATTATATTTTTAGATAAGCAATCAGACAAAAATAACATTGTGCTCATATTGCTTAATATATATTTCACCAAATAAAAAAGAAAAACAACGCGCTTGCTGTCACGTATTCGGGAATCTCCACAATCTATAAATAGTTGTTTTATATATATATAGATATAGTCTTGTTGTAAGTATGCCACAAACATTAATTCTCTTCCAATCTCAACTAAATTCTACCCAGCAACA